>MNCI01022307.1:951374-991140 GCA_015680685.1 Gnetum montanum
AGCCTAGGTAAGTAGCTCTCTTTATGATGCCTACGGGAGATTCGGACAGCCTCTTGTATTTGCGTTAGGCTTGTAGTGGCCAATAAGGGTTCATCATCACTAAGTAGGTTGTGATTTTGTAAGTTGGGATGATGTTGCCTTCGTTTATGTTGGCGTTCTTGATTTTCTTTGTGAGCTTGATTTTTAGTTCTACGTCAATCCCTTGAAGGATAGTCATCCATGTCACAATCTAATGTTGAAGGAGTAGAGGAAGAGAAGGAACTGTAAAACTCGTTATAACTTTTGTAAGTCTTCCAATCATCCCCAAGTAAGTTCTTGTTAGTTATTGAGAAGGTCCTAGGCCTTTCAGCCTCCTCGTTCTATGGGATGTCTCATCCTCACTAGAGGTGTCAGAGTTGGATGATGAGAGTCTTTGAGTATCGTTGGGGTGTTCATAAACATAGGGGACTCCTGCATAAGGTTGAGTACTCCAATCTTCATTGTCATCTAATTCGTTGGTTCTCGAATGAACTGCCTCACTAGATGTGGCATTATCATAGTCTTGTAGGAGAGGCATGGCTATGAAATTATGTGTGAATTTATGTGTGACTTCTAATAATTATTTTTTTCTTCTTAAAAGATATATTGTTAATTCCTATACAGCGAACTTGTATGATATAACTAATCTAGATAACTAGCACTATCCCCGGCAACGATGCCAATGATGAGTGGCGAGGTATATCTACACTCAACCATACGAATACTAGCATTACACGTGCGATCCGATTGAACTCCACAGATAGACTAGTTTTGGTATCTAGACAGTTAGCCTTAGGTCACAGTTCGCTATCTTCCCACCTGGACTAGTATTAACTTGGTCACGTATGGTTTAGTCTAGAGTGAGGTGTATGATGGGTTTCTAACCTAATGCTACTCCTGAAGGCAATGGAAAGTAATATTCACTAATCTAGGAGAGAGAGGGTGAGAGAATCTAAACTAGCCTAAGTGCGATAAGCATCCATTCCTTAATTATTTGTACACACCTTGGACTTCGTGCACGACTACCACTGGGATTACCAAGCGTAGATCCTAGGTACGCTACTAGGTTACCAAGTAATCACACTTAAGTGCTCGTAATCAAGTCGTATTCATTCCGCATTTTAACAGGAGTTTAAGGGTGACAGAGAGATTAACTAGGAAAGCAATAAATAACAATTAATTAAATGATTAAGCTAAGTGAATGCTACAATGATGAAGTAATCTCAATCTTTATTTCCAGTCATGTGTGTGTCCAAGTACGTCACACTCAAATAAAGGATGTCGTACAATTACAATCACCACACTGCGGGCATACACGGAGAGGAAAAGGGTTGAAAAAGAGAAAATGAAAACTAAAATCAAAAATAACTCTAAACTGACTTATTGGATCTGTCTACCTCTTATTTATAGATGAGAAGTTAGGCTGCGATATCGCGTACGCGATATTGCGTCGGCAGTGAGATCGTGGATGCAATATCACGGGTGTGATATCGTGGGTGCATTATCGTGGGTGCAATATCGCAGTTGTTAGCAAATTCATGACTCATCAGACCCCTTCATAGAATCAAAAAATGATTCTACAAGCTAGATCTATTTAGCAGTTTCTTTCCAAGATGATGTGGAGGAGATATTCTAATCCCTTTGTAGAACCAAAAAATGGTTCTATGAGTTGGTTCTACAAGCTGAGGTGGATTAAAATTCTTTTACACACATGTTCTAAAAACTATTTAACCTTAGTCCTACTAAGTCCCATTTAAAAAAAGGAAGCTGGTATGGTAGAACTAATTTGAGCTATCTCTGTAAAGCTAAAATAAAGAGCTGAACTGGATTAAAGAACTATTTGAGAGCATGTGATGTTGAGTTGGCAAAGTCATTTCAAATAAACTAAGTAGAACCAAAAATGGTTCTACAAACTAGTTCTATGTGTTGATGTGGCAAGTAAACATTTCCCTAAGAAATATAAGATGAAAGGTCAAATTCTCACAAGACGAAAATCCCACTATAAAGCCAAACCTACAACCAAGCTCAAAACACACAACAATACCATATAAAGTCTTGATTAGACTTCACGCACCTTCACCTTCAAGAAAGAGAATTGAGATTAAAGTGAAGGTTAAGTCTTGTTAACCACCAATTATCTATGGTGATCATTTTCTTAATTGTTGTAAAAAACCCTATATAAAATTTTGTTTTCTCATGTGACTACATTCGATTAACATTTTCTTACATTGCCCTTTTATCCCATGTTATAAATATATATACAAGGATGTATAAAATGGAGTGTGTTTGCTTCCATCCTTCTTGTGTTAGCTGCTTTCCCATTCTCTTTTCTCGTTTTAGTTATGTAATTTTCTCATCTAGCTTTTATTTTATAGCTGTGATGCTAATGATACAAGAGGTAGTTTCTTGCTGGGGATCTTTTAGTTACCCACCATGATGTATTTTGTTGATTTATTTAGCTGTTCTGATTTTCCACAAATAATCTGGGGCATCACATGATGAAGTAGAGAGGGAAATAGGTTAAGGCCCCATTGTTCCTTAAAATTACTAAACGTGAGGTTCTTAACCATCTTAACTGTATCATGGTCCCCAAGGCACGGAAAAGGAAGCAGGGAAATTAGCAACCTTGAGACCTCACTCACACACCCCGATTTTCAAGAGAAGTTTGAAAAGCAGTTCTATTCAATGTTTAGCAGCAACAAGTAAAAGCTGCAATGCACTCTCCTGCCAAAAGAAAGGAATCATTTAATAGCAGTGCAGCTACAGCATTGCTTGTGACAAGTTCGAGAATATGATTTTTCTGTATTTCCTTCCTGACCTAAAGAGAATGACTGTTTCTACGGAAGGAATCCTTTTGGGAAAGTCTTTTCAGAAAAAACTAAATAAAGTACCAGTCAACTGTACACAGCGCGAGAAGGTAAGGATTCACAATTGGGAAATGGGAAAGCATCCTACAACTCAAAGTTCCAGCATTATCTCTTTCAACACAAGAATATTTGACCGAAAAAATTGATTTAAAAACATGATTTATGCATTGAAATCATGATTCACGGTACCCGGTCCATGAAGCACTCTTTATAATTGATTGTTAATATTAGCATTCCTCAGCTGCCCTGGAACGCCATGTCAGCAACGCGTATTTTTGTCTTACTTTTTAATGGACACTGTTCAGTCTTATTCATTATTTTCCGAATATCTATATATGTGTACTTATTTGTCTTCCTGCATTTTTAAACATGTAATTACTTAATTATTTCATCAACTAAGATAATTGTTTGTTACATTTTCTTGTAATCACATTCACAGAGATTTCAAAGAAGTTGCGTCTCGGACTTGAGTTCCACCTGTTTTGTAATAATAGAAAGTGATTTGACTGTAGAGAGTGCAGACTTGCAGAGGTTTAAAAAATAAAAAGGAAATTGCGTTCTAGAAGAGAGTGAAAAATGCAGATGAGAAAGAACCAGAAATAAGAAATTTGGCGATTGCGAAGAAAGTGGGCCACGTTGACCTTGACAAATGCAGATATTATTGGGTCATCTGTCTACTTGCAAGTTACTTTTATTTTTGTTTGTTTTCTTAATGATGATCACAAGTGGCCTTTCTGCCTTTTATCTGACATATCCTTGTTTCCTGGAAAGAATCTCTGTTCTGGTATTGCAACCGACTAAGAAGCAAGAAGTTAAAACCATATTCATTTTGCAGTGCAGAATAATGTGCTATGCCTAATGTTGCCGAGTGCTCCGGGTTCCAGTTTAAATTAATTAATCATTGTTTGTGTAAATATGCCTACATAGATCCTTTTTATTATGAAATTATTCTTCAGTTATTGCTCAAAGGATGACAGTGATACTCGGCAACTTAAACCGAATTTTTTAATTCAAACCCAGAGTATCTTTGGTGGAAAAATCGTAATCGTTATGTTGCAAATGAAATAAGTTGTTTAACAAACCTTCTGCTCCCTCTCAGTTTTGCTGCTTCAAACTTCACACTCTGTTTTGTAAGGACTAAGAAAGAAAATTAACTATTCGAGTAAATGCATTCCTTTTTCACTTCAACAATGAGTATTTCCACTGCCATAATAAATTTAAGCATAAAAGTTCCATGATGATGTTGTATTTTAAGCGGTTCTGACACCGGTTTGTGTTTTTAATCTTGAAAATGGTAAGAATAATTGGATGGGAAACAATTTAATTATACTAAGACATGTACCCATAGGAAATATCGCCTCATGTGTCACTTCAACAGGCAACCTTTAGGTTGCAATCCTTGTCAAAAAAATAAAATGATCAATTAAGCTACCTCTCATTGCTGAAAAGTTATCAAAATAATAAGTCACTTCTACATCAAAGCAGAGCCCCTAATCATAATAAATGTCTTTCTACTCTGTTCATATATTTATAGTCTACACTGTAATATATCACGCATTTGGGTTAGAGGATATGGTAAAAACAGTGTAATGTCTCACGCATTTTTCCCAACAAGGATACAAACGCATTGCATTTCATATTTCATGGTAATTACAGTTGCGTTGAACAGTATTATTTCTAACTGAGCTATCACACCGTTAACGGGCTAATCGTTATGACGCTGGCAACATCACAAGAAAACTTTCTTGAGTAAAATCATGGGTTATGACATCATAGCAGAACTCCCAAGAAAACTTTTGATTAAAAAATTGTTCTTAAAGGTAATGAAATAAATGGGTTCGGGGAGCTTTGATGATGTAGATGATTCATGCTTACAGCATTAGAAATTACCGGATTGTTGTCTTTATCACATGGATGATGGAAATGCAGTTTTTATAAAACAACTTTCATATGCATTTAGTGGGTTGTAGCTCATAATATGCCATTCCTCCTTTCCTTTGTCCCACCAATATCCAGTCAACTTTTCATAAGATTGATCTCTTTACTACCGGAATTACAGGGTTTCCACTGAATTTCCTAATCATGGCTGCATTATATTATATTTGTACTCTTATTTTAATTAATGATGGTCTCTTCAATGCCACGACCATACTTAATGGTGTCTTTTTTTATCTACGTCTGACAAGTGATGGTCCCGATTCCCACCAACCATTTCTTATCTTTCATTGGTAATTATGGGGTCAAAATACTCATTAACAATAACTACAATGATAATCACATCCAGCAAGATACACAGTAAAAGCAAATGTGACAAGCTAATTATTTCAAAGGACGAAGCAGCAGCCTAATTTGACAGTAGTTTGTTGAGGAATATAATGAAAGTGAGAAGTGACAATGAAAATTGTGACATTTGTTTTAAAAAATTAAAGCAATTGCAAAGCAAAGCATATTCATGGACCGAGGTGACAAGTCTGCTTTATTCTGCAAAGGTTCCTGCCTGCCCGCCCTAACCTGCCACTATAAATTGGGCAATGGTTTTTCTCCATACTCCATGGCCATACCAAGAATGCAATACAATGGCTGGCTGGTTTTCTGCGCGAGAGAGGGGGTACCAGTCACTTCCCACAATTGCCATGATTTTTTTTTCTTTCCTTCTTGTGGGATTGATTGGTACCTCTCTCCTGCTCAGATGACCTCCTTGTCTTTAGGATTCAGATCATTTCTGACAACTTGCTAACTTGCTATATTGCTTTAGTCTGTTCAATTGGTATTTCTGTGCTTGTTTAGTGTGTATTTCCTTTTCTCTATAATCCATTGAAAACCCTAATTACAGAAAACGTTGAATTTGCTAAGGCTTTGTCTAAATTTCAATGTTGAAGAAATATGAGCGGTGAATTTTTCCAGTTTGCTGCTGCTTGTGGTAACTATGTTAAAGACCTTTTCATTATGTTGCAGATGAAGAATAAAATCAATAAATACCATTATGAACCTTGTCTTTAATATTCAGAGAATTTTGTTTTCAAGCATCAGTTGCTAACTTGCTATATTGCTTTAGTCTGTTAAATTGGTATTCCTGTGCTTCTTGTGCATTCCTTTTTGCTATAATCCATACTTTGAAAACCCTAATTACAAGAAACGTTGAATTTGGCAGGCCTTTGCCAAATTTCAATGTTGAAGAAATATGAGTGGTGAATTTTTGCATTTTTTGCTAGTTTACTGCTGTTTGCAGTTACTGTGTTAAGGAATTTTTTATTATGTTGCAGATTAAGAATAAAATCAACAAATATCATGATGAAGGAAGCTTACCAGTAAGATTAGTTTTGATTTTTTAAAGCCTCAGATCACTTCTGTCCTTGCTAAGATAATTTATCGTGTGAGTTTTTTGATTAAGGCGTCTACGGTGTATCTTGTATTTAAGTCGTAGGTTCAATCCCAATAAGCTAGATCTAGATACACTGGCACAAAACTAAACTGGTCAAGTAAATCTGTTAATAAGAATGAAAAGTCTGCGTCTTTGATCTGCCTTGGTACGATGGTTCTGCTAGATAAAAGCTTTGAAGAAAAAGCAACAGGTTTTCACGCTTAGTTGATAAATTACAGATTCAATATCGCAGGATAACTTTCAAAAATAGCGAGGAAACGTTTCAGATCTGTACTGCTTGATATTGAAATTGAGATTGAAGAAGTATAACGAGATATTTTGAGATGTATTTCACATGATCGAGTTTCTGCGGTTTCAATATCAGTTTTCGCCATTCAGCTCGAGTTTCTTTATATCAAGGTCTGCAATTTTTGTCGAGGTTGTGAAACCAGTAATTTGCTGAAGATGTTTTCTATTAGTTTCCTTTTTTCAACTCCTATTAAGAATTGATGCTTTTATTAATGCAGCAGCATAGGGATATCTATTTTCAGCATTTTACGGTTTCAGCGCTTTACGATTTTCACTGAATATTGCAGAAACGATCAATCTTGACAATTAAATGATAGAATCTGGAAGATATATATTCACTGTTTTTTTCGTATGATGTATTCCTTTTCATTTAGGATAGATGAGATCCCAGAAAATATGTTTGATTTGTTTTTTAATGGCATTTTGAAAACTTATAGCATATCTTTTTCTAAGTTCAATACACTCAAAGGAAGTAATAAAATTTCACTTTCAATTTAATCAAACAGCAAAGTAGTCCATAATCTAAATCTTTATATTAATTTTTAAAATTTAATATGTTGTTTGATGCTGATTCTTATTCAACCTATTTCAGTTATAATTGAATTTCAAAATTATTATTAAAAAGAAAACATGTTAGAGTTAACTTCAGCAGTTACAACTTTTCCCTTATTAATTTTTTGTCATTTAAATCTGATTTTTGCTCGTCTTTATTTTGATTTTCTTCATCTAATTTTTAAAACTTACTTACAGATCTGATACCATCTTTCAAATTTCAATCCAGTGAAGGTTAGGTTACTTTAATATCCAGCTTACTTTAACGTAATCTTTGTTAACTTAAAATCTATTTTAAAAACAATCTTTTATTACTTAAAAGAAAGTAGGATTTTTTATATTTTAAACATATCTCATAGCTATGGGGTGCAGTGAAGAGAAGAAATAAGTTTGATAGTAGAGATATATTGAAGAATATTCTTCAATGATAATATTAAAAAATTTATTATCTTTAAGGTCTCAAATTTAATATTAAATTTCTTGCAGCATTTACCAAAGTAAATATCCTTCTTGTAACATTGGCTCCATAACTAGTATAGGAGTCTCTAGCAAATCTTTGCTTATTTTTTAACTTTTTTTACGAGAACCTAGCCTTGTAACCTTACTCTTGTATTAGTAGTTATAATAAAAAAAAATTATACAAGTGCAATCCTATGATGATATCATGAAAAGGTATTTGTATTTTTTTTATAATTTATAAATTTAATGTATTTTATAAGTAAATAATAATAATAAAAGTAACCTTAAAAACTAATAAAATTGTGTTGTAATCCCTTGATACAGGTTTTGCATATATTCTAATAAGATAGGTGCACCACCACTCATGAAACTAGATAAATATAATTTGCAACCATGTTCTTGAGGGCCCAAACTATGATGTATACGCTTAGCCAACTAACATATGAAGACTTTATCATAAATGCAATACATAATAAAAATAATTAAATAAATTTTAAAAAAGGTACTTTTGTAAACATTTTGATTTGTACTTTTGCTGAAAAATCATGTAAGTATTTAAAGTTACATTTCATATACAACATAAAAAATGGTACCAAAAATAATAGAACATAAGACTTAAAAAAATTATATGTAAAACATAGAATACAAACCAAACTTGCAAGTACAATAATATATTACAGTTTCACTATATTAAATATTCCCACAACACTTTGATTTACTCTCCCTAAATTAGTGAGATTTTGAACACTTAATTTACAATACAAGAATCAAAATACCAATTCTTTTAAAACAAATTTATAAGAATTCAAAAAGATAGAGATGCCACTATATAAATAATTCATTTTAATATGCATAAATAAAGATCATTTGTAAAAAGGCTTTAAAGATAGATAAGCAACCAAGACAATCCATTTAATATTTAAATATATAAAAGAGTTTACTATCACAACCATGCTAGTTAAAGTGCTTTATGCCTAGGTAGCAGGTAACTTGCTAAAGCATCCAAGGTAAAATGTTTTCTTATAGAATCACCCACTCACAATGCCAAAGCTACCAAAGACTTATAAGGTAGTCCTCCCCAAGGTAAATAATTTTCCTTTACATCCTTATGCATCTAATCACAGAAGACATCCATGAATTTTTAACAACTAGTAAGGTATCAGTTTCAAAAGCTAGTCCATCTTTGAATACTTGGATCTCAACCTACAATTTACCTTAGCCTCAATTCCTACAACATACAATGGTAAATTAGTATATAGAAGAAAAAGATGAAAAACAACACATGAACAATAAAGATAGAGATGGGATGATGTTATATTATCAAAATCCTAGTGAACGTTTCAATTATCTCATGAAGCATGTAAACCTTTATTGTACCTAACAAGGGATTATCCACTATTTTCATTATTACTACTTATGCAATATGGTAAGAATAGACCTCCAAGTCCACTTTCAAAGTGCATAGTTACATCGTCCCTTCCACTAGCAACTATCCTTAATTATTCATTAGTCTAACCATTGATGAAATCAAATTGAAATGATGTATTACAACCATCTAAAATCTAAGAAGTTTTAATTTTCTTTTTTCTTTTTAATTCAATGCATGTATGAATGGTATGTTCTTCTTTATCCATTTTCATTTTTCTTTATTTTTTTCTTATTTGTCATTTCTATTTATTACTATGATTCTCATCATCATAATCTCCTTATATTTAATTTTTTTTAATTCTAGAAGGAAGAAGATCTTTTCATGTTATATTAACATCCTTGAAGATGCTAAAACTACTTAGATAATTTTGGCTGAGAGGCCAACTACCAATCATAGATTGGTAATGCTAAAATTAATATTTCATCTATAATGCTCTAAGGAGAGGCTATCGGTAATGCTATATATAATATTTCATTCATAATGCCTTAGGAAGAGGCTCTAATTGAGAAGACATCCATGAATTGAGAAGACATATCTTCTAATTGTAAGATGTCTTGGACAAGAAATCTTGCTAGTTGAGAAGAGGTCTTGTCCCTAAAGGAGACATCTTTCCTAAGAGTTGGGATTTTGTAAAAGATGTCTTTCCAATGTTAGAGATGACTCGTACGGCCAAGGAAACTTCTGAAAATACCTGTCCCAATTTGGAGAATAGCTAAAACACTAAGGAAAAGGATGGAAACATCTAGGGAGAAGGTGAAAAGACTCAAGAAACATCTGAAGAGCCTCAAATAAAGTTAATAAAAGGTTTATAGATTTCTTATCTTTTGATATGACATAAATTTTTTTGTATTTATCATTGTTGATGACCATGAGTAAGAAGAAAGCTCTTGAGTGTGAGGAGAGCTAAGCAAAAAAGGATGTGTGAGCACATTGAGTAAGTGCAATTGGTGTTGCAGCTTCAGGATCAACTTGTGTTATGTTAGTCTATGTGTTCTATTTTCTTTTGTCTTACTTATAAGTTGAGATCTCTATCCCGGTTTATGGAAGAAATTCTCTATTGGTTGTATCTTGCATTGAGAATAGTCATTGTGTGGTTGTAGAGCCTCATGCTCTACAATATCGTGTGAGTATGATAGGTTTTGGATGTTTGTGGGTTTTGAGAACCCTGTTGTAATCTTCTAATAAATTAATTAAAGATAGATAGTTTTTTTGTTTTCTAGCAAAAAGTTTTATCTTTACATAATATCTGGATTTAGTATTCAAAGGTGATTTATTTGTAGAGTGAACCTACTCCAAATTTCAACTAGACTTCCTCTGAGGATTCATGAGATTCCAATGTTAATAATAAGAAGAACTAATCAAATTGGAACTACCTATAACTTTGTTGAAAATAAAAAGTGTGCATATGTTGTGTTATTGTATAAAAAACAAAATGATCCTTTCTATCAAAATATAAAAATAGATGAGCATACTTTAAATGATGTTAGTGATACAAGAGATGTTAATGTCTTTCAAAGGATTTGTTATATTATATTATTTAAGGAGGATGTCAAAATGAGGTTAATGATCTTATTATTTGTTGGAGTTTGATGATCTTTTGATTGAATTAGAGGAAAATATTATTAGATACACATTGTTTACAACATTAGTCTTTGTTATTCTGGAAAAAGAACTTGATCTGGTAAGAGCTTGGTTAGAAAATCCAAATGTTGAAAGTTCAAATTATGCATAATGGCCAACACTTTGAGAGTCATCCTTCAATGAGTTCAACATAGTTGGAATGCTTCCAATGTTATTTCCAACATTGTTTCCACATGAAAAAAGTGACTTCTTTACAAGAAGATCCAAGGATGTCATGTTGTATTAATATGCTAAACATCTAATTCAATACAAGAATGATAGATTTAAACATCATAAAATATTTTAGTATTACAACTATTTATAGTTCACATTACTAGATATAATTAATGTTTTTAACTTGTATGAACTAACTTTGTATTAATTTCATTTTTAGATTTCACATTTGTAGCATAATAATAAGACATTATGCATTGAAATAAATTTTAGTATTCTTCAAAAGAATAAATGAAGCACCATTGACAATATAAGAATTACATGAAGGACTACAAAATGCATTGACAAATAATTTTGATAGTAATTTGATGAGATTTTGAACTACAATATGAGGAATACCTTCCTTCTAGAGAAAATGCAAAGCATAATTCTTTGATTTGATAAATGAGTTGGGTACACCAACTATCATTTTCACCCTAAGTGCAACTGATCTTTATTGGTGATACCTACATAAAGTAATGCATGGATAACCACCAAAAAATGCTTATACATCAAATGAATGGAGAATGAAAAATATTATCGAAAATCCACATATAGTTACTAAGTTTCTATATCTTCAACATAAAGCATTTTTGAGAAAAAGTATTCTTTGAGGAATTCAATGTGGTTAATTACTGGACAAGATATGAGTGGTAGCATAGGGGATCACCACATTTTCATGGATTTCTTTGGATCAAAGAAGCTCCAAACATCAAAGACATTAACTAGAATAATCCTAAAGTAGTTAGAAAGATAAGAGAGTTGTGTTATGCAATGAAAAATGCATGGAATACTAGATCCAATTAAGATGGAATATCCAATGATGTAAGTTATTTGGAATTTTAGACCTATTATTGTATTACTCCTAAATTTTAAAAAATTATTGAATTAATTTGAAATAATCATTAATATTATAAAAATCTATCATTTGCAGATGCAATGTGTTAATAATCCTAGGCATCCATGTGATCTTAAAAGTCATTAGCTACAACTCATGGATCTTGATATCTATTATGATGAGCTTTTAAATTTTGTTTAGTATCATACACAATGCAAAGGAGGAGTGTATTTAATATTACAAACTAATGTACAAGTTTGTGGGTATAATTATTTAATTCTAAATATATTAGTTATTATTTATATCATGAATGTATTCGATGTTAAACAAAAATTATTTGAGTTCAATTCTTTTCTCATCTATAATGTCCCATGGACATTACAAGCTTAATCAAAATTGTTTTAAGATCTGCAAAATAATAATCATGCAATGTACAAACAACATTGAAATGACACAAGATTAAACGTTCATAATAGAATGATTCTACAAACATGAAGAGCAAACATAGACTTTCAACTAGTGCTTAAAAATGTGTTATTATTAAGTACATTGCAAAATATGAAACAAAATTTGAAAATAAGTCATGATCCTTTCATGATCTATTACTTCATATTGTAGATTTTCAAAACCCATAAGAAAATGCAAAAGACTTGTGATGGATGTTGCAAATGATAGGAACATTGATGCTATGCAGGTGTGTCATATGTTGTGTGAACTTCCCTTAGTTGAATGTAGTAGAAAATTCAATACTATAAATATGTTTAGAGATATTTATAAAAGAGTTATGTTAGTTGTAGATGGAGATGAGGATTCTGAAAGATACACATCTCTTATCAATGCATATCAAATAAGACCATTGGAAATGAAAGGAGTTTCATGATTGAACACTAAGAAATATTTTACATTTAGTTTTAAAAAGAAAGAGGCACTAGTATAGAGGACTTGACCACAATCGATTATTATCAGAACATATCCTAGATTTAGAATACCTTCAACAAGAAGAGAGAAAAAAATGGATAGATTTTTGTTGGGCATAGTTGCTACTTCACTATTCTTTTAAAGATGTAAAATGTGATCTGGGAAGAAAAGATGAAGAAATTTAACTACAATGGATTTCTATTCAATACATATGTGAATTAGAAGAGGAGATATTTGATGAAGATTTTGAATGTGCTTATGAGGAAGAGAGGTAGTGCAAAGATATCATTCTAGAAAGATAGGATGATATTGAATATGATTTTAAAATACTAGATCAACATCTACTTGCGTCCACTCATTTTCAATGAAGTGAACTTAAAATGCTTGGATTAATAGACTAAGATAGACAACAACAATGCTTATCTAGCTATTTTGAAGAAGATATTTCAAAGATTTCTATCTTTTATTCCTATTTATAGATTACAAGGGATAATAAAATCTTTTAGAAATGACTACAATGAGGTGAACTTATCTTCCCTAGGAGTTAAAAAAAAAAATACTACAAGATTATCACTAGCCACTTGTATATGCAACAATTTGAAATTGATGAGGTTGATTCCCTATTGATGATTATTCAAGGAATAGTGGGCATAGGAAAATCATATCTCATTGATACAATTCATAAAGAATTTAGTCAAGCTTGTCCATTAGGAAAAAACAGCTCATTAATGCTTGCCCCTACTAGTATTGTGGTATATAATATTGATACAACTACAATACATTATTCATTAAAGATTGGAATTGGGGAGTACAAACCACTTGCTGCATCAACTCTAACATCATTATAGAATAGATATAACTACAAAATATATATAATTATAGATAAAATGAGTTAGTAACATTGATAGAAGGCTTAAGGAAATATTTCTAGATAACTAATTAAAGATTTTGGTGATAGAGTAGTAATACTTATTAGAGATCTTGCATAACTTCCACCTCTGAAAGATGTTATACCATACATATTATATCATATCCATGTAAAAAAAAAAAGGTTGTGGTTAGAATTCACTACATTTAAAATGTTGGATACTATGTATCAATGAAGGGGCGTTTATCCACGACAACAAAGATTTAGAGAATTTTTGATGAATATATGAGAAGGAAAACTTAATTATGTTGATTATGAATTTTGAGCTTAAGAATGGATCTTTCATCAAGATCAGATGGGCATGATGGGCTTGAGAATTTTGTGCATTTTTTTGATACAAAGAATAAGATGCATATGCATAATGAAAAGGTATTGCTAAAAATTTAGAAGCCAATTACATAGTACATAGTAGATAGAAACACAAATGGTTTCAAATTCTAGGATGATGAAGAAGGAGAATTAGATAGAGTTGTGTTTATCATCAAAACTACAAGGGTTACGCTTACTATTAATCTATGCCCAGAAGAAATACTAGTTAATGGTGCATTGAAAATTGTTAAAAAAATAATTTATAGTTCCCACTATTAGCCTGCACAACTACCATCATATGTTATCATTTAGTTTGACTCTTACAATGGAATACCATATGATTAAGAACATCCTTCACAAGTACTTATTCCACCAATCATACATAGAGGATCTCAACAACTACTATTGAGATTAGCATAGGCTTTAACTATAAATAAATCATAGGGAATGACCTTGAAGAAAGCATGTGTAGATGTTTGTAGTAAAGAAATAGCAGGCTTACATTTATTGCACTATCTCGAGTAAAGAGTATTGATAGTTTAAAGATATTCTCTTTGATTTCCAAAGTAAGATACATCAAGATATTAAAGGCTTCTCACCTTCAAAGTAGATTAGATGAAAAGAAATGCATTAAATCTAATGAAGAATGATTTTATAATTAATCTGATGATGCATTTTTACTATCATATATGTTAGAACATTTGCCATTATGCATTTTTTCAATTATGAATGTTTGAACATTTATCAGTTGTGATGTGTTTTAACCTCATTTTATTCTTTGAATAATTGACAGTGTGTTCTTATGATTTACTCTATTTTTAATTTACAATTTAATGAATTATTATTAATTTTAGAAAACTAATTTGTAACTTAACAACTACCTTCAAAAAATTGGATTTATGCATAACTAGAGATAGAATCTTATTAATTTCTTATGCTTAAATGATCCCTTTAAGTGATGACTAGTGGTCACTAGCTTAGTTATATATTTATAATATGTATCTATAATTTGACCAAAAGAATCTTCTTCATCAACAAGTAATAAGGTATTTAAACCAAATATTTCATAACTTCTAAACAAAGAACAAGATTTTTTTATCAAATTTTTCATAATGATGAGATTAAAAAAAATATTTTCTTCATTTATTGTATGTTCTCACTCTCATCCAAAAGAAAAAATTTGACAATGAGTGAGAACATACAATAAATAAAGCAAATATTTTTTCTGGATTTGATTATTATGAAAATTTTCATAAATAAATCTTATTCTTCATCCAAAATTCATGAAAAGTATAATCCATAAATCTTGTTTTTCTTCCAAGAGTTGTGAAATATTTGATTCAAATACCTTATTACTTGTTGACAAAGAAGACTCTCTTAGTCAAATTATAGATATATATTATAAATATATAACTAAGCTAGCACTTGGAGATTTTGACATGGAATATGATGATATAGTAGTTAATCCAACAACCTAATGTGACTTATTAGATTCATGTAAAGCATAAACCCCTTCTTACTAGTGGAGCAATGCAAAAGCAAGATGCAAGTACAACAATTCAACCCCATTAATTGAACCTAATGTTATGGTTACAAGGTCTCTTAATAGAATACCATTTTTCTATTAGGAAACCATACATCTTTGTAGGTTTTGAAAGTTTGTACCTTAGCATGAGAACCTAGTGGTAGTAGCTTCATTGCTCCCTTTCCTTTCAATTATGATCAAGATTACGTTAATAGCAGTAATGTAGAACATTCTTTAATATTAGTAAGATGTCTTTTAATAATTCATAATAAGGAAATATTAATAAGGTTGATACATTACCTAAGATAGTTAACTCATAGCTTGTTAATATCCAAGATATAAAAAAAAGCTTGAATGACAAGGCTTGTTGCATTGCAAAGGACATGCTCCAAGTTGTTGAGTTCCAAGGCTTGGATATCATTTATAATTGATGTTATTATTGGAATTAAGGAAATGCACCATCAAGATAATACATTCAAATGAGGTAAAATATCCATCATGTTTTCTTATGAATGAATTTGGCAGAGGTATTCCTCTTTACTCCTTTCATCCACATGTAATACTCACATGGGTTAAAATTTTCTTTAGGAAATAAAGCTTCAACATAAACTTAATTTCCTTAATGAAATATTCTATTTCTTATCCTTATCTTATTTTTATTAGTCTTGCTAAGTGGTAAAACTACTTTAATAACTTTTTTCTCTCTATGTTTAACACTTGAAGTTAACTTTTTAGTCAATGTGTACCAAACTTTGCCAACCATATTGACATGGTCTATCAAAGTTTTCTTTGTTCTAACAGTATCTTACGTAAGAGCTTTAACAATGTCAATAGATTTAACCTCATATTTAAAATATATTTTCTTAGCTTTATTTTATATTGATCTACTTATGTCATTCACCATTTAGTCTAGTCATGGTATTAAGCATAGCTACAATCTAGGTTACTAACCTCTAGTAAAGATTTTCTATAATGTACACATTCAACCATTCATGGGTTTTTTCTTGTAGTTATTCTACTAGATGCATCACTTGGTCTAATTAGCTAAAACTATGATTTGAGCACTAACCATTATATTATAACATGTAATGATTCATCTATATTCTACATTCATCATACTAAATACTTTAAAATATTTGCAACTCAAGTGCATGTTTAAAACTTAGTATTGAAAGCTCTCAACATATCCACTTAATAAGAGATACAGTTGGACAAAGGAACTTCATATCATATTTTAGCATGGTCATTGATTATGTAAGAAGAGAGATGAATTTTCTTATATTTACTATTTTGTTCTTGCAAATTTTAAGTAGTAACAAATGCTTCCATGCAAAGTTATAGATCATCACTTATCTATTCCTTGAATTTAAGGATATCTACTATGTTAAATTTTCTAATTCTTGCATTAATGCTTTAAGGAGAAATGCAAAATGCTTTATGAAGCTCACTTTAGGAGATCTGTTGAAATAAATGCTCATCCAAGTCATCAATACCTTCTCCTAAATGGAGATAAGATAATTGAAAAATAATGGAGTGTTTTAGATTATTACTAATGTAGTTCAAGCCTTATAGACTAGGATGCATAGTTCTTTTACCTTTAAGATCATTTACATACAACTAAGGAAAGTCTTTAGAAGATGTTCCTATTTAATCCTTAACATATAGATGATTGTACTCTTGTTTTTCCATCATATTGTAAATCCCTTATTTATTATGAGTGGCATACTTTATTTTAATGTGACATTAGTTTATAATCTACAAAATTCTCTATATGAAAACTTGTCTAAGAAAATTCTTCTCGAGATTGATAAATGTAACTTCTTTATGCTCTTTGCAAAATTATTTAAGAAAAACATTTCACATTTTCAAAAAACTACTAAAAGGAGGATAAAAAAGACATGGGGAGAAACAATAGAAGATAATATGAAGAAACCATAGATAGTTAAGAATCTAACTCTTAATAAAGATGAATGAAAAAGAAAAACACAGGTAGTTGATCTCATTTTGTTAAGACAAGGCTAGGATGATGATAATTATAAAAATTATAAATTCATTTTTATGAAATAATATTTTTATAAATAAAAATAAATATATATATCTTAGAAATATAATGAAACTACCTACAATTTAAATTCCCTCCATAGGGCTTATGCATATATTGGCAGTAAGGATTTTAGTAAGGGTTTTAGCATTAAGGTATTATATCATAAGGGTTTTAATGTCAATATGATTTAAGGTAGTAGCACAAAGGGAAGTTAGAATTAGTATAGATTAATTGATATTTTATGAGTGAGGATTTGTCACCAAAAAGATTTAGTCATTTGCGCAAGAAATTTGAAAAGTTTATCATGGCATCATCACAAGGCATATAAAAAAAAAATTCTAACTACAACTACTTTTAAAGAAACTCCAATTACACAATGGGAACATATGATTAGCAAAATTTCATTATTGGATGAAATTCATGAATAAAACAAAGAAATTTTGGAAAGGTTATCAACCCTCAAAGAGAAGATTGAGGGAAAGAAAAAGAGACTAATGCTACTCTAAAGAATAATGATTAGATTTTACTAAATTAGTAGAACTTGAAGACAAGGTGAAGAAAAAAAAAATCTAAACTTAAAGGAACAAAGATAAAGATGTGATTTGCAATCGCACAAGCTTTAAAAGAGCAAAGGAAAAAAGGGCAAAGGAAAAAAAGTGTGATTTATTAGTATCCCAAAGACAGAGGGTGAAACAGATAAAATTTTAATTAAGAAAGTTAAAAAAATTATAGATAATATGCATAGAACTTCTCTAAACATTGATAATTTTTTTAGGATGCTAAGTGAATGATGTAAAAATCCCCCACATGTAATTATTAAGTTTCATGATGTAAAATATAGAGAGCATATTTGGAGACATTGAAACCACTTGAAGCAATGTGAGAAAAGTAAAAGCAATTGGATAAACAAGGATCTTACTTGAAAATAAGTTGTAGAAATAGTTGAAAAATAGAAAAAGAATAAGGTAGCTTGTAAAAAAGGTTTTGCAACATTTAGCAACATGGTAGTAATTATAAATAAGCATTATTCCAAAAATTATTTAAAAAACCATATTGGCCCTTTAATGTTTGGATTTCTTAATATAGATGATAGAATTGCAAATAAAATTTTTTAATTGAATAGCATTAGTTTCTTTGATAGCTTTGATATTTTTTGTCTTATTGAAACATGGGAAGATGTTTGTTCTATTGATTTTGTAGTTCCTAGATTTATTAAATTTGTTGTAAGAAACATAAGAGTATGATGAAGAGGTAGACCTTCTTGTGAGATTGCAATGTTACTAAGCAAATATCTTGAATATTGTATGCTTTTAGAGAAAATTGATAATCATGAACAATATGCTTGCCTATAAATCTTAAGTTAGCATATTTGTGCTTTTCTTTTTGTATGCTCTTCTGTCCCTAGAGATGCTACATTGTATGATTCTATAGAGTTCTCTTGTGATCATGCTTTTTAGTTCTTAGGTAGAGATATTGTAGAATTTTTAGCAAAAGACTTAGTATTCATTTGTGTATATTTTAATGTAAAGATAGGTTCATAGCAAATAAGAATTATTCAGTGGTAACATAATGTTTGTAGTTTAAACATGGTTGAAGATCACAACTTGACACAACATTTTGCAAATGAAACTATTAATAAGATGTGTCAACAAATTAGAATGGATAAAATTTTTTGATATTTTCATTAGCAATGAGCTTGCTAGATTTCCTCAATCTTCATCATTTACTTTCACAGGACCTTAAGGAAACTCTTACATTGATTTTCTTTTATATTCTTATTAACCTATTGAATTTATTAAGGAGTTGAAGGTTAGAGAAAATTTATTAATGTATTGACATCATCATGTACAATTTTTATTGCAAATTTAAATTGTTTCTTAGATAATAAAAAGTAAGAATACAAAAAATTTTAGTGCAGAGTTACTCCAAAAGTTAAGGAAAAATATGTGAATGCAACACATAACAAATGAACTCTTGAAAGACAGTACAAGGAGCTCAAATAATTTTTTCTTATAGTAACTAAGCAAGTCATGCATTTACAATAATAGGATGCCCAAAAGACTTGGTTTGATGAGGATTGCTGATAGGCTAGATAGAATATTAAGAATATAAATGAAAGTTCTAGACAAAGTGTAGTTAAGGTGTATAAATATTGGATTAGAACCAAGAAAAGAAAATTTATCGAGAAAAACCAAGAATATTTTTCTTCCATCATTAAAAAAAAAACCTAGATAGTTTTGATAGTATTTCCATCATAAAACATCTTCATCATTTAATATAGATTTTCAAGATATTTTCTTATTTTACCATAAACTATTTATAGGAGAAGATGATCATTCTATTATTGCTATACAACAAGAACCTCTCTATTTTACTCTTGAGGAAGTCATAGAGGGCATTAAAAAGCTAGCATCTTGCAAAGTTATAGATTCAGATAATTTATATGTAGAATTATTAAAGTAGGTAAGACAAGCTATTTATAAAGAAATTTGACACAATTTAAATTCAACAATGGATCAAGGACTAGTTCAACATTGGAAAACTAGTAAAGCTATCTTGTTATATAAAAATGGGGATAAATAACTTAAACAATTATCAAGTGATCGTTATGAGTGATATTTTTACTAAGTTGTTGGGTACTCTTCTAGAAAAGAGAATTAGTTCTTGGGCTGAAGTTAACCAAGAAAGATGTCAAGTATGTTTTAGACAAAATCACTCTATTATTAATCACTTTGTTACTCATAGACATTGCATGGAGTTTGTAAAACTACCTAATAAAAAGGGTTTTGATTCATTTTATTAACTTTGTAAAAGCATATGATTTAGTGATTCATACAAAATTATGATTGCATTTGTATAAAATTGTCTTTCAAATTTGATTATAACAACTCAAACATTGTATAGGAAGTGATTATTGAAATTACATGTAGTAATTCAGAGAAAAAAATTCAATACTAGACAAAAATTAGAGTTAAGAAAGACTGTCCACTTTTTCCAACTCTCTTTGGTATCTTTATTGATGAAATGTAGGAGTGGTTGTGCAATGGGCAAGATAGTCATGCTATCAAAATTGGACTTCAAGCAGTGAATATTCTTTTGTATGTAGATGATGCTACCTTGGTTTCCACTATTGCATAAGGTATACAAACTATGTTGCAAATTTTAGAAAACTATTGTCTCTCATCTAGTCTTGAAGTGAATATAATTTAAGACTTTGTGTTTGGAAGGTTAAAAAACAAAATTCATATTATCATCTATCTTATTCTATTATATGGAGGTGTTGTTTGGGGACTTGTACTTAGTACTTAAACTTTGGAAGCATATTGAAAGAGTGTAAAAAAATTTTATTCTCAATGAATTAAAGATAAAGATGTAAATATCTTACTCAATATTATTATGTGAATATAATTTATTACCTTTAGAAGCAAAATCCTTGCATAAATTTATTACATATAACTTGCATATCTTAAGGTAAGATAAATTATTTAAAGTAGTTCTTAAGGATTCATGAGAATATGATTGTTGATTTTAGGAAAGAAAATAGCTAAAAAATTAAATATCTCTTATAAGGATATGTAGCAAAATCTTAAGCATATTTGCAAACAAGTTAAGAAAAATGTTTTAACATAGATGTGCTCTAATATAGAAGGTAATAGATAATTTTATTTACATTTCATTATATCTAATACATTAGATGTAGAAGCTTACTATATCTCAATTGCTATTCTTGTCAAGTATCAAAATGTTATCAACAAGCTTTACTTAAGTTCTTAGTATCTTAAGACTAAAAGTGAAAATGGATTCAACTCCTCTTAGAAGAGCACATTTGTAGGCTATGTAAATCAATAACCCTTGAAAATGAATTACATTTTTTTCTTTCTTATGCTATTATTACCACTTGAGAAAATGTTATAATGTTATAGCATTGTTTATTTTTGCTGCTTCCATTGATGCTTGATTAATTTGTAGAGTCTATCTTTATTTTACATAAAAATGTAATGTCTGTCCAATAGAACCTATGGGTCTTAAAATGTAATAAATTTTTCATTTCAATTGAAATTTCAAATATTTTAATGAGATAGGTATAACAACATATATGAAAGAAAGCATAAATACTTCTCAACCATGTCTTTGATTACTAAAACCATGTCCTACAGACGTTGTTTACTAAGGAAAGTGAAAATGATTGTAAGACTAATATATACTTAAAAATTGAAGTTAAAAACTTAATTTTTGTAACTTTTATAATTTGCTAATTAAAGGCATACACATAAAATTAAAAGAAAACCAAACATGAACTCTATTTCTTACTATGTACATACTTGGATGGTTGAGAAAATTATTCCAAGTGGAAAAATTCAACGAATAAAGGAACCAAAATCAAATTTTATTCTTTTTAAAATGACCCTTATTCCATATGTATAATTTTTGAATTGGATATAAATAAATTCACTAGCTGCTATATGCTAGTTATCAAGGATAAATTTTTATCTCATTTTAACATTATAGATTCCTCTAAGAAGTAGAGGATGTTCTAGCCTCTAGTGATGGAAAAGTAATCTAGCATGAATATAAGGCCATTAATAGGTAGCTCAAGTAGTTAGTTAATTTTCTTGTTAGGAAAAAATTTGCTATTTTAAGTCACACTTGAAGCATTTTTATATTGTTCTACAATTATTTTAATTTTTATGTTAGCTATATGTCTTGAAGTATCTATAGTAAAAATTATTTTAGGTTTTAAAACCCTTTTTCTAATAATGAATTTGGAACTTCTCAATTCAAGGTTTATTAATTAGTGGATGTTCATTGATGATCATTAACACATAAGAAGTTTTAATTAATAATGATTTAAGAGTTAATACCTTAACACATATGACGCATGTCTTTAAACCTCTCATGTCCTTGAATCCTCAAACTATGAATATAGTATGTTTTAACTCATTATATATAAGTTAACAATGATATGTTATTGTAATGGTAAGAACCTTGATTTAGAAGCTTTAAGTTATAAGTTCAATTCTATTAAACAACATTAAGTTATAAAGTTCTAATTAATATTATTAAGAAAAAATTTTAGGTTCTAATACCCTAAGTATATAAGAGTTAATGACTTACAACATGATACAATTTGATACGTGTCTTAGCATATGCTTTAGAATCAAAGCTATTACTTGTAGAAGCATAAGTCATCTACTCTAATCAAGTGAGCTATGCCTCACTAATCATGAATAAGTTATGTGTGTGTTGTGTATATTATAAACTAATAGAAGAGAAATTAATCATAATTTAGGTAATAACACAAGTTAAAAATGAGTGTGATTGAATTGATCATAAGCTCATTATTAAAGTACCTCTACTTATGAGATCATGAGTATAATATTTAGTTATGTATACAACTACTAACCCAATTAGTAGGTTCATTTAATGTTAGAACTAAATAATATTTTTTGAAATATTTTTACTTAAAAAAGTTCTTATTAAAATAGAAAAGAAAGATTAGCTTCATATCAAAGAAGTACTAGCAAGAAAAACCATTCTCTACATTTAAAATATATTTAGTAAGATAAAGAAATATTTTCAAAAGTAAAGACTAATAAGAAAATATGTCTAGAATAGTATTAACATTTGTGAAGTCACATCTATTTATCATACCCCTACAACTAACTAAAAACTCATCCTTGATTTATAGAAAACGAACAAAGTTCTATTACAAAATTAGTTAAGAAACACATACTGATTGACTAATTGACACTAACTAACTAACATTATAAAACTGCAAGTGCCATATTTAATAAAATTATTCAAGTAGTATACTTCTTACAAAAAAGGAATTAGAATAATCAAATATTTATAATAAATCTTCAAGTAGTTCAAGGTTGTAGAGGCTCCTCCCTAAATGGTTTTTATAGTGGTTTTTCCCCTTGAATGTTCGCTTATTTAAATGACTTGAAGTTTCTATTCATCTATCTATAATCCCCAGTGGTCCAAGAAACCTTAGCTAAATCAAGAGTAAGTGGGACATCCCATAGATAAGGTAGATTTGGAAACATCTTTTTTGCATTGACATACCATGCGAAAAACATGGATTGCTCAAATTCAAGTGTAGTTATACTATCCATGCATGCATAGTAGTCTATCATTCTTCTTATGAGGTTTTCAACCACATTTCTTTGATAAGTGAACTTAACCTTGAATCTCTAACTCTATTATGGTATCTTACACCTTTCATTTAGTTTGATCCTAAATGAAAATTCATGGTTAAATAATAGAAACATGACCACAAGCTCCTTTTCCAACTTGTTGTGGGACCTAGCTACTATGAGTACTACTAAGTTAGAGTAGAAAAGGTTGGCTAGCTCTAAATAATATGTTAGGTCCTTAATATGTAGCTCTTTAATTTTTAGGTCCATCTAACCTATTTCATTTAATACATCAAAGAGCCCTCATGGATGTATTCATGCTTCATTTTTGTAGGTCAACATCAAGTTTGGCCTTTTGTTGTTCCACCTAGTTCTTGTAATGATTTTTGATGTTCTCATGTTTTTTTTTTTTTTTTTTTTTGCCTCATTTTCCAAGCTACAATCTTGATAGCTATCTTTTGGAAAATCAACCTGACCTCTTTCATAGATAAGTTATGGTTTTCTTAGGCCAACCACACTATCTCCAAGTTGGCTTTCACTTGTTCTTCTCAAATGTTTGCTTCTTAGAAACATCTAGTTCCCAGTTTTCTATATACAACTCCTTATTTTCTGCCTCCATGAAAATGATTTTTCTATGAACATATGAATAAGCCCTTATTTAAGAATCATCCTATATGACCTTTTTCTTCTTCTTGGTCAACTTCTTAACTTCGGCTTTAAGTGCCATAGGTCATTTTTTTGAAACTATGCTAGGTTTTTTGGCATGACATGCCTCTTAAGATCATGAAATTGAGCTTAAAGTTTTGCTAATTCTTCTTTTTCTCAAAATGAATCAAGGGAATCTTATTCTCACTAGACTTCAAATATCACCAACTTGTCCTTTAAGGTGATGAGTTCAAATTGGAGGGTAGTGACATTATTAGGAACATCTAAGAGATCAATGATGATTTGCATTGTGTTCATCAATCTATCTAATACTTTCACATGTTTAGTAATTGATATTTGTTTTGGAGTACCTTGTCGCTCTACCATACTTCCTCTTCCTACAGATAACTCAATTTCTTGTTGTGCATTGAAATATATTATTAGTGTTATATAAACATTCAAAGAGCCACTAGTGTAATCAAGTACCTCTATTATAACTTCTTATCCTTCATGATAAAGAATAATAATTATTTCTTCATCATCTTCCTGTAGCATCATCGAGAATGATTCTACCTTACTTAAGATGACTAGCGACTTCTCAAGAGGTATGACTGCCACCTGCCTAGTTGATGGATTCATTGTTGCTTGTGATAGACCTCATGTGGTTCTAAAAGGATTGATGAAATCCTAGCTCCTCCAACTAACTATCTATGTGACCAATGGAAGATGACTTATTGTTAAACAGTAGATGTTGGATTCATCAACACATGCCTGAGTGTTAGTGCTTATTGCACTAGTTTTTATATTGCTTGCTCTAGTACCTATGGTGTGGGTTAATAGTGCTATATCTACTATTGATGTGGTGGTTGCTACTTTAGTACCGATTTGGATTTATATAGGCAAGTCCTCCATATTCTTCTATAAAATATAATTTGTTACCTCAAGAAAGCAAGGTTGGACTACATTACATTGAATGTCATTTATATAGCAAGAAACTTATTTCATCTTATAGAAGTTCTTGATGAAGCATGAAAAGGAGAGAGTTGATATACTTGACTTATAGTTCTACAATATGCATTAAATAGGAAGAGTAGATGGACTAAATCTATAATGAGTTACTCATAGAGTATTAGGATTGCATACATTAAGAAGGAAGTGACCTTATTCAAGTGAATGGTTGGAGAAACATAATTTAATGTGATCTTAAAGATTTTCTTAGCAATTGTGAGAGTGTTATATTCAGTTTCCATGCCATAGACATGCTACACTCATTTAGTCTTCAAATCATAACCAAGGCTTATGGAAATATTTAAAAATTTAGACTTGACATTGGAAGTGCAAAATGCCTTTATAATGCCTTCAAATTGAATAACAAATTTGAGTATCTCTCATCTTGAGTGTGTAATCATCTTATCAATCCTTCTAGAAGTGATATGTCTAACCCAAGTACTGTTCTCCATTTCTAGTCAATGTAGGCCATAGTGGATATCTCTATAGTTTTTATTTAATCTCTAAAGAATTATACTTATGGAAAATGGCTTCAATTAAATAGAAGATCTATATATCTATTTTCCTGAGCATGCAAACATCTTGTTAGTCATTCCAAAAGAGGTTCATCTCACCCAAGTACCATTCTACATTGCTAATCAACATATGCCATGATAGATATCTTTGCAATTTTTCTTTAACCTCTAGCAAGATAGACTTAAGAAAAGTAACAAAAAAAATTTCAATGAGGATATTTTCTATTACTTTCTTATCCCTAATTTTCTCAAGGCATGAATTTATGAGGATGACGTCAAGCTCATTTTAGAGTACTTCTCCTTGTATATATTCCCTACAATTATACCTAGTATATTATTTTGATCTCTAGTTCTTCAAGCATAGGTTTCCCAGCTTGAAATTGGGCTAGCTATTTCTCCTAGTCTCCTTCATGTTCATCCCTTAGTTCCTTCTTCCAACCCTACAATGGTCCTTTAGCTTTGTACCCTTTCTTGGTTGTCATATGCAATTATATAGTTCTAGGTGTTAGTTTTGGCAATTACTTCATAGCATTTCACCTTGCTCAAATTATTTGTTTATGGTTGAAATTATTAAATATTGGGCACAAAAGTTCCAACATTTTGCTAAAATGGCATTCCAAGATTCTACAGTAATTAAAATATGAAATTTCTATTATAGTTTAATTATTTTTATTTTAATTACATTAGTTTTTTTAATGGAGGATTTAAAAATTATTTAAAAAAATCAATCACATAGGCTCATCCTTGACTAGTATATAACTTTGAAAGAATAATGGTTTTAAAATAAGTTCAAATGAAGGTTAGACATGGGAGATATTACATTGGAAAGGCTATAAGAAAATCAATAGTAAAAAATCCTCTTTGTTGACTTGAAAAGTAGATGAAAAAATAGGAGGGATTGTCACATATATATATAGATAATTTTTTATGCTATGATATCGTAGCTACAATGTTATAGATGAGATGTCACAATTGTGATATCTCAGTAGACAAATTTTGCTTTTCAACTCCTAATTGCTAAGGTTTTTGGATGCTAATTTAAATTTTGGAAGATGTTTGAGCTCCCTATAATTCTTCTAGGCCAAGATGTATCTTCCATTAATGTTCTAAAGATGAGAAATTATAAAATCAAGATCATTAAGTAGCATTAATAGAAGAAATTAGCAGGAAAGCCATTAAAAATTGTTAAAAATCTCTAAAAGTATTAAAAATTCTCTAATTGAAGAAGGGCTTAAGATCTATGAAAAAAATATGGATAATATCGAAACATTATTCATGATACTTATGAAGAACATAAAAGTATTGTGTTAGTTCATAGCCTAAATTGATAAGAGTTATCCAAGTGGGTCCTTTCCATAGTAGGCTTGTACCCTTGATGTCCTTGAATAAACACCATGGAAGATGTCTCTAGATATCCTAGTGATTGAATGTCAACCAAGACTACATATAAAAAGATATATATATCTATCCACGTGATAATATTCATATCATAGCACACATGTCCATGGAATTCATAACTACATAATGCAAATTACATGGGATGAGTTAGAGCAAGGATAGAAGAAGAGGAACTTGAGGTACCTTTCCCATGGGGATAGTAGGTTCCACATGGAAAGCATGATTTGGATGATCACCATACCTATCATTTTAGATTCCAAAACCAAGTCTTACCTTACTTAGTAACATCACATTGCATCATCCTTAAAACCATCATCATGAGGCAACTAAACATCAACATGAATACATGGCTGCTTACATAAGAAAAAGAAAATATAATATTAAGCATATTTAAATAATTAAAATAATTAACCAAACATTTAAGAACATGTTATCCTTGCTTGACCTTCTAGTGGTACCCCAAGAATGTTTTCATGTGAATTAATTAATTAACTATCTTACCAAAGGTTGACCTTTGGACATGGATTACATGCCTTTCTAGTGATATGGTGAAGAAACATGTTTTTAAAATTATATTTTCCAATTAAACTTATAAGCAAGAGTGAATAAGCATTCACGTGATAATAGTGGAAACTAGGATGAAGTCTCAAGAAATTAACAAATCTCCTTGATATAACATTCTTGTTCATATTCCCTTAGTCCTTCCTACTTCAATCAAGAAGTGGTGATCATGGATCCATTAATAGTTATTATTTTGCATGATTAGCATCATATTAACCTCATAGTAAGGACATATTATTTGTAGGAGATAAAGAAATAGATGTTGTGATCTCATTGCATTATAAAATTACTTTCTTCATTGGATAGTTGATATAGAATGAACCTCATAGTTGTATGCTATCATTCCTACACCATGTTTAACATCTTTATCAATAAAAATAATTTGTAACTTGCTAAGAATAAAAGACTTAAAAAAATAAGAAAATTATTAAGAAATGAAATATATAATAATAATATGAAATATTAAAGAAATTAAAAACTAGGAAAAATAGAAAAATAACAAAGAATTAGAAAATGGATAAAAAATTAAACACAAAAAATTAAAAATCCATTGAATAGTTTCCAATTTAAGATGAATTATCTTCCCCATGAGTACACTTGAAGAAAGAGATACAAAATATGGAGTGAGCTTGTGTGGTATCAAATGAGGTAATTGCAATATAATGGGTTTTCCAATATTGTTTGATTTATTGTATGTTAACTATGATTAAATTTTGTGGTGAGGAAAGATCGTAGATTTGTAAGGCATTTGATTTATATACTACATGAATAATGTAAGATTCCTCTTAAAGCATTTGAAATTTTTTGTGTTGTGGTGCCTGATTTAGATTATAACGAAAACACTCGTTGAGCTCCATTAGTCATGATTTGCAATGGTCTAGACCAAGCTAGCACTTGTAGGATATATTTGCAAGCTTATACTTTAGCATCTCAAAAGCATGTTCACATTCCTAGATCTAGAAAAAATGATGCATCTTTCTTTGTGAGTTCAATAAATGACTTAATGATCTTTGCAAATTTCTCAATGAAACACTAGTAAAAACTTGTGTCCAAGGAATTTCTTTAAATCCTTCATTACTTGAGGTCTCTATGTGATTCTTTAAATTACCCTAATTTTCTCAAGGTCCACCTTGATCCCTTTTTCTAAAATTATATTATCTAACAAAATGTTTTCTTAGATCATTAGGTGGCTCTTCTATCAATTTAGTTTTAATTTTTTTTCAACATATTACCTTAGCACTTATTCTAGTGTGTCCAAGATTTGTTCAAAGTTAAGTTCATATGTGAAGAAGTTGTCCATCAATAATTCTAATCAATTACCAATTTTCTCCTTGAAGATGCTAAGAATCAAGTATTAGGATCTAGAAAATATGTTGCATATTTCAAAGAAACTTTTTTGTATATAAAATTTCCCTGGGAATCCATGAATGTAGTTTTGACTTGCTTGTTAAAAGAAATTTGAATTTGATTATAACCACTATATTTTTCTAGAAAAATATAATATTTATGCCTTGATATTATTTCTAGCAATTGGTCCATAAATGATAGTGAAAAGTGGTCCTTGAATTTCATCATATTCAATAGTATAACATCAATTAAAATTATCTAGTGTCCTCCTTTCTTTGGCATGATCATGAGTGTGTTCATCTACTAACTATCAACAACTAGCTACATGGACCTAGCCTTGAGTAGTTTTTCAATCTCTTACTTCACTACCTCATTAAGGTTTGGGTTCAATCTATGTTGAAGTAATTTCCTAGGGTTTATTGATGCATATATGTATATGTGGTATGGAATTTAAATGGATCAATCTTGATAATCTCATCGTACAACTAATAAAACAATGTTAACCATTTGTTAATTGCTTTAAGAAAATTATTCTTCCATTCTTTTGTTAGGTTGACATGATTGATAATACTAAGTCTTTCATTCTCTGGATATATGTACACTAGAGATTCTAGTAGCATCATAAGCTTAATGAGTTTTGACACTAGTTCTTCTAGGATCTTAAGCATTCTCCAATTAACAAGTTCTTCAGTATGTCCTACTTGAAAAAGCTTCTACCACATGCCTTTCATCTCATCCATTTTTTAACATAGGAATTGGTAAGTTTCTAAACTAGTTTCATGGATATTTCTAATTTTATATTCTCTTCTATTATCAATCACTTGATGTCTTCCTATTTTGTGACTACTACATATAGAAACTATTGCACGTACATTTGGTCAAAGTAATTACATCTTAAAATAGTAATTTCTTTAAGGCTCCAAATTTTCTGCACATAACTACACCGCATGTCATTATACATGATGCATGAAATACTTTGCCTCTTAATCATTTCATGTCCATTCTCTTTGACAAATTTTAAAGAGGAATCCTCGATGCCCAACTTAACATCAATGGTGCTAAGCCATGCTCTTCCCATTATGATAAGAAAATTTTCATTGTTTTTCCTAACATGGATTATAAGGAAATCTACTAAATATGACCACATAATAATGGTGGTTATCATATCATTAAACTATCCTAGTAGAACTATGATAGATTGATTAGTAAGATTTAGTTTGGATTACTTTTTTTCATTAGTGGTAAGTTTTGAAATTTAGTACATTTTTCATGAAATAAGGTTTATGCCTAAACCTAAGTTTGATAGAGCTTTACATGATGGACATTTTTTACAATCTATAACTAGATAATAGGACTTCTTGAACTTGTTCTCTTCTTAAAACGAATGCTCACTTTTATCTAATCAGTTACATCATGGATCAACATGATAATTTTGATATTAGGATCAAAAAAGATGGACATTGTTGGCTATAATGAGATGTTGGAAGATATCTCTAAGTTTGTTTAAGTTTCCTCTTTTGGATCCATTACTTGCTAAGGTGGGTTGATGGGCTTACCAGCATAGTTAGTAGGAATGGTAACCACTCTAGCGAAATGATGCTTACTAGGATTGCATTCTAACCTACTAGATCCCTTATTAACCTATGTGTTCATAGCATGAGTAACATTATTTTTTTATTATTATAATGGTAGTTTTTCCTACATATGATGTAGAGGTAGAAAATGAAGTGGATTGTTATGATGCTAAGTATGTGAATAGGAGGCATATGAAGGTGATTGAACATGTGGAATTATCTATAATATTCTAGAAGATAGTAATAGTAAGAAGGAGCATGGGTAGCAAGACCAATAGAAGAAACAAGCTATTAGACATAGTATTCACAAAGATTTGGCTAACAAAAAGGATACTGATGTCTCAATGGTGGCATTTTTCATAACAGTGTATTTTTCCATTATGGGAAATACCACTCCTAAGGCTATGAAGGTGCCCCATTCAATTAATATTATGATTGGTAGAGTTTTCTACATTTTCCATAAGGATATAATAACTTTCTAGGCATCTACGTTTTTATGAATTTTAGATTAATAGCATAAGCCCCCAACTCCTATGCAAAGATTATCATGTGTGACATTATTGGGCATGCAACCTTGAGATATTCATATTGGTAGATGTTACATCCATCACCCTCTTCAAATTCATAATCAAGAATCTTCTTAACAAAAAATGCTTTTTTTTTCTATCAATATGCATTTTCATTTTCTTCTTCTTTTTATCTTGATCCTTCGTTTTCCTTTCTTTCTAACTACATTCCTTCATGATTTTTAGTATGAAAGAAAATTTATCATCCTTAAATTTGAAATTTTGTTGGCTTTTGTCACTATATTTGTTATAGATTTTTACATAGGCAAAATATTTTTGTTCACTACCTCATCTAGTGGAACATTCTCTTATGTGTCATAGACATGTACATCTCTCTTATGAAGGGGTAGATCTCTATCATATTACTTGGTACTTTTTCTCTTTCTAAGTTCATCTTCCTTCTTAACTACTTAACCAATGAGCCTTTAGATTCTATGCACTCTCAACTCAAATAATCTTCCTTAGACATAGATCCCAAATGTTTTCTATGTTTTATATTTGAGCCCATCTATGATGTGACAAAGTTGATTCTTCTAGGAAAATCCATGACCAAGGCATCAATGCAATAATGATTAATATCTACCCAAGGTAGCATCGAGAGACTAATGCATACTCTACTTTCTTCTTTAGATTTCCCTTCTCAAGTTAGGTATCTTTAATTACGTTTACACTTTTTTATTAAAGAGCTTTAACATGATGTTGCATTCCTAAATAGAATTAGGTTCCAATGAGAAATATTAGCCTTCTACTTTCTTAGTAAATGTCTTAAGAAACAATTTCATATTTTTTTTTCATTTTCTTTCTATATCTTGTAAGGCACAAGCATCATGAAAGACATGTAAATGAATCTATGGATATACATTGTATTCTTCCTCAAATTTGTGCATGTTGAACATGTTCAACTACTTGATGCATGTTTTTTCAATGTCTAGTTAGTACCATAACTATCTCCCTCATCTATATCATGCTTGTAGGTACCAAAAATGGTTCATCATCATAATGTATGATAATATTTGTGTCAAGATCATATTTTTTCCTATCAACAAAATGATATCTTTGCTTTCTTTAATGTCTTTTACCCTATCTTGTATGCTCTTAATGAAGAGACCTCTTAGGCTTCCTATTGGAATTCCACTTAGAATATCTTCCTTAATTTTCTTCTAGGTCTCTCCTCCCTAGTGAATTTTTTCACTTGCTAGAACTTGATGATGAAATGACATCAATGATGGTGAGCTACTAGAAGAGCCATATTGACTTGGTCTCCTATTGGGTTTCCTATATACATACATTCTAGGCTTGCTAGAAGTCCTAGACCTTAAACATCTCCTTGTTCTTAGATCCTACTCAGCACTAGTGGGATTTCATGCTAAGCAATAGTGTACTATTACATTTCTTAAGTGTTTGGAGTTGAGACTAAGTGGAGGACATGAAGTGAACTAGTTTCAAAAAGACCTTTCTGACTAGTTAGTTATATTCTTTTCTTTAAGTTTTGCTACTCATACCAAGCCTTCATTAGATGGTCTACATTATTCTATGCCTTAGCAAACTAGTATTTGCTAAACATTTTTTTGTTAATGTAGTAGCCACTTGTAGTGTGGTTAAGTTTAGATCTCATAAGTGCTGCTTGGTGCATGGAGGCTAATATATCTAGATGCATTACAATGTGATCATGTAAACTCCTTTACCAAAACTTCTCATCATGATGGAAGATAAATGTTAAATTAGTATAGTATGGATCATGGTATGCATATGTGATCCTAGCTTGAAATGATAGATGTCAATCATCATTACCCCCATTCTTATTATTTTCCTCTATAGGATTTCCAATAATATTTCCTATTAGGAGTGGATATTTGACTTGTGAGAAGTAGAAATCATTTCAATTAGTTACATGTATGAATTTGATTAATACATTATGTTGGAGTTTGGTTTTATGTTACTTAATAACTTTAATATATCCAAGGATCTTATGATTAAGAGTATAAATTCATAACTACTCAACTTAGACCTTTCATAATAAATCTTATGATTAAACATAATTATAAACATCATAGATTATGAATTACAATAGTGATCATTAGACTTACAAAGGAGACCATTATCCTTAGCTAACTTAAACATGACCTCTACATACAATATTGCTACACTTATTAATAGATTTTTCTCTACTTCAATGAAGCCTCCTGGGTGATAGTCACTTTTTATTTAAGAAGCTAGATTAGACTTACAATTGGCTCAATTATGGACTTTCTCTCTTCATCTTTAGAAAATTGAATATTGACTCACTCCCAAGTCTACTTAGCATCTCTACTTCTCTAGTAAAAGATGCTTACCAATACCTTTAATTATTGGGTTTATGAAGTTCATCATAGGTTATAATGGTTAATCATAGTAACTTCCATATCTTCACTTCTTACGATGCTTAATCACTTATCATCTTAACCTTATTTATTCTTCTTCTTCTTCTTATATATATATATATATATATATAATAACTTTAATGGTACTTACTTTTTATTTCATAAAGGGATTATGATGCTTCAAGATTGAATGTTATGACCTTATGAATGATTAAAAACTAATATATGAGATCACAAAACTAATAATTATGCATTACTATTTAGTTGAAGTATAACATAATATATTAAAAAAGATCAATCTTTAAAGCCTAAAACAATAATTTAAAATACTAACTAAACAAAACTACTAGCACCATCTTCATTAATGATACCAAATGATGAGTGACGAGTAAGTCCAACATCCATATAATCTACAAGCATCATAGTAGATCATGTTATAATCTATAGATGGTCTAGCAAAATTGCTTAGCTTTGTTAGGTGATCATGAATTGATGTCTTCCCAACTAGACTTGTAGTGGTCCTTTAATTCATATGATAAAGTCTAGCTAAGACATATGATAATTAATGTTGTTTGGTTATAGTTCTAACCTATGTAAAATAAGGACATTATATTTAATTATATAATTAACTAAATAAAAAATTAATTTCTGAGCTAGCTTATTAGTGATGAGTACTTATTCCCTACTCTAATGTCACATTCCTAAACAAATTCATCAATGGCTAGGATTACCAAGAGATCTCATTGTTGGGCATAATAAGCAATTAGGTACTGGAATTACCAAGCCAATGCATGTTAACACTCAAGATCAAGTTATGTTCATTCTACTAATAATTAATATGCAAGAAATATAAATATTATGGTCGGAAAAAGGTAAATAGAAATGGAAAGTAAAAGTTAGAAATAGTAAATCTAATCTAATTTAGAGTGTTATAATGAAGAAGAAACTATCCCAATCTTTATTTCCATCATGAAATATGTCTAGGTACAATTCACTTAAAAAAAAAAAAACTCTAGACAATAGACTCATATTCTAAAATTCATGTTGTATGCACTCACTGACTACTACAAGAAATTGGAAAACAAACTAATAGAAGCTACCTACTGTGAAACCAAATGATATCATAAATGTAGCCAAGACTAATCATGGGGATGTTGCATTTGCAAAGTTACATTATTAACTATGATATTATAGCCTATGGAAAACTATGATTTTTATTATTCATCAAATTTCAGGTAACCCAATATTATGACTTGATCTTGGTCTAAAACCTAAACAAAATCAATGGTAAACAAAGTTATTAATAATATATTCTATTAATTATTTATAACTTTCCAATAATTAACTAAAGGTAATGTCATGTAACCCAAGATTATTGCTTAAACTTGGTCCAAAGTCTAAACAAAATCAATTACAAATGTAGCCATTAATAGTATGAAGAAGGTATAAAGCTATAGTGTAGCAAAAATTCCTATAAAAGAACTAACAATGAAAAATTTAGAGTTAATAAAAAATATAATTTAAGAGTAAAACAATTTGGTAAATGCTAAGCACATTCAAAATAATTTAATGACACTTTTTAAGCTTTAATTAGATCTACAAAAATAAATTTATTTAAGTTTGAAATTGTATTGGGAAAATAATACATATTTAATATTAAAATATTATTATTTTTCACCTTAACACTAAACATGTGTCAAAATAAAAGAACTAATCCCTACGATAACTTGAACAACATGATGAAGAATATATATATATAACTAGAATATTTTATTAATTATTTTTAAAAATAAATTTAAGTCTTATATAACCAAACTATCTTGCATAATCTATAATTTATATTTAAAACCTTAGTAGTTTCAAATCACTAGATTCATTATCAGTGATCTCTTCTTATCTATCTTTCATCTTAACTCTTATCCAAGCTTCTCCTTGGCTATTTTAGAATTTTTACATTCAAATGTAGAAGACATCAAAATCCATTAGTAAGAAATATTATTTAATTTCCCTGCTCATGAAGCTTATTACATTTTTGGATAAAAATACATGTGAAAATAACAAACAAGAGGATGAAAATAGAAAGTAAGATAAGGAACTTGGCAACAAGATTTTAATTTAAATATCACACATAAGATCAAAAATCCAAAATTCCATAGATATTGAAAATCTAAAAAGCTCTAATGATTACATTTTAGTGTTAATCTCACTATTAATGATTATATTTTGATCATGAACTTGAAATAAGTTACTAAGCATTGAGTATTAACAATAGCCTCATAGCATATAATCTAAATGAATAACTTTAGTTCACACCTCAAAATATATCTTTGATGGCTAACTCTAAGTCATGTTGTTGTACCCACTTTGACTTCTTTATACATAAGTAAGATTTCTGGTTACATTCTATGGATTCTTAGCTCAAAGCCATCTTTAGCAATCCAAATTCAACGTCTAGCATCATCTGCAACATAGTTTCTAGATCTCTCTCTTTAACTTGGTATAAGTAACATTTTGCATCAACACTAGCACTATTGTGGCTCATCATTTGCGGTTTCTAGTTTCAATGTTTGGCATCAGTTACAAAGTTGATTTTCTCTCTAGCTTTTGACATTTAGTATTAATCTTATTTTTAATTTTTAGCATCAAATTTTTATTTTCTAGCACATCAGCTCTTTAACATCCAGCGTCAATCTTGCATTTAACATCTGATGCTAATTGTCATGTCAATTTATCTACACACCAATTCTACGAGGCATCTTTAGCCTATAAATAAGAGGATACTACTAAATAGAAAGGGGATAGCATCTATTACCATTTGATTAATTTTTTAGTAGTTGGCATATGTTAGCCCTTTTTCTCAACCCTTCAGCTCCCTTTCTTTGCTACTTAGTGTAGTTAGCATTCTTTGCAATTGGAAATTTGGAAATCCCTTTTTTAAAGACTCTACATCTCTGTAGAATAACTACTCTCTCCCTCTAGAGATATCAAATCCTCTAATTTCTCTCATCTTTCCGTATTAACGCATTGCATCCCCTTCATGTTGTCCTCCTATCACACTGAGAATTACTTGGAATTAGGTCAACACACCAATTTCATCCATTCCTTTGCTTCATCAATTGCTAAATTTGTAATTATTCTTTTTAGATCTTCATCAGTTGCATGCATCAAAGAAATAAAGGGATAACATAGCTCCTCATCATATGCCTCTAATCCTTGGTACACATCTTGGAACATCTTTAGTAGGTTTCCATTCTTTTGTTTTCTCTTGTAATATGGATCTATCCATTTTAGTCGCTTTCATTTCTGGTATTTCTCTAGATCTACTTTAGATAGTTTTCTTTCTTTTCTCTATTGATGAGTCATGAATTTGCTGACAGCTGCAATATCGCACCCATGATAACGCATGCAAGATATCGCACCCGCGATATCGCATCCGCCGAATCATAGCTGACACGATATCGTGTACAGGATATCGCAGCCCAAGCCGCATTGCAGCATTCACTTAGATTAATTATTTATTTACTTGTTATTTACTAATTTCCTAATTAGTCTCTCTCACCCTTAAACTCATGTTAAACTGCAGAATGAGTACGACTTGATTACGAGCATTTAAGTGCGACTACTTGGTAACCCAGTAGCGTACCTAGGACCTGCTCTTGGTAATCCCAATGGTAGTCATGCACAAAGTCCAAGATGTGTACAGATAATCAAGCAATGGATGCTCATCACACTTAGGCTAGTTTAGATTCTCTTACGCTTTCTCTCCTAACTTAGCTTAGTTAATATTATCTTCCATTGCCTTCAGGAGTAGCATTAAATTAGAAGCCACATCATACACCTCACTCTGGACTAAACCATACGTGATAAAGATAATACTAGTCTAGGTGGGAAGATAGCAAACTGCAACCTAAGGCTAACTATCTAGATGCCACAACTAGTTTGTCTGTGGAGTTTGACCGGATCGCGCATGTAACGCTCGTATTCGTATGGTTGAGTGTAGGGGTACCTCGTCACTCATCATTGGCGCCATTGCCAGGGATGGTGCTAGTTAGCTAGATTAGTTATATCATACAAGGTCTTTGTAAAGGACTTAACAATATATCTTTTAGAAAGAAATAATTATTAAAAGTCACATATAAAATTCACACACAACTCCACAACCATGCCTTTCCTACAAGATCATGATAATGCCACTTAGTGAGGAAGTTCATTGGAGAACCAAAAAACTATATGACAATGAAGATTGGAATACACAACTTGAAGTGGGGGTTTCTTATAAACATGAACAAAAGCAATGTCATCCCAACACATGAAAGCATAATCACCTGATGACGATGAACCCCTATTGGCCACTACAAGTTTAATGCAAATACAAGAGGATGTTCGAATCTCATGTAGGCATCGTAAAGAGAGCCGTCTACCCAAGCTCGATTTAAACAAATTTCCTAAATTTTTAGGAGGCTATGACTTAAATCTGCATCAACATTTACAAGCCTTCTACGATGCCTGCACATGGAACAACATTGATAACGGGTGGCAAAAACTTAAGCTCTTTTCCATGGCACTCATTGGCCAAGAAAAAGTATGGTATAGATCATTAAAACCAAATTCAATACGACGTTGGTCAACAATGGTAGAAGCCTTTAACGAAAAATATCAAACTTACGCAAGAGTGTCAGCCTTGAGGAAAAAAATCCAAGAGTGAAAACAAGAAAAACATGAACCCTTGAACATGGCCTTAGAAAGATATTATTCACTGTTAAACAATTGTCCAAGCCAAGGATTTTCCAAGGAAAGGCTAATGTACCATATCATTGATGGGCTTCGTGATGCAACAAGAAAAAACCTAGGGATGTATGCCCAAGGTCAACTATACAAACTACGAACCCATCAAATCCAAGAGCTTATTAAGCGAGTAGCAAAAGAAGAAGGAGAAATAGCTATATGGGAGAGTGTTGAAAAACATCAATGGGACCAAAATCTCAACTTAACAAAGGTCCATGATCATAAAAAGGAGAAATCAACCAATCTCAAGGTGGAAACATCATCTTTGCCAACACAACAAACATTAGAAGAAGCTGAGGCAAAGATCAATAAGATGTTGGAATGGATGTATCAAAAGTGTGGAGAATTTATTGATAGTATTGGAGATTAAGTTTTGGCAACCCAAGAAGCAGGAAAAAACATTAGACAATTGAAAAGAAGGAATAAAGAAAATAAGAGCTCAACTACCAATCATATGTATGAATGCACCATGTTCCTGTACGATCACCCCAAGGGCCAATGTCCAATATTGTTACATTTACATGAGCATTGGGGAAATACGTTACATCCAGAGTTCGTACAGAGATACTGTGTTCGATCACAGTGGCAACAATCCCAGTCGTGGGGGAGACCACCACTAAACTAGAGACATCCTTCATATCATCCGAATCCAAACGCTTATCTTGTTCAACATCTTGTTTCCCCAACTAGGCCAATGCACTTTATCTCACCACAGTACCATTCTCCTCAATACTATCAACCCATGCCTCCAACACAACCACCACCTTGTGTACCTTACACTTCCCCTCATTTTCAACATTATCATCCTTTCCCTCCTCATACATCGCCACCAACTGTTCCTAAGGTTCCTACACCACAACAACAACCCACGAACATTACTTGTGCTACTACTTCCAACAGCAATGAGAAACCTCAACAACATCAAAGGCACCCCTTCTTTAAACATGACCATAAGAAGGGACAACACAATTCTGAGTCCACTGCATCCTCTAACTCAGCACAAATCCCACACTATGGTGCACTCTTATCTTTGAATCCCATGCCTCATGTAACTTTATCAGGGCCACCAACTCACACTCCAACAACAATACGGCCCAATGAACACAAGAATGGAGAGCGACAACCCAATCCTTGCATATCATCTAATGGTCCCAAATATCATAGTGGGTCAACTCATTATCCAGGAACAACATCATATAAATTGCCCCACTATGGTCACTATAATCAAGTGTGTGAACCTCGATGGGGTAAGTATGACTGGGCCCCAAAATTTCCAACATGCAAGGATCCTCATCTTCCACCTATTAATCCTTGCCATTCTCAACCGTTTAGTTATGGGGGATATCCCCCATTCTAGTAACAAGCAGGATTAATAACCACTTTTTATTTTCTTCAATTTTACAACTTTTTGTTTTCCAGTTTTTTGATTTTCAATTTCTTGTTTTATTATTTTGTCTTTTTATCTTTTTGTCTTTTT
>MNCI01022307.1:1014431-1043905 GCA_015680685.1 Gnetum montanum
CATGGAATAGGATAAATAGTATTTTATTTATTTTTATTTATTGTTTATCATTTAAATGCTTTCTTAGTTCATTAAATCTCTCTCAACCCTTCTCTCCTAGTTAAGTGCCTCAATACGACCGCTTTGAGCACGTGTGTTACGCTTGGTGATCCCAACAAAAATTAGTGTTTAGTAACCAAGGTTGCATTGGTTCAAGGTGTGAATGGTAAGTGGGAACAGATGTTGATGCTAGGTTAATTCAGACTTAGTTAGTTAGTTAAAGTTAGTAATTAGTCTCTTCACCCTTCACCTTATCAGCATATGAGATAAAATCGAAAAGACATAAAAATCATATACCTCAAACTTACTTAACCATACAACCGTGAAAACTACAAGTAAGTCTAGGAAGACAACAAATAATTAACCTTAAGTGTTCCATAAGGCGTGTAGGCACTTAGTCTGCGGAGTTTGACCGAATCGCACGTGCTACGCTTCTATTCGTATGGTTGAGTGTACAGGTACCTCACCACTCATCAGCTACTAAGAACTCAACCTCCTCTTTTATCTTCGAAGCTAATGCTAGAGGACCATCACCTATGATGCTATACATAGACATCAAACTTTTTAAGTGTTGACATAAGGCTCAAAGTCTACTTCCAAAGCAACATCAACTTGCTTCTCTCCTCCTTGAGTAAACATTATTTCCAAGACTTTTATTAGATCATAATAGAAGCCAAAATTCATCCACTTGCTTGCTATCTTCCTCTTTCTCTTTTTGTCCTCCTAGGGTAAATTTTCCATTTCTTCTACTACCCCTTCACAAATAACTAGTTTTGAATTGACTATCCTCCCTTGGGTCATTATCTTATATAGCCTATAGAACCACTAGGGGGTCAACTCCCATTTTTGGCCCATCTTATTACATAAGAACCTCTTAACTAACAAAGGAAATAGCTTCATCAAATCTTCATTTATCTCTTTTTAGATATTGATGGTGTTCCTCTTTTTTTATTTCATTCATTCCTTTATGACTACTAGTTCCATTGAATCTAGCTTCAAATTATCAATCTTTATTTTCTACTCTGGGAATCCCAACCAATACCTCAATGTAGCCAAATCCCAAGTGAGTATCACTTGCTTCTCATCTACATGTAGTAAAAAAACTACCTTTGTCACTAAATAACTATTTATTAACCTAACACACTCTACCATGCTAGGATTGGAATTCTTTAAACTTAAAGCACATAAAATTCCTACCCTATCAAACTTGCTAAAATATCTAACATCTTCCCTTCAAAAACTCACTTGTGAACACTTTGCACTTCACTAGTGGATCTTACTTCAAACTCTTCTCTTTCTCCTATGACATCAATGAACTTAAAATCATCAATGCTTACTTTAGTTTCAAGTAAAACTATTAGCTAACTTCAGCTTTATCTTCTAACTTCAAAAACCATGAAAAATCATACAAAAATTAACTTCTACTTACCCTTTTGCCTTAGGATGATCCTTAATTCCTTTGATCATTCTGTATTCTCTTCATGGACTTTATTCCATAGTGGATGAAGCCATTCCCAATTTCTATACTTATTCTAGAAATTATATAGTTTCAATCCCTTATACTACATATCAAAAGAGGATGTTACCTGAGGTCTCCAATTTTGATGCTGAGAGAGATCCCACAATAAGTTCTACAAAAATGCCAAATGATTAGGACTCTGCACATCTAGATCATTGAAAGTATAAAAAAAAATTTGAGTTAGTTCTTTTGGTTAATAAAAGACTAACTTTTCTTAACTCTTAAAATTTTAACCTACCTCTCAGTAAAAATTTGAGTATGATGGATTAGACATTGCTTTGGAAGTTTGAGTTTCTAATAGTAATGTAATATCAATACTAAACTACTCGTACTCCCTTCTTTTTCACACCTTATCCAAGTGTTTCTTATAAACTAGAATATCCTTGGATAGCTCCTTAATGTTTTACCAAAGCTCAAAAATGATCTTTGTAAGCTTAGTAGAGAATCCTAAAAGGATTGCCTCCAAAGCTCATAGAACTATCTCTTCATTCATTCCAATTCACATCACCATATGAAAATGGGTGATGTAGAACTTCAAAAATTTTGTAGCTCTCATCCTTGTCCATTACCTCAGTGGCATCAACATTTTGTCATCAAATAGAGGCTTACTAAGGATTAGGCTAGATTTCCTATGCTTGTTCTTTAGGATGCTTCTTTCATCTACTAGGAAGAAGTACATAGGCTGAATTACGAGAAGCCTAGATGTTGTAGCATCCTTGAAATAGATAACCAATGGTTTTAGCTTCAAAAACACAGGCTCGCATTAAAAAATTAAATTGATATTAAAACATCTTTGGATTATGTTAGTCTCATGTTAACACTTTCTTAAGTCTTCTACATGATGCATTGACTCTTAACGCTCAACTTTGACATTTTATGTTAAAAATGATACTTTGACATAAGACATCATCTTATACTTCTAGTGCTTGGTATTTGGTAAAAACATCTATAATTTAAAATCCTTATTTTCTTTTACATATTATGTAGGCTTAATAATTAAACTTTTTCATTTCATGTCAAAAACAAAACTTGACATAGGATGTCAAATCAACATAGATGTTTGGCAAAGACATTTATAACTTTAATGTTCTATGTCAATCTACTTTGATGCAATATGTCATTCTATGTTTCTTGCACTTGATGTTTGGCAAAAATGTTACATACATAAAACACGAGCTCATAAACCTTAACATTCTATGTCAAATTGCACTTTGTGGATCATTAAACTTAGAAGGGGGGAATGAATAAGTTTCCCAAATTAGAAACTTAAAAAAAACAAAGCACACACATCAAATTTAATGTGGTTTTCCAACTTGGGTAGTCCACACTCAAAGGGTAGATCGCCAGCACACCTTTGAACTTTGTTGCTCTCAAAATGTAATTTAAGGGATGACATCTTGTACAATCATTAAGCCCCACTCTAGAGTGTTGTAGAACAACACTAATCACTCAACCCCAAAAGGTCTCATCAAGCTTGGAAATGCTGTTTTAAGGCTTCCACAACCTTGACAATCTTAAGCTCTACACCAAACTATTGTACTGCAGTACCAATAACTCAATCCTGTAAGATACCAACAAGCTCAAGCACATCAACCCTACAGGGTAACAAGAAAAAGAATGACAAGGAATAATTATACAATTGGGTACAACACATTTTACAACACAATTTTTTGATCCTTGCACAATTGGGTACAACACATTTTACAAAGCCAAAATTATTAGACAATGAGGAGCAACATAGAATTCAATGATTACAAATGATTGTACAATGAATACAACAATGCTTGCACATTTCCTAATTCACATGAATTCTTCTTATAGTTGTCGTGTTTCTAAATCCTTGTCAAAACTTATGCAACAAATAGCTAATGGTCACTAATGGTTATGTGAGACCGCTTTCCCACACCTAAGACAGCTCTCTAAATTTGCCTTCAAATTTGAGAAGATAGCTTTGTTTCCTAAAAGACATCTTTTTCAAGTATCCATACTAAAAGACATCTTTGTCTAATGGAAGACATCTTTCTAGACTTTGTCTATAATCTGTAAAGACATCCCTACCTTGTGAAAGACATCTTTGTCTAAGAAATATGCCTTGTTATTTCTAAAGATGTCTTTGTCTGAGTTCTCTCCAAATCTACCAAGACATCTATTGCTTCCCAGAGACGTCTTTCTTCACTTTTCCTTACATGATGAATGCATCATTCCTTATCCACAACCTTGATATTTTGTATGCTTTAATGATGTCCACTTTGCCTATATAATAGCAGGTCCTTTTCCATGTTCTTTGATTGTTTGTTTGAAGACATGTGGATGACCTCCTCCTTTGAGCTCTAGGATAGTTCATTCCTTGTCCTCTTTAGCTCATCTTGGTTTCTTGTGTACATAGTCCTACAAACACAATAACCATACAACCATGCAAAAAAATTGTCTCCATTTTACTTAATGTTCTGAGCACACCAAAACATACCAAAAGATCCACAATCTTCCCCTTTTTGTTGATGTTCAAAACTTAAGAAAATGTGTTAGTGAGCATACAAATATAACCATACTACTCTCCCAATTTTTGAACAACAATAAAAAGGATAAGGTGCACAAACTTGGGTAGAAAAGAACAATAATATCCACATAATATGGAGAGCCAAGTATCACTCATAAACCTAAAAATATATAGGAAGTATGTATGTATCAGGTCCATGGATAGGTGTCCCAAAATTGGCAAGAGAAAAACAAACCTTCTAAGGGAAATTCAACCTTGAAGTGAAGCAATGTCTTTGAAAACTAACCAACCTATCTCTGAAACAAGAAGTCATTAGTAATGCAAGGTGCTTGAAATCTAGATATGCTTCATCTTTATAAACCATTAGCAAATGGGCATATCTTTATGGTGAGGTAAATATAGCCATACAACTTCACAATGGAAAACCATTGATGTTAGATGAATACATTCCCATGGATTAATCATGATATTTCTTAAAATATAGTAGGGAATGTAGTAGATCCTCCACCTAAGGCATGATTGTCAAAACAAGGAGCTACAATTATTTCAATAAGAACCATCGACATTCAATTTTAAAGGTCAAAGCTATGAGTGAGACATACATACTCCATTGTTTGTTCAAGTAAATGCAACATCCAAAACCATTGATCAAAAATAAAATATTATGATAAATATACATTTGTATACTTTCTGAAATTCTCTCCTAACGTAAATATGATCATGTAAAAATAGTTAGTAAATGCAAAATATCAAAGATAGAGCATGTAGAAATAGGTGTTTCATCAAGTATCAAACAAATAAGAAAGTAAGAATACTACTATATCAAGAACTGATCCAAGTTGTTCAACCAATATTTAATCTTGAAGTGAAGTGTGAACGTTGAGAAGTAAGTAATCTATCTTCTACAACTTGAAACCATCCATGCCAAATTCCCAAAATCTACATCTCGAAGTAAATTATTCAATGGATAACTCAACCAAAAGCATAAATACCCAAAAAGGATAATGGCCTTGCTCATGATATCAACTACTTGTAGTATAAAAATAGATACTTCATGCTTAAGCTTATGATTAAACATCAGATAGGTGAGTTGTCAGTTCAAAATCCATGAGGACCAACATAAATTGATGCTAAAGACCAAAGATAGACCATAAAAGAAATATGGCATCATGAATTTCTAAATTCAATCAAAAGAAATCATCAGTAAAATATAAAAGCCATGAGAGAAATATACATGCTTAGCTTTTGTACAAAAATAGCTTATGCTGATAGAGAACTAACCCATATATGCAACATACAACCATTCAAGACTTTTCATCACATTAAGTGTAAAAAAACCTGTTGAAGATTTTTCCTTAATCATATTGGAATACCATTTTACTGATTCCTGGCTCAATTCTTCAAGGACTCCCCCTACATTGGTGTCCTCCAAGATGAACATGAACAATGAGTAAGCTCCCCCTACACATGTGCAACTTTTCTTGGACATTTAAATTCTCAAAGTATTTCAACTAAAGTTCACTTATTTATATCCAAACCCTAATATTGATAGTTTTGAAGGATCTCTCTTGTTTCATAAATAGTAAAAATATTCCAAAGGATATAAGCTTAAGATTAGAACATTTCAAGAAGTTCAGATTAAGCAAGACTGAGTGCAAGATAAGAAATCAAACAAGAATTGTTATAAGATAAATATCCAAGCAAAATTTTTACAAGTGCTATTAAAAATTTTCAAAAAACCAATTAATCAATATTATGAACATAATAAATGCTCTATATGCTTATCCCACCATTTTCGATCTATAAGACATAGAAAATTTTGGACTTCTCATACACTATCCTTATTAACTAGCAAGCAAAGATATAGAGACTTACCTTGACTTACCTTTCTTGCAAATAAATTAAGAAGATTAATGGAGTTTGAAATGAGGTATCCTATCATGAAGTACCTCCTCATCCTTAGGTTCTCTTTCATTAGAATGTATATATGATGTCTCTATTTGTTCATTTTCCTTGAGATAGAACTTTGAATCAATTTTTGCATTATTTTTCAAAACTCCACTTCTCTTCATTCTCACTTATTTGTACCTACAGAATTTCCTTACCAAATCCCTTTTTACAAGACTAAGCATTAATCTTATTTTCAGCATCATCATGGTTAAGAGTTTGCATAAAACCACAATTTTTACATATAAAAGTAGTATTACCCTTATGATCAGAATTAGCAAACCTTCCTATGCTTGATCTTGAGCTTGCATTTTCATGTGTTTCATTCTCTAAATTCTTTGCTTGATTTTTGGGAAACTCCTCACCTTGAATCTTGTTGCAATCCTTGTTATAAGAGGTTAGTACTTGAATCTTAGCTTTGATGTTTGAGATCTCTTCTTTCATTTCAAAATGAATAGCATTTAACCTAGAAAGCACTAGCTTCTTTGCCTTCCTAATCAAATGATGTAAGAGAAAAAGTTATTCTTTAAATTCACTATACCTCTTGTCACACTTACCATGTTGTTCTGCCATATGTGAGGAAGATTCATCAGTAAGTGCCATGCAAATGAGATGAGAATATTTAGGAGAATTTCACGCTTCTTCTTCACTTTGCTCACTGTCATTCCAACTTGTATAAAAGTTGGTCTTTTTCAGTTCTTCATCATTGGATCTATTCTTTGGATGAACTTTTCTATCATTTGAATCACTAGGACATTCGAAGGCCATATGGCCTCTTCCTCCACAAATCCAATACTCTATGGAAGAAAAATCTAGATTAGAACAATTTAAAAAAAAATTAGCTCTTTCTCTACCTTTGAAGAAATTTGGTATTTGTTGTTGTTGAGATGTCCCTTTGTTTCTTCTTGTAAGAAATCATTGTAGTCTCCTTGAGAGAAGAGTAATCTCATCTTCATTTCCCTCATCATGTTCATTAACCTCCTTCTTCTTAGAGGTAGTCTTTAGAGCAATAGGTTTTTCTTAAATCACTGCTTCACTTATGAGATTCATTTCATAGGAAATGAGAGAACTTTGAAGTTCCTCAAATCTCAGAGGTGAGAAATCTCTGATTTCCTCCATGGTTGTGACCTTAGATCTGAACTCTAATTGTAGAGTTTTGATCATTTTTATGATGATGTTGCTTTTAGGCAAGTCTTTTCCTATTCCTCTAATCATTATAATAAGATCATTCACTCTAGAAAAATAATCCTTGATTTTCTCACCTTCTTGCATTTTGAGTTTATCATATTAACTTTGGAAAACTAACAATTTCAATTGCTTAACAATAGAGGTTCCTTCATCAGTAGCTTCCAAAGTTTGCCAAATTTCTTTGGTCATTTTAAATCTTTCTGCCCTATTGAATTCAAATTTATTCAATGCATAATATAAATAATTTTTTGCTTTTGAATCAAGCATGAACTTATCCTTTTCCTCTTAAGGCCATTTGTTGTGAGGCTTGATGATGCCAGTGCTATTGTCAACAAGTGGAGCGTAGCCTTCCAAGATTGACTTCTAAACTTCAAACTCCATGGATTCGAAGAACCCTAGCATGGCTTTCCAATAGGTGAAGTCAAATCCATCAAACATGGATGGCTTTGTGTAAGAAGTTCCCTCCATTATTCACTCTTGAAGTTAATGATGAAACAAAGAGTACCAAGCTTGGATACCACTTGTGAATCATTAAACTTAGAAGGGGGAGAAATGAATAAGTTCCCCAAATTAAAAACTTAAACAAACAAAGAACACACACCAAATTTAATGTGGTTTCCCAACTTGGGTAGTCCACACTCAAAGGGTGGATCACTAGCACACCTTTGAACTTTGTTGCTCTCAAAATGTGGTTGAAGGAACCACACCTTGTATAGTCATCAAGCCCCACTTTGAAGTGTTGTACTGTAGCACCAATCACTCAATCTCACAAGGTCCCATTAGGCTTGGAAATGTGGTTTCAATGCTTCCACAACCTTTACAATCTTGAGCTCTACACCAAAGTGTTGTATCACAACACCAACAACTCAATCCCATAAGATCCTGACAAACTTAAGCACACCAACCCCATAAGGCAACAAAACAAGAATTACAAGGAATAATTGTAACTCAAATTTTTTATCCTTGCACAATTAGGTGTAGCACACTTTATAAAGCCAAAATGGTTAGACAATGAGGATAAATAGAGAATTCAATGATTACAAGTGATTGTACAATGAATATAATAATGGTTGCACATTTCACAATGTACATGAAATCTTCTTATAGATGTCGTGTTTCTAAATCCTTCTTAAAACTTATGCAATGGATAGCTAATGATCACTAACAATCATGGGAGATCTCTTTCCCACACCTAAGACATCTCTCTAAATTTTCCTTTAAATCTAAGAAGACATCTTTGTTTTCTAAAATACATCTTTCTAAAGTCTCCATACTAGAATACGTCTTTATCTAATGGAAGACATCTTTCTAAACTTGGTTTGCAATCTGTAAAGACGTATCTGCCTTGTGAAAGATGTCTTTGTCTAAGAAAGACATCTTGCTATTTTTGAAGATGTCTTTGTCTGATTTCTCTCCAAATCTACCAAGACATCTACTACTTGCCAGAGACATCTTTTTTCACTTTCCCTTAAATGATGAATGTATTGTTCCTTGTCCACAACCTTGATCTTCCACATGCTTTAATGATATCCACTTTACTTGTACAATATCAAGTCCTTGTCCACGTTCTTTGATTATTCATTTGAAAACATATGGATGACCTCCTCCTTTGAGCTCTAGGATAGTTTGTTCCTTTTCCTCTTTAGTTCATCTTGGTTTCCTATGTACATAGTCCTACAAACACAATAACCATACAACCATGCAAACAACTTTTGTCTCCAATTTACTCAACATTTTGAGCACACAAAAACACACCAAAAGGCCCACACACTTTTGATGCAAAACATCATTTCATCCTTTTCCCATACTTAAGCACTTGGTGAAATTGTTTTCATGTCAAAATATTGCATTTTGTTCTTTGCAAGAAAAAAATTCCCAAAATCACATTTTCCTAAAATTTGTAAAAATAATTGTAAATTTTCTCATGAAAACATCTATTCCACTGTATTTTTGCTAGTACTATCTAATACATCTAAGATAGTTCTTGATTAGGTTTACTTAGGAGTTTGTAGTGGATACTTAGGTTCACATTTTCTAGCTACTTGCATCATTTTATTTGTGGCTATTAGTGACCAAACTTAGTCAAAGATGTCTATCATCTAGTTAAGATATGCGATACTTATTAAAGACATAGCTCTCTTATCTACATTTCTTCACAAGAGCTTAATGTCTCAAATCACATGGCCCTTTCATAAAATGTGGTTTAGACCTTATTGGTGTTATTAGCCTTCCTTCATCTACTAGGCACCAATTTATTCTAACTGCTATGTAATACTTTACTAAATAGGTATAGGATGTTCCTTTGCATTCCACCAAGTCCCACTTTATCTATCGCTTCATTCTTGATCACATCATAACCCTCTTGTATGTGCCTCTCTAAATCTAACTAACAACAAATCTCAAGTTAAAAGTATGGAGGTAGTTGATTTCTATTCCATGTAGTACACGACTTAATCCTTTTCATCACCTTATTACCCTTAGTCTAATGATCAAGCCAAGTCCATTAATAAAACTCTCATTCACTTTCTTTGTATCATGGTCAATAAATCCTAATGCAATTGGCACATACAAAGATCCTATGTCCTCTAGATATATTGTACCACTTTCCATATAGCTACTAGTCATACTTCATACTTTCTAACCTATGATTTTTAGACAATCTTACCAGTTGAGATCTGTATCCCATCTCTCCATGTTGCTCTTCATAATTGGTATTCAAATCAAGATATTAATAACATGTGATGCATTAAGTTGGTTCTTCTTGAAGAATAATGACAAGCTGCTCTTCAACACCTACATGAATATCAAGGAGATATTCAATGTCATCACGCAAAAAAAGTTCAAATTAGAGAGATTCACAAAGGCAATATAGTTTTTCACCATTTTTTAAACTCTAGATATACAAAGTTCTCTCTTAACTGGTAGGATCCTTTTTTGGTTGTTCAATCTCTACAAAATTGTACCTAAAAATTGTCTAATGTGGAAGGGCATTAGTTTTCAGTTATTGTCAATAGAAGCTTTTTAAAGCTCTACTACATGTAGTCAAACTACAGTATTGAACTTGTTGACTATTTAAGACTAAATGAGTGTTCTCTTAATGAAATTTTTCTTTTTTCTATCTTATCTCTAAATCATGTTGGAATAACACATTTTCTCTAAATCATGTTTTGTTTGCATCATTTCGCATCTACATTCTTTCTTTCTATCTCATATTGTACTACTTCTATTTTCCCATGTTATCTATCATGTTCTACTCAATGTACTCAACATAACCAGTGAGGTTTTTGAGTGACTAAATATCTTATTACTTCATGCGAAGGTTTGATTGACCATATTATTAAGTGGGACAAGGAGGGATTACTTCGATAGTGTGTATATATATATGTATCCTTTTTTGACCATACCATGTGTAGGATTTAGGCATGCCCCACTTCTGTGGCATAGCACCATCCTTATGATAGGTGTATGGGTGATATTCTCTTTTCTCACTGTGCTTTTTTGCTTTCTATTTTCATATACTATCATTTCTTCTTTGTCGTACTATACTTCTCTCTTATTCCTCTCATTCCCTATCCTCATCTATTTCAATTCCTCTTTATATTTAGCATTAGCGATGTCGAACAAGAGTGCCTTTCCCAATGCAATAAGGAAGTGTAGAGTGTAGAGTGATGTAAGAAGTGTGAAATTTGCATATAATTAAGGTAAGGAAAATGTTAACTTTATGGATCTCATTATGTCCCATTTCTATAACATATCAGCTCACTATTATGATGATGTCCCTAACATGCTTTCCTTACTTTTTATTTCTTTCTATTTTTCCTTTCCACTATCTCCTTTTCTTTCTCTATCTCTGTCTATTTTTTATGCTCTATATCAATAAGGCCAAATAAGTGTCTCTAATTTAATCTAGTGAGTGTATGATTGAGAGAATTAAGTGGGTTAGGAAGTGCTTTATCTACATTTTATGTGTGCTTTTTGGGATCTAGCCACATCCCACTCTTGTTGCATAGCACTCCACCATTGGTGTATCAGCTACATCCTAGTTTTTCTCCCCTACTATCACACTTTGTTTAACCCTCTTGTAGGTACCTATCAGCTTATGTCTTTTCTTGATGAATTCTCCTTTAGCTCTTCAATATTATCCATCAAAAGAGGATACTATTATACCCACTTTAAATTTTTTTTTGCATAAGTCAAAGTTCTGGGTACATTCTATGGCTTCTCAGCTCAAATCTATCTTCAACAATTCAAATTCAATATCCTATGTCATCTACAATGTAGTTTCTAGATCTCTATCTTCAATTTGCCATAATTAATATTTTGCATCATCATCAACATCAAATTGCTCATCATCTATGGCTTCTAATTTCAAAATTTGATGTCATGTCTAGCTTCAATTCTATCTCTAGATTTTGACATCCAACATTAATCTTAATTTTGACATTTGACATCAAATTTTGCTTTTACAGCATATTAGCTCTTCAACATCCACCTTCAATCTTTCATTTAATGTTAGATGTTAATTTTCACACCAATTTATCTACACATCAATTCTCTTATCTAAAAGCTTCTAGAATCTTTTGGAAGATTCTATGAATCCCAATCTGTCATTTTTAGATGATCTACAATGCATTTTTAGCCTATAAATAGGAGGATACCCCTAAACAAAAGGGGTTAGCATTTATTACCATTTGGTTGGCTTTTTGATAGTTGGCATCTACTATCACCTTTGTTGGACTCTTCAACTCTCTTTCTTTGCTACTCAACAAAATTAGCATTATTTGCGATTGGTGATTTAAAAACACCTTTTCCAAAGTCTTTGCCTATCTATAGAATAACTAATATTTTCCTCTAGATATATTAGATCCTTTGTTGTATCCTCCTTATGTTGTCCTCATGATACATGAAGAATTTCTTAAAATCAAGTCAACACACAGATTTAATCCATTCATATACTTCATCAATTGTTGAATCTACAATTTTTCTTGTCAAATCTACATTAGGTGCATGCATTGGAGAAAGAATAGGGCAACATAGCTCCTCATCAATCACCTTTAATTCTTGATACACATCTTGGAACATCTTTAGTAGATTCCCATTCTCTTGGTTTCTCTTGTAATCTAGATCTACCCATTTTAGTTGCTTCTGTTTCTAGTATTTTTTTAGATCTTCTTTAGATCTATTTTTTCTTTTTCTATGTTTTCTCTCATAGAATTTATACATTAATAAAATAGATCTATTTATTTTTATGTGTCCTTTTCTAAAGATTTTTACAGCCAACCACACACATGCTTTCTCTATGTGCTATGTAGCATCCTATTTTATTTTTCTCTGGGTCATATGTACTTTTTTCATTTTATACATGTTTTTCCTTCTATTTCTCTTTGTTATTCCATGTGTGCATATTTTTCTTTCATCTTAATATGCATGAACATTTGATGAAAATGTTTAACTTATATTATCAGATTTCTCCAATGATCTATAAGTCTCCTTTCAATTTCATGAAAATTAATTAAGGAATTAGTTTTCCTAAACCATTTGGTAGCCATGAGATTACCTAGCTCAATTTCATATAAGGTTGTGTCAGATCTTAGATTGCAATGATCCTTACCACAATACATCTTTAAAGATAGGTTTTTAACTACAACTTATCACATACAATTAGACTATTTTGAGATAAAAAATTCATTCTAATTTTTATGCCCTTGAAGTGAGATGAGGTTTCACAAGAAATACCACTCTACTACAAAAGGATGGGAATATCTCAATGATCTACAATATTCATTACCAAGAAAAACTTAGTTATAAAATGTTTTCAATCAAAAAATCCATTCTTACAATGACAATAGATTCGACAAAATACTAATATAATTATAATCCTTGCAATGGATCAATAAAAAGTAATGAATCTTGTTTTGCTTAAGCTCTAATATCGGAGTGGCCGCAATATCGGGTACTCAATATCATAGCCCAAGATGTGATATTGGGCATGCAATATCACGGGGTACTCCCGGGCCTATAAATATAGCCTTTGGGCACATGATTTAGGAGTAGTTTTTGGAAGTCAAGTAGCAAAATTATTATAGTTTGTTCATTTGAGAGTTAGAATATTTTCCAAGTGCCTGGAGCAGGAGCTATAATTGTAATTGGATCTTTATTCAAGCATTGATGTACCTAAACACACCATTGTGTTGGCAATAAAGACGAGCTCTTTGATTCATCCTTGCAGCACTTGAGACTTTTTTTCTTTATGAATTTATACATTGTTATTTTATGTAGTTTACATTTAATGTTATACATTTAGTAATTAATTAAAATACACAAGCATGACCCCTTCGAACATACGTGTGACACTTGGTAGCTCAGAAACGGTTAGCATTTGACAACCTAGTAATGTTTACACAAAGTTTAGGATGTATCCATGAAGTGGGGATGGTTACTTTTGTTAGGTTAGATTAGATAATAGTTCACTTAGCATTTAATTACTATCACTTTCATTATTTTTTAGGTGATAAAATTGATAAAACATAAAATGATGAAAATCTTATGCCTCAATCACACTTAACCATACACTTGCATTTCACAAGTGAGATTGGGAAGACAACGAATGGACAACACAAACTCCCCATTTAGCTCTAGCATACTTGGTAATTAAAGTCTATGGAATTCAACTAGATCACATGTGAATTCCTATGATTCATATGGTTGGACGTAGGGATACCTCACCGCTCATCATTGGTGTCATTTCCGAGGACTTTAATTCTACATGCGCTATCTAAACTTAGTGAAACTTAGTAACCTCGTTGTTCAAGCCCTAAAGGACAAATCTTACAAAAATAGAATTATTATTTCAACTAAATTAAATCTTAACCACACACTACATATATATTCATTAATATAATAGGCCTTCTTCTCATAGGAGTCTATCTCCACCAGGGCAAACCAAGTGCCTCAACAATACCAGGTGGTATATGCTCATCCTAATGAGTATGTACTAGACTTTACCTTCATCTTACATAAAGATGAAATGCTACAGTGGCATGACATGGAAGGAAACATTGTGTTGCCACCAAATCAATTTGTTCTAGCTATGCTCCATCTAATGCTTGCATGACATGGACTTCAACATCTTCATGTGGAGTATGAAATGCGAGATCTCGATTCAAGGGATTATCATCCCATTGAAGCACAAAGGTTACGTGATCATTAGCTAGAGCAACAACATGAGCTTTTGAAGGGAAAGTGTTCAAACACTTTTCCACCTCTACTTGGCCCATTAGATGGAGGCGAACACTTCTCTGGGGGCTTTTCCTTTGGTGATATTCCTCTCTTTGACTTTGGTCAAGGAGCCCTCAACCAGAACATGCAATCCACAATTCATAATCCTAGTCCTAGTTGAAATGGATCTAATGACAAAAATGGATTTCGATGAGTAAGTCATGATAAGGGGGCAAATGGAAGTCACGATCACGATCATGGTTGCAATCATCAAAGAGAAGGTGGTAGGCATCAACATGATGTAAGTCCTCATTCCTCTTCCCCTTCATCATCTTCTTCTTCATCATCTGACTTAGATCGTGGCCATAAAGGTCATGACCATGATGGAGGTAACCAACGGGACCAAAATAATAGAAGGGATTATCGGGATAATCGTGATTAGAGGCATGGGCGATCTAGAGAGACCCACTGCCATGAAAGAAGAGTTAGTAGAGAACATCATAGGCACCATCACTATGGCCTTGATGAACCTCTACTTGCCACTCAGATAATTTAAACATTGTAGAGGCCATGAGGATTCCAATAAGGCATGTAAAATATAGCAAAATAAATATTCTAGATATGAACAACATTTCTCAGTTTGAGGGTAGCTATGACGCTGATTTGCAAAATCATCTCTAAGCCTTCCAAGATGCATGTGCCTTGCAGAATATTGAGAATGATTGGTAAAAGTTGAAATTATTTCCAAGGACACTCATTAAGGAAGCAGAAAATTGGTACTAGTCCTTGGAACCAAAATTAATCAGGCAGTGAAGTACAAGGTTAGAATTGTTTAATGATAAATATTAAACGTACTCTCGAGTGTCCAATATGAGGAAGTAGATCTAAGGATGAAAACAAGGAAACCATGAGCCCTTGGATGCTACTATTGGCTCATACTACCCTCTGTTGCATAAGTGTCCTAGCCATGAATACTCTCAGCTTGATCAACTCTGCCATATTATAAACAAGTTGCAATCTAAAACAAGGAAAACCCTTAGCATCTATGCTCAAGGGAGACTGACAAAGTTAAGCACTTATTGAATTTAAAAGTTAATTCAGTAGGTAGCCAGGGAGGAGAGACAATTAAGAAAGTGAGAGAGTGTAGAGGAATACAACAAGGATCCTTCTATTTGCAAAAGGGAGGTTCAATTTTGTGACAGTGAGGATGAGTTAACTAGAGATGAGGTGGCTAATTAGAAAACCTTGCCACTCCAGAAATTATAGTCCAAAATTATGGCTAAGGTCGACCAATTATGGGACTCTATGAACAATAAGTTTCAAGCTATTTTAAAAATTGTTGAAAAGTCTAAGGAAAAAAGTGGTAAGCGTGAGTGCTGGAGATGTAAGGAAGCTAAAAATGCCATATCCAAGGGTAAGGGTAAGATGGTTGCGATAGAGACAATTGTAGATAGCGAATCAAATGATGATGGTAGATGTGATGTCTGCCAGTATGAACATCCCAAGGGATGTTGTTTAATTGTATCATACTTGTAGTAATATGGGGTGTATGCCTTACATCCATGACTTGCACAAAGCCAAACACCCAAAAGTTTGCCTTATCCGAAAGGCAACTCTCAACAGTTCCACCAACCACAATAGTATTATCCAAGTGGAACTCCACCATGACCCTATGAATTGTACTAGTAGAGGCAGTAACAACAATTGTGGATGTTGGCACCTCCAAGATAGTAATACCCCTACCAGCAACCAGATTCCTATGGTTATTATGTTCTGCAACCTTCATCTCCATGGGACTCCTCTAGTCATGTTGCTACTTACCAACCTCACCACTACCCTCCTGAAGTGTACCGACCACCATATGCAAGGAGGGACACCACCTACTATCCTCATGCTCCTTCTATTCCTGCACCTATTACTCTTCCTTCCACACAACTACCACCTACTCCATCCATGCAGGGTGAATTGCCTACCCAACCACAATAAAGAAATGCTTACAAGGATGGTTAATCTACAACCGGTTAACCAACCAAGTGGGTCAGAACCATGATCAAAGAAAAGACCCTTCTTTTGAGCTCGTAGTCCACCAAAGTCCTCAAACACATCAGTGGTTGGTAGCCCTACTCGTCCACTTTCCTCTGCCTCACCTTTATCCAAGTCCCCTTCAAACCAAAATTCCTCTCGAGTCCATACTATGATGTTGACCCATGCTACATCTAATTGGATTTGAGTCGATAACCTACCTAGGAAGTTAGTTGCTCCTGGGAGTCCCTAGTATATTTGAAAATTGCTGGGAATGAGCCTTGTAAAGCTCTTCTTGACTCTAGTACTGGTCTTAATTTGATCTCACATGAGATGTATACTACATGGAACCTTCCTCCTTTGAAAAAGAGTAGCATCAGGCTAGAGTTGGTAGACCAGTCCATCATTGTTCCATTGGGACTGGTAGAAGACATCATGACCACCATTTGTGGGTGGTCATATCCTACCAAATTCCTAGTAATCAAGGTGGAGAACTGCAAGGGAGACTTTCCAATTATTATGGGAAGGGTGTGATTAAGCACCGTTGACACCAAAATGGACATTAGAGATATTTTCTTAGAGATATCCAAAGAAAATGAATTTGGGAAGCTCGAGAAGAAGATTATTCCATGTATTGCGTACAACGATTCAGGGTGCCATTATGTGCAGAAGCTATGATCAGTAAAGCAAACATCTATCTCTACATGCAAGCAGTGTGCACTAGAAGCTAAAATCCAAAGATGTTTGTACGTGGCAACCACAAAACAAGAGGACACCCAATGGCTGATAGCTAATTCTAACAACAGTACATTGTGCATGGAACCTACTAAGGACCTCACATGTGATTATGTTGCAAGTATGGATGAACTTGAGCAAGTTCATCACCAGCTCCCCAAAAGAGTAAATGAGGATATTAATTAGGGAGAGTTGGAGATTCCTGATAATTTCAAATAAGAGCCCCTTGAACTAAAGACACTACCAACTATAATGGAGTATGTGTTCTTAAAAATGGAAAGCCAATCATTATTAATGCTAAACTTACTGTAAGACAAAAGAAGATGTTGCTGAATGTTGTGGAAGAATGGTCAACAACCTTTGCTTGGTCATATTCTTAGCTCACAGGAATAGATCCAAGAATATGCTAACACCAAATATACACTAACCCTGTTGTTAAGCCGAAATGATAGTCATAATGGTGTTTGAATCCCAAATTAAAGTTGATTTTCAAAGAAGAGATCAAGCAACTCCTTAAGGCAGGATTCATCTACCCTATTGTAGATAGTAAGTGGGTTAGTCCACTCATGATCATGCCCAAGAAGGAAGCCAAATTGTGAGTGTGCATCGACTTTCGACTACTCAATATGGTAACTTTCAAATATCATTTTTCATTATCTTTTGTCGATGAAGTGTTGGACATAATTTCTTGGCACAGCTACTACAGCTTTCTCGATGGTTATAGTGGCTATAACCAAATCCAAATCACACCAAAGGACCAGGTGAAGATAACTTTCACAAGTCCTTGAAGAACATTTGCTTACCATCAAATGTCATTCGGTCTATGTAATGCCCTAGCTACATTTCAACAATTACTCCTTAGTATTTTCCAACAATAAATTGGTAGCAGGGTAGAAGTCTTCATAGATGACTTTTCTACCTATAAGCAAACCCTAGATCGTCTTGAGTAGGTGTTGAGGAGATGTGTTGAAACAAACCTCTAGCTCAATTGGCAAAAGAGCCATCTTATGGTCCAGGAAGGCATAGTCTTGGGGCATTGTATCTCAAAAGTAAGAATCCAGGCAGACCTTGAAAAGATAAGGGTCATCTAAGGAATAACTCATCAACTAGAAATAATTAAAGAAGTGTGATCATTCCTTGGTCATACTGGCTACTACCAGCACTTCATCAAGAACTATTCCAAAATCACCAAGCTTTTGGTTGAATTAAAAAAAAAAAGATGCACCATTTATCTAGACCCTTGCATGTGAAACAACATTGCAACAATTGAAGTAAAAGCTTGTTGAGACCCCAATTCTACAAGCATCTGATTGGTCCAAGCCATTTCATGTGATGACTAATGCATCAAATTATGCTTTGGGGGCAATGCTTAGGTAGCTAGATGATCAAAAACATTCATATTACATTCATTACATAAGCCAAAGTATCGTAGGTGCACAGGTAAACTACACCACTACGAAAAAAGAGTTGATGATGGTGGTGTTTGCCTTAGAAAAGTTTGGGCACTGTGTGCTTGGTTATAAAGTGTTCATGCACACAAATCATAGTGCCATCCAATTTTTAATGAATAAACTAATGGTGAACCCCCATGTCATACAGTGGCTCATGATTTTGCAAGAGTTCAATCTCACAATGGTAGATCAAAAGGGTGTGAAAAATGTGATCGCCAATCACTTATCATGGCTAAGATGGGATGACAAGGAGAAAGAGAGCCCCTTATCTGATCAATTTCCTGATGAATATCTCTTTGTAGGGGCTATTAATGTACAAATGTCCAATGAAACAAGATGGTATGACACAATTCTACTTATCTGCTTAAGCAAGAATTGTTGGAAGGGCTAGACACCCGAAAGAAACAACAGTTTCTTCACCAAGTTAAGCATTTCATGGAAATCAATAAGAACCTTTACAAAGTATGTCCCGACGGCCTAGTACACTAGTGTGTTCCTAACACAGATCAATTGCACATTCTCTAAGATGCTCATGAAGGCCCTTGTGGGGGCCATTATGCTAGGAGGTGCACAACCATAAAAATCCTCATGGCAAGATATTACTAGCGAACAATCTTCAAGGATGCACACCAGTTTGACCATGCTTGTGATCATTGTCAGAGGGATGGTGGAATGATAACTTGAATGGAGGGGCCATAGCAATGGATTCAACCCCTTGAGCTATTCAATATTTTGGGCATTGACTTTATGGATCCCATCATGCCTATGTTAATTGGAAAGGTATATATAATAGTCGTGGTTGACTATTACACTAAGTGGGTAGAAGCAACAACCGTCACCAATTGCACATCTACTATTGCTACTCGGTTTGTACAACAAAACATCATAAATAGGTTTGGTGTACCTCTTGCATTAATTTTTAACAATGGAACTCATTTCACAAGTGCCACTCTTTGAAAACTTATGCAAGGCTCGAGGGTTGAGCACAAACTCACAACACCTTATCACCCTCAAGCCAATGGTCAAGCTGAGGTCACTAATTAGGAGATTAAAAAAATTCTAATGTGCACTATTATCAAGTACCAAAGGGACCAGAGAACCAAATTAAATCATGCCCTTTGGGCCTTTTGCTCCACATGGAAGCTTCCCATAGGTTATTCTCCCTATGAGCTCATGTACAGAAAACTACCAACATTGCCCATTTAATCTGAGCTCTGTACACTCTCTACAACCTATGACCTTGACATGGATCTAAGTATAGCACAAAAAGAAAGATTAATGAACCTCAACTTGCTAAATGAAAATTGATTAATGGCCCTATCATCCAGTGAAATTCATAAGGCATTCAACAAGAAATGTCATGACCTTAAAATAAGAAAAGTCAAGTTTTAACCAAGAGACAAGTTTCTCTACTAGAATCCTGCACACGTACCTCAACGAACAAAGTTTCAAACATTGTGGGAAGGACCTTACATTATCAACAAAACTTTTTCATCTAGGGTCATGATTATATATAAACCTGATGTCCCAAAAAAGAAGTAATTAGTCAATATTTAACAACTGAAACCTTTCCATGAGCCCAAGCCAACCAACTCAACAGACACCTTGTCAGATGGAAAACCATGCTCAATCTTTCAAATCTCCTCATTCTAACTTAATCATGGGGGAGATGGCCATCCATACTAACAGTTTAAGTGGCTCCTTAGTCTTTCAACTTTTTTTTTTACACATATTTGGTTTTACAACTTTTTGTTTTCATATTTTTTATTTTACATCTTTTTTTTTCAGGTTATTGATCTTTTCTAAGTTTTTATTTATACCATCATTAGTATTTAATATTTCTTGAACATTATTTTACTTTCTTTTATATTTTCTTATGTTTGATGTAATTCTCTACTCTTTTTGCTAATAAGGTGCTAAGTACCATGGTAATGTGCTACTCAATGGTGGTATGTATCATTTGTGATTTGATTATTGTTACTGACAACTAGGACATGGTTTCCTTTCATGTAATAGACAGTGAGTCCACATCATCCATCCATCCACACACTCTATGCTTTTCCTTATTTTGGAAATGTGTAGTCCCTTTTTCATTAATACAACCCTAATAAATTTGTAATTTTTGTAGTTTTTAGAATTAGGAAGAAATCAAAGGTTTGCATAGGGTGTGGCTTCAAAGGGATGCAATAATCTTCGTGCTTTTCCATTTTCCTATGTGTGGGGGTGTTCTTGTGAACTTCTCACCATTCTATGTCATTTCACAATCAGAAGTCGAATAAGTCATTGCATGGTGTGGTCCTCGTCAAAAAAAAAAGATGAGGATTCAAAGCACACCCCTTGGACAAAATAAATGTGAAAACACATGGGTCTTTGCATGTTGTGGTTCCCATTCAATAAATAAAGAAATAAATGTGGGAATTCAAAGCACACCCCTTAGACCAAATAAAAGGGCTACAAGCACTGGTTATGGGACTTATCTTGTCTCCTCTAACTAAGGCCTTTTCTCACTTCCTACTTGTTCTCTAATTTGGAATGGTGGTTGTTTTATGGGAGCATTCTTAGGGAATGGACTGGTCATAGAATGTCAATGCAAAGTCACTAAAAGTGGTTGGTTTTGGTCTAAACTAAGGATGGATCCTACCAAGTCATTTAATCACAAACTCCACAAGGAACTTCATGTGACCATAATTAGGAACTCCACTCCATTCTCTTTCTCATCCATATATGCTTTTCATGCCTCACCTCACTGCCAGTTTCATGTTTTGATTCGATGTTCTAGTTTGATGTGTTGGGATTCTTAGTTAGTTACTTCTAGTTTTTGTACTTAACCTTTTGTAACCATTAATCATCCATGGAGCACATAGACTTCTTGGTTTGAAGTTATGCAAGGGCATAAAAGGCCTATGCCTACTTTGGGAAGGACCCACTTACATATCCTTTGGTTTGGTCAAGTTAAGTTCTTTACCCTTAGACATTTTTACAATTGAATTCTTTTTATTTACCCCATCAATGCCATCTAATTGTGCAAATCTTCATAATTGATTTTAGTGAATTCCTTCTTTTTATTATTGTGAATTTCTATACCCTATTTTTAGTATTCTTTGTGTTAAACTTTTTCTAAATTTTATGGATCACTCATCTTACTTAACCCATTTGTCAGTCTTTTCACTAACATTATCAAGTAATCAATCTACCACAATCACAACTTCGCTAGATAAAATCACTAACAAGACAAGGTTGTCAACTGCTATGTGCTACACTTTATATACTAATTCTTGATTTTGTTGTGATTATAGTTGGGAGTATGGACTAGAAGCATGACTTTCTTCACCAAGGATGATGCAACAATATCACTCATGGGAGATTGTTCATGACCTCTAGATCTCTTCTACCTGTTTCTCACTCTTTTGTTGCCAAAAGGGGTTGGATGTCCATTGGATCCAAGGGTGTTCTTTCCTGTTGTCATGAGCACCCAACCTTGTACACAATTGTAGTGATGTATGCTTGAGCACATCTGCATTTTTCTATTTCCACTGTGTCACTCTACATGTCAGTCAAACATTCCATACATCCTAATATATTTTGTAAGGGACTTGTTCCTCTTCCTCTATACTCGAGGACAAGTTTTCATTCAATCATGAGGGTATGATGAATCATATTTTGCTTAAGCTCAAATATCAGAGAAGCTGCGATATTAAGTACATGATATCGAGTATGTGATATTGTAATCCAAGATGTGATATCGGGCATCTGATATAGTGGGGTACTCCTAGGGCTATAAATATAGCCTTTAGGCACACGATTTGGGAATAGTTTTTGGAAGTCAAGTAGCAAAATTCTTATAGTTTTTTCATTTGAGAGTTAGAATATTTTCTAAGTGCCCAGAGTAGGAGGTCTAAGTGTGAATGCTTGAACACAACATTGTGTTGGTAATAAATATGAGCTCTTTGATTCATCCTTACAACACTTGAGACTTTCTTTCTTTATGCATTTAACATTGTGATTTCATGTAGTTCACATTTAACATTATTCATTCAACAATTAATTTTTGATTAATTAAGCAATTAATTAAAATACACAAGCATGACCCCTTCAAACATACATGTGACACTTGGTAGCTCAGAAATAGTTAGTGTTTGACAACCTAACAGTGTTTACACAAAGTTCAAGATGTGTTTAGGAAGTGGGGATGGTTACTTGTGTTAAGTTAGATTAGACAGTAGTTCACTTAGCATTTAATTACTCTCACTTTCATTATTGTTTTAGGTGATCAAATTGATAAAACATAAAATGATAAAAATCTTATGCCTTAGTCATACTTAACCATACACTTGCATTTTACAAGTGGTATTGGGAAGACAATGAACATACAACATGAACTCCCCATTTAGCTCTAGCATACTTGGTAATTAAAGTCTATCTAATTTGACCAAATCGCACGTGAACGCATGTGATTCATATGGTTGGGCATAGGGGTACCTCGTTGCTCATCAAAAAGAATTATAAAGTATCCAACAATATATGTTTATTTTCCTCTTTCTACAATACTTCAAAAGCATTTTGAAGTAGATCAAACCTCTAAGGATCACCTCTTTTATCAAGGTGTATAAGGAGTTGTAACATCTTAGAGTTACTTTTTATCCATGTAATGAAAGTATTATGAGGTAATTACAATACATGGAAATCATAAGTCTATTGAGTCTAGAACATACCTCTTATATTTCATAGTCCTTTCTATCTTGAAGATCTTGACAAATCTCAAGGTCCACAAGTAGAGTAACATGGTGCTATTATGAAGGCAACCTAGTACTCTTTGATTCTAGGGTCATCTAGAAAGGAGATAGGTTTTTATATAGAAGAAGATGACTAACACTCTAATTTATACTTTGAAGCTGAATAGCTAGCAAAGATGGACACCTACACTAGTGTGGTCCCATTTGATCTACTTAGGAGTGGGACGTAAAATAGTATTAATAAACTAGGTTGCTTGTATTATGTAATCATCATTACAACATCTAAAACAATTGCTTAAAGTAGAAGCTATTGTGCATCAAGTGCTCATTTCTAGTATCCTCATTTATGAGGATGTGAATAACTTATATTAAGACCTTCTATATGAATATATATTCCTCATTATCATGATTAAATTTCATTTTAATTCTTTTAGCCACAACAATAATAAGATGAATGGCATAAAGATTATGAATGTCTAGAATCTTATAAAGGTAGGAATAAACATTTCCAATGTGGCATCCTAGAAAACCTTATGGTCATAAAACAATGATGTATTGGTCTAGTGATATGACACTTGATTTAAAAGTTCCTATTCATGGGTTTGATTTTAGTAGATAATGCTGAGTCATAAATCTTGGGGTATATCTATATTATAATTATTTTGGGATCTAACACCACAACCCATCTGTCGCCCCTCCTCCCTCCCTGCCCTCTTTGAAAACCTTGGCTTGATGTCTCCTCCACCTCCATGGGTTACACATCTTTACCCTTGGCTACCTTATGAAGTGGACATTCCCATTGCTTTTATTTCCATTATCTACATTTGAAGCACTAGATTTTTTATGAGATGCTACCATGATCCTTGCCTTCCTTACCTTGGTCCTTCTTGGGTTTGTCCTTCTCATCACCTCTTTTTTGTCTTCTTATCATGGCTGCCATCCTTGTCTTTAGATTTGAACTTGGATCCCTTTCTAGATTTAGATCCCTTCTCTTTTCCCTTGGAATTCTTTTTGCTACCATTTCAAAATCCACTTAATTTCTTTTCAACCTTGAGTGCCAAATCGTAAGCCTCATTAAGAGTTTGTGACTCATAAAAAGAAAACTAAAATTCTACTGATACGTCATTTTGAGACCTCCTAAAAAGATTGAAGCCTATTCATACTCCTCCCAATTTACCTTAGCTTGATGAAAATAGATTACAAAATTTGATGTAGAATTCTTTGACATTCTTGTCACCTTGCCTTAGAAATTTCTAATGGCCTCATTAGAGACAAGAGACAAGGATGTCTTTTCATCAAATCTCTTGTCTCTAATGAGGCTATTTAAATTTTCTTTTCAACCTATATTTCATCAAAGGTCAATCTCTAATGGGTTAACCATTTTTTCTTTCATAACCTTAGGCCTCCTTTTCCTACAAATTAGAAGTCATATCTTATAATCTAGATTTAACAATAGGTACCCTCAAGCTATTTGGTACCTCTTCTAACTCAAAGTGCTTCTTAGGTGCCTTCAACCAACTTGAAAAAGCATTGGTTCCATCTACACCATTGAAAGTCTTCAACTCCACGTATGAAAGTCTAGTAGCATTTCTAAATGCTCTAGCAAGCCTTGTGTCACAACCTAGGAATTTGCAAGGTTCAATTATTTAATTTAATGCATGTGATCAATCCTTTAATACCGTCAGATGAATTTCAATGAAATTGCTCTAATACTCTTGATTAAAACATGGGATTACATTACTATCATTACTATTATTATTATTGTTATTGTTGTTGTTACTAGTTTCTTACATGAGTGAATGCAATCCGCTTGGTAGAATCGTTTGTTAAAGTTTCATATCCTTTATTTAACTATTGTTGGAACTCAGTCATAGACTTACTCTATAGTTTATGATTAAATGCTGAAATCCAATTACCCTAGGAAGTTTTTCTTTTATTAATTATCATGCCCTTACAAGTATTTGGCTATGCATATTTACTTCTTTATGCACATTTATGCTCTATTATGCACATCTAGTCATCTATCTTTTTATTTTCTTATTATTATTTATTATATATATGTGTGTTTATATAATAGTTTGTTCATGGAGTAATTTTGGACCTTGAGTCTACCTAGACCATATCCCTTGTTACCTTTTAACATTAAACTAGGATTTAGAGTTCGTTTTTAATTATAGTTAAATACTATATAAATTACATTTGTTAAGGAAGTACCTTAGGATGATGTCTAACCCAATATCTAACCTTAACAATGTGTCCAAAACATTCAAATACATAGATTTTGATCCTTGGTTCACTAGAATTGAAGTTATGGTTCTCGAGATATCACAATTTCAAGTTTGCTAAGATATCATAAAAAAAAAAAATCGACATTTGAATTGGACAACCATGAAAAGTCACATTCAAATGAGATTTCAATGTACGATTTAGAAAAGCACTTGATAAGGATCCCTCAAGTTCAAATGAAATTTGATTTAGAGTCTCCATATGTGTTTTGAGTGATTATGGGTAAGGGCATTAAAGGACGAAGAAAAATTATGAATGGACTTATAAAATTAATTTTGAAAAAGAAAAATTTAAATTGAAAAGTAAATATCAAGTTTTGTTTTTTTTAAAAAAAAAGGATCAAACACCATCACACACGTTCATGTACAAATATAAAGCAAATCATATATGTTATATGTTTAACATATAACATGTTACAAGAAGTAACTTTTTATCACCGCCTTTGTCTTTTATGCATTCTCCTATACTACCTCACTTGCCGATGGTTTTTAGCCATCATTTTTCATGCAACCATTATTTTTTGAAAACGATTTCCTATCACGTTTTCTCATAAAGATGTTTTTTAGTCAATTCGAGCCTAGTTTTTTTTGTTTTTTCCCTTATAAATAAGCAATGGACCTAGTTTGAAGAAGGGTTTTGGATGTGACAAGTTAAGCAAGGCAAAAACCAATTAAGAGCATTAAATGAAAAAGGAAGACGTAAGAAAATTCTAAAAGCCCTACCAACACAAGGAAGTTTTTTATATTTTCCATTTACTTGGTTGTCGTATATTGCTATGAATTTTTTCTCTCTCCTCTGTGCTTCCTTCTTTTTTGCTATTCTTCTACGATTTTAATTAATATGCTAAGATGTTGCTAGATTTTTGTAATTTTGGGCTTTTTCTTTTTAAAAAAATATTTTGATCTTGTTTACACTTTCTTTTGTCTTTTGGTAAGTTTTGGAAATTGCAGAAATTATGTTCAACTTACCCTTGAATATTTTATGAATATTTGGGGTTGCTCATGACATAAACATGATTTTTCAAAAATTTTAAGAAATTCGAGCTTTGGTGGATTTTTGGCCATTTTGGGCACCTTTTGGACTTTTGGAATAAAATAATAATATTTGCGTGACCCATATTGCTTAGTTGATAGTGAGAATTATGAATCTTTTCAATAACCCCATCTACATGCAATAGTGAAGTGTTTCATAGTTGGACCCATCCCACAAGAACAAGGGTAGTTGTATGAATTTCTTACACTAGATTTTGGTTTGTAAGTCCATGTGAGGCTATGGATTTAGCCGAGATCGTGGCACTAAGAAGTTGATTCTAGTGGTGTGTGGTGAGGCATGGTCAAGATCTATCCTTCCAATGATACATGTGCCTTAGCTATTGAGGATGTTAGTAGTGAGGCTATTGTTAAGACTCAACCATTAGTGACTTGTTTAGGGTCACAAGGCTAATCTGATGATAATAGTGAGGTTATTCTAAGAGCTGTCAATGAATTCCTTTGGCAATGATGATAACCAAGACCTAGCCTTTAGAGATGCCTAATTAAAATATACATTTTCTTTGGATTTTGCTGGACAAATTTGTGTTATCTTGAACACTAAAGGATTTAATAATTAAAAACATATTTTTTTTTTCATTTCTTGGATTTTATTTAGATTTAAGGAAAATTTGTAACATTTTTGGATCTTGCAACCTTTTTGCATATTTTATTAGAAGCCTTTACAAACCCATATCCTAAGACTTTTGGCCCATAACCTTTATGCTTCATGAAGAGGGAAATAAAATAACCTTTCTTATTTGGGGAGTTTTGACTCCTACATTTCGATGCAAAGATCCAAGAATAGATTAAAAAAAAGTGTTAAAAGAAGGACATAGGACAAAAGCTAGACCAATTCTATACAAGATGGACCCTTCCATCTTGGGAAATAATTTTTGTACATTTTGTATTTTTGTAAAATATAAACCTTGTACACTTTTGAGATACTTGAGCCATGTGCCTATTTTTATGAATAAATAAAAAGGTATGATATATATGAATTTTCCATCTATGCCATTAGGACCATGAGATTGCAAGGAACATTTGCGCTATATGTTCAATAAAATTTAAAATTATTCTTTTACTTAATATTTTATTATTTATTTTAATAAAATTAAAATGTAAATAACTTTATTTCTAGATGTTCAATTGATGCGAAACAAGTGTCATTGGGATTTTTATTTTGTATACTATTTTATGATATAATTGGTGGAATTTTTAGACATTTATCTTTTTGTGGTTGAACAAAACTTCAATTTTCTTTAAATAAATTTTATTTAATTATGTATGTGAGTAATATAAAAATTTGCTACACTATAATGCTTTATTGTGTATGCTCCTAGTTAATAATTTTTATCTATTATACCACTTCCTTTTAAATTAATAAATTAAGGTTAAATCCAAATCCTTAGGATTTTGTAACACCTTTATTAGTTATTTATAGGTTCTTATAGATGATTAATAGGGGTGTTACACCTTGCTTCATCCTCCTTGTCAAGCTGCCTAGAGAAGAAGTAGTTACCACCATCGAAGCCCTTAGAATTTTCATCTAAGGAATAGGATTTCCTCCCATTTGAATCCTTAGTTGATGGGTTTCTATACTCTCATAGCTGGATTGTCCTTCCTCATCATCCACTCCATCTCTATCTGGTTGTGAAACTTCTTTGTATGAACATGCATGCTCATCACTTTCTTGTATCTAAATATAGCTAGGACCAACATTTCTATCTACCTTTGTAGTAATTTCATCTAACAAAAACACCATCATCTAAAAGGTAGACTCCATGCTTTCCATGTCTCTATTCAAAGCCTTAACCTATTTTTTCTTCAGCATCATTTGAAATGGACAAAAATTCTCAAAACAAGTACAAGTCCAACTAAGCTCTAATACTAATAACGCAGGAGTTGGTTTACTCCAATATTAAAATCGCCTTCCAATACTAAATCTAGATATTATGAAAAGATAATTTATTTGCTAGAAAATAATAAAACTAGCTATCTAATACAATAGGATTCCACAATTCACAAAACATCTAAACCTCTCTAATCACTCAAATGATGTTGAAAAGCATGAGGCTCTACAACCACAAAATGGTTTTTCTTAATGCAAGATAAAACTGATAGAAAGATTCTCTTACAAATTGGGACTAAAATTTAAATCACAGAAGTGAACAAAAGACAAGAATACATAGACTAATCTACACACATTAATCCTAGAGCTACAATCACACCTACACTCACTCGATGTGCTCTATCACACTCTTTCCAAGCTCTCCTCAACTCAAGAGCTCTCATCAAAACTTCTCCTTCATACTCTTTGTCCATGTATAAGCATGAAACATCAACATATTTATTAAGAAAACAAGATAACTAGCTTATATATATATATAAATTGGCCTAAATGATTTAAAAAACCTTATGTTAACCAAGCCCGACTACTGGACAAGGTAACAAGATAACTAAAAATGAAATCACTCATCCCTCCTCTGTTTCTCTACCACTTACCCAATTTAGNTCTCCAATTGAGCAAAACAAACTTCCTGTGCAATTCTACTTTAAAGATGTTTAGCATCTGAAATCTTTTTGTATCTTTGCACATAGAAAAGAGGATGAATCTTTAAAGAATCAATGGTCTTTAACTCTAGATAATGCAATAAACATTAGACCTGTAAGTTCTCTTGTGTAGTGGTTTCGCGGGCTATGAGTAAAATTTAATTTTTTTATTTATTTTTTAAGTTATCATCACTATTTGCATTCCAAATAATATATACTGGTAAACATAAATTGGTTAAAATAAAAGTTTATATATTT
>MNCI01022307.1:1045510-1141744 GCA_015680685.1 Gnetum montanum
GTGTTTATAATCATTATATATAATTATTTATGTTTATGATTATAAATATCTTATTATATATAACTAAGATTATAAATAACCAAGATAAATATATTCATTGGCTCCCTTGCAGTGACTCTTTGGCTAGGGAGATCTATAAATAATTGGTTATTTATGATCATGGCAAGATATGTGCGTTGGTGTAGAGCTTGTTGTCGTTTTCCTTAGCATTGGCTAGGATCATCACAGCATGATCTTGCTGAAGATCTTCCTAGGGTCTAGGCTGCCAGAGGTGCAGAAGTTTTCATTTTTAAAATTTACTAGGTTAAGAACCATATCATCCATTAGATTTCATCAATCAAAGAATATGTACATAAATAAAAGGCCTCACTACATGTGAGAAGTTAAGAAGAAATTATCAAATTTGAACTCTTTAAGTCCTTCCAATAAATAGGAAAAATTGTTAAAATTATGACCAAAGTCGGGTCAACATCTCAAATTGGATAATAATTTTCATGTGTTAGCAAAAATGCTAACACTTTTGCATTTTATTAAAATGCATATTGCAAATGAAAAAGCAGTTACAATCATAACAACTAAACGCATCTACTCCATGGTAACTATTGAATTTCAAATCATAGCCATAGAAATGATAAAACCTACACAAAATATACAAAGAGATAAAGAGAACATGAACTTACAAATCTTCCTTTACATTGAAAAAGGGTGTAGCAAAAGAAAATTACTCAATATAGTAGCAGAAAATTACAATTTTAGAATTTCCTGCCACTCCAAAAAGCATTGAAAAAAGAACAAAACAAAACTTTGGAATGTTTTTGCATTGGGAATGCAAATTTATAGGAAAGCATGCTAAGTATTGATGACAGAAGACCTCAGCTTGAAGTGAAACTATGAAAATTGCACAAAATCATCAAAATGTAATGTTCAACACGTTACAATTCACTATAAAAAATTAACAAAAACACACATAAAAAGACTGGTAGAAAGTTTGTTTCTAGAAAGAGATTCCAATAACCAAAGGCTATTGTTGACACAGAAACTTTAGAAGACCCTTCCCTTCAGGCTGCAGCTTCAACTGTAGCCATTACTGTCCTTCCTCAAATGTCTTTGGCTCTACCCCTCATCCTGCCCCTGCCTGCAAAATTTTATGCTTAAAACATACATTCAAACCAAGCTAATCAAGAAACATATTGGCCTAATTTATATATAAATTATATCAAAAAAAGAAACCTAAATGAAGGGATCTTTTAGTTATTATAACAAAAATTGTATTATGATTCACACCTCCTCTACCTCTGGGGTCCAACCTACCATAGGTGTAGAAGTTCGTGTTTCTGTCGCCATCGAGGCTGGTGTTTCTAGCATAGATGAATGTGAGATTTGGATCTTACAATAGTAGTTCCCCATAGTAGAGTGAGGTTCCAACATACTTGCTGCCATCGGCGAGCACCGTGATGGTCAGGAAGTCACGGTCAAGGGTGCTAGCAATGATGGTCATGATCCAGGGCACGAGATTTGAGGTGATGTCAGCACTGTGTCTAGAGTTTCTGGTCAAGGAAGCAACAAAGACATGGCAGTGGACTATAGTGGTGAAGGCGCCAATGGTGATGCTGTTAGTGTAGTATTGCTACAAGTTGTCACCAAGCAAGAGCAAAAGCATGTCAATGCCATCGGACATAGTGGTATCCATGGTCGCAAGGATGTTGGAGCTAAAGTAGCCACAATCCCACCAGACCTTGTACATGGCAATCTGTGCAAGCCAGGCCATGTCGCGGGTAGTGTCGTTGGCATTGTCGAGCATGCTAACGTTGACCATGGCATTGCCAACGATTGTTGATGACGTGTGCATGTCGTGGCTCTCGGTGTTGAGTGAGGCTGCAACAAGGGCTAATTGTCCTACTACCTTATTGCTACCTTGGTTGAAGAAGCACATGATGATGAGCTTTTTATTGCAGTTGAAGCATGGGCCACCATCATAGGTGCATTTCTAGCACTTCAGCAAAGCTCCAAAGCTGGCGTCATCGAAGCTGGTTTGGTTGGGCTAGGCGGCCTGCAACAGCAGTTGCAGACGGAGATAGAGATAGAATGGAAATGGAATTCTCATTCCCATTCCCATTCCCATTCTACATTTGGTTCTGTTTGGCCTTTTTATGTGTGTAGTGAGAATATGAAAATCTATGGCTCTTTGGTTCACATTCTGTGCAGTAGCAATACGAAAAGGTGTGGCATTTCGATTCATGTTTTTTCCCATTTCGTGGGATCTTACGTGGCTCATGATGTGGAGGGTGTTACTTGGAGGGAAACAAATCCACTCCCCCCTCCCCCTATCCTAAGAGACAAGTTGGCCTCTCAGTCAAAAAAACCTAGAAAAGCCTTTCATAAGCTCAACTTGAAGTTTCTATGCTATTTCTATCTTTTTTCTCCTCTCGAATATTTCCCAACTTGGAACTATTAATTCCAGAAGTTTCCCAACTGTACAGGTCATCTTTAGCATTCTCAGATCATTTCTTGCAAAATCCTAAAATTTGGAACAGACATCTACTATTTCTGGGAGATGTCTTCTCCATTGGTGAGACATCTTCTTTGTCATAAGATGTTTTCTCCATGACATCTTCTTTGTTGGTCAAATATCTTCCCTAAGATGTCTCCTCTCTAGGTAAGACATCTCCTCTGAGCCCAAGACATCTCATGTCCAGCTTAAGATGTCTTCTATGAAAACTCAGCTCCTATGCAAGACATCTTCTTATCCTCCAAGATGTCTCCATAGAGCCTAAAACCTACAAAACACACATGCAGGGGAAAACAAGAGGATTAGAAGAGGTGTCCGTACACCAATGATTGAAATTAACTCATGCATTCAAATTAAGCTTAAAAGACATAAGTAAAAGAGGATTTCAAGAAGATCCATGGAAATCCTTCAAAGCCCTTATAAAATTAGTTTGGATGGAGAGATTTGAATGTGAAATAAAATAGAAAATAGATCAAATCTTTTTCTTAAAGCATAATACATGAATCAAGCTTTTTATAGTTCATAGATATGATCAAATAAAAATCATTGATAGATTAAAGTTGTAAGATTAACATGAAACTATTGTGAAACAACATATGAAATGTAAAATAGACTTTGAAGTTTAGAGATCAATATGAAATTAATTGTAAAATATTATGAAATGGAATGATAAATCTAAGCTAAAATATTATATGAGATGTAAAATCATTTTAAAATTAGAAAAATCAAGAAACTAAGACTATCAAGAAAATTGATGCTCTTGTATGCATCCATGAAATCAAGTAGGCTCCTTGGGACATTGAAAATAAGAATTTGCATAAGCTCTTGGCTTGGATGCATTCCAAGGTGATGAATAAGAGGTAAGAAATGAAGTGAAATTTTGATATCCTTCATATGCAATTCCAAGAGTTGGCAGCTAGAAAGCTAACTTTGTAACAAAAGATGAACCTCCTGGAGAATATAGGCATCGTTGTACAAGAGACAAAGGTAGTAGCCCTTAAGAAGAGACTTAAGGATATGAAAGAAGGTATTGAATTTGAATGAATAAGGTGCCTTCATGTTGTGACCACTTTTGCTGGAAGGCCACACAATGACCTAAAAGAGGGATTGCGCAAGGCATTGGCTAATCTTGATATTACTAAGTGAGAATTCATATAAGCTAAGAGGTGTCATGACCAATTAGAGTAAGAAGCAAAGGATCAACATTGAGCATTGCTGCATGAAAAAGAACAACTTTTAAGAGCAAAATATACTTCTCTATGTGAGGGTGATGAGTTTGGAAGAGCAATTTCAAAGATTTCAATCATATGTCACTAACATTCTAGTGCATCCCCAACAAGTAATAGACAAGCCATGAGGTTATCCACCATAGACACCACCTCTTGGTACTTTTCATTAAGTGGTATGTTTTGTAATGTTTCCTTGGGATAGTTTTTGTTAGTACCCCTTTGTATTGATCATGTGTTAGTTATGTCTTTATTTTTGTATCATGTATGTTAAAACTAAGGAACTAGCTTTACTTAATCATAGATAAATGATAAGGTGTCAAATGACAATTTTGGATTCCTTTGTAACCCCTAGATGTGTGGATGACAAGGGAACATAGTTTGTTTATAGTCTAGGTCTAGTTCAACAAGATGTGTTTATCTTTTTGGGCTCACATATGTGATGAGTGGCGAGGTACCCCTACACTCAACCATACAAATACGAGCATGCACGCGCGATCCGGTCGAACTCCATAGACTAAATGCCTTAACGCCACAAGAAACACTTGGGGTTAATCGTTCGTTGTCTTCCCAGGCTTGCTTGTATGTGTCACGGTGTATGGTTAAGCATGTCTGCGGTATATGATTTTTTTGGTATTTTTCGGTTTATCTCCTAAGCTATGAGGGAAAGGGTTGAGAAACTAACTAACTCTAACTAATGTCCTAAGTCTAAATTAACTAGCGTCAGCATCCGTTCCCACTTACCGGACACACCCTAAACTATGCAACTGTGGCGACCAAACACTAATCGTTACTAGGATCACCACACGTAACGCAAGTGCTCGAAGTGGTCGTATTAAGGCACCTATTTAGCCTAAGTGTGATAAGCAGCCGATTCCTTGGCTAGCTGTACACACCCATGGATGCTCGTAGCCAAGTCGTACTTATCACACGTTCTAGCCTAGAGATGAGTAGCCGATTTCTTGACCAACCGTACACATTGGACTACCACTGGGATTACCAAGCGCAGATCCTGGAATATGCTACTGGGTTACCAAGTAGTCGTAATGCTCGTAATCAAGTCGTACTCACGCATTGCGATGAGCAGCCAATTCCTAGATTAGCCGTACACATCCGTAGATGCACGTAATCAAGTCGTACTCGTGCACACTAGGAAACCAATAAATAACAACAAAATAAAACCATGTACTGCAAGGTTTATCCAATCAAGTTCGTCTTTATTACCGTACACAACTTGTGTTCAGGTTACAAAGTTGCTCGAATAAAGAGCCGTTCACTCTAGGACTCCTACTGCGGGCACATGGGAAATTAATCTAACTCTGGAGTGTTCAAACTGCCAGAGCTTCGCTACCTCTAGCCAAGATTGGAAAATGAAGGAAGTGCCACCTCTTATTTATAGATATGGCAACGGACTGCGATATCACGTACGCGATATCGCAGGGGACGACGTGATATCGCGTACGCAATATCGCGGGGGATGCGATATCGCGGCTCAGTGCATATCGCGCCTCATCAATAAGTAATTCTCCTTTTTGCATTTTTCCTATTTGAAGTTTGTTGATGCCAACATTGCCCATGCTAGGCATGGGGCCATGATCAACAAGTCTAATCCCCTAGCATAAAGAAAGTTAATTTGTACAAGCACATTTTGGGGCCCAATTCATAATGGTGAGCTTGTGACAATAGTTACATTGCCACATAATGATGGCATGGATGTAACAGCCTGGGTTATGTAACGGTCGCAGAGGTGGTGTAACCGACAATGACGATGTTGAGAGTTACATGCGTTACAGGAGTTACGTTGGTGGTAACTAATGATGGTGAAGAACATGATGGGAATTATGTTTGGGTGGTGTCAAGAGTTACATGCGGTGATGGCGTAACCAACAATGTGGCAGTCCCAGGCATTACGAAAGTTCTATAACGGCCTAGGTGGTGGATGTAACCAACACATGATGTAGGCATGTAAACACCCAAACAAGCAGCTATAAAAGTGAAGGAGTGGACATTGTGAGGGCAAAAGGGACATGGCCTCCTTTCTCCCTGGTGTGGTGACATGGTGCCAGATGGTGGGCAGCACCTATAGCCTTCCCTCTCTCTTGCAGCAACAGTAGGGCACACTGCAAATGGTTGCAGGGGGAAGTAGGGCATTCTCATCACTAGTGGGGAGTTGAGCAATAAGTGATAGGAAAATCATCCATTGAGGACTTCCCTCTCCAAAGAAAACCAACAAACAATGGTTTCTCTTTCTTTAGCATATCATCATCAGCCAACCTCTCCCCTCTCCAGTAGGATGTGTAACAGTGATGATCATAATAGCAATGGTGGTGATGTAATGGTAGATAGCAAGTAGTAGCTATAGCCTCTCCTCTCTCTCATTAGGGCCAACCACTCTCTCATTGGGGCTAGACTCTCTTCTCTTTGGCAGCACGAGTGGTAGACAGAATAGCATTCACACCAGTAAATAGAGGCTACAAATAATTTGTATATAACACACAAAGCAAATAGCAATAGCATCTCTCTTTCTCTCCTTCCTTCCCCAGCAAACGATGGTGGATAGAACCATGAACTACAACAATGGCAATGGCACATAATGATGGTAGATGACGCAGTAAATAGTGGAGTGGATCTCTCAACCTCCCCTCACTCATGCAAGCATGTTAGCAAACAATGCAAGTGCATGGCAATAGTCAACAACTGCAGCAGGGTTCTCTCATTCTTCTCACTTCAGTAATAGCGATGTGCACATCAGGCAATTGCATGGCACACATCAGGAGCTTTTGATGGTAGCAACATTGCAGGCATCAAAAGTAGTGAGGCATGTGAGGTTCTATTTTTCCTTCCTTCTAATGACAGTCAACAAGTGCATGACTCACGATAGTCAGTAGGCAACACAGACAATGTGTGGTAAATGGTGATGCACACAGCAGGCTCTTGTGCAATTGACATCAATAACTATAGTAGGCAATCTCTCTTCCACTAGTAGAGGCCAAGGGCTGGTAGCATTCCTATAGCGGGAACAACCTCTCCCTCCCTCCCTATGGTAGTGGCATGCGCAAATGGTGGAAAAAAGCACAATAGTGGTAGACGCATCAACTATCTGGCTAGCAGCAGTGAAACAGACCTCTCTCTCTCTCCCTCTCTAGCAATACTCGAGGTCTTCCTACCCAGTAATAGGCACCATTGGTAGCAGCAGCAAGGACTAGGGAAAAGTTTAAATTTTCTAGTTACCTATTGTATCTTCATGTAGTCTTGAAGTTCAAGATAATTATCCAATTTAAATTCCCCTAATTTTTGTTTGTTTGCTTTACTTTTTGAATATCACATAGCCCTCTCCAACTGAGATTATTCCCAGGTTTCCGTACCCATACGGGAGGCACCCTAGGTAATAGTCTCTTTAAACAAGTTTTTTTTTTGGTGTTGGTCTATTCAAATTTATACATCAACACCTTTTTAGCACTAGAAGGAGGGCCATTTTTTTCCAAGCCTTTGTTTTTTCATTTTCTGAAATATCAATTTTTCTTATAGTTCTTCTTGTTCCTAATCATGTTTTGTTCCTATTTCAAAACTGTTGTTTCCTCTTAATTTTATTTTCATGTACTCCTTATTGAAAACCTCTATCTTCAAACCCTTTATTTTGTACCTTTTTTAAAAAAAGTGATGCTTCTTATTTTCTGAATATTATCATTGTCATTACTGAAATCCTAAATCTTCTTTTCCTGGTTCTGATTTTAGCAATCCTTACCTATGTCCTGACTTTGTCCTGTGTCTTTTGTGTCTCCTTTTAAGATATCTATGGTTATGTTATTCCTTGTAATTGCATGTAATTTCTAGTTTGGGGCTACGTGTTGATGCCAACATCGCCCATCCTAGGCATGGGGCCATGATCAACAAGTCTAATCCCCTGGCATTGAGCACAAAGAAAGTTAATTTATACAAGCACGTCTTAGGGCTTAATTCATAATGGCAAGCTTGTGATGGCCGTTACATTGCCATGTCATGATGGCATGGATGTAATGATCAAGGTGGTGTAGAATGTGGGTTACGTAACGGTCACAAAGATGGTGTAACTGACAGTGATGGTGCCAAGAGTTACGTGCATTACAGGAGTTACGTTGGTGGTAACCAATGGTGGTGGAGAATGTCATGGGAGTTATGTTTGAGTGGTGTCGAGAATTATGTGTGGTGGTGGCATAACCAATGATGTGGTAGTCCCAGGCATTATGAAAGTTGTGTAATGGCTTGGGTGGTGGATGTAACCGACGTGGGATGTGAGCATTTAAACACTCAAAAGAGCAACTATAAAAGTGGAGGAGTGGATGTTGTGAGGGTAGAAGAGGCATGACCTCCTTTCTTCTTGGTGTGCTAACATGGTGCCAGATGGTGGGCAACACTTGCAGCCTTTCCTCTCTCTCTTGCAGTAGCAAGCTACACTGCAAACAATTGTAAGGGGAAGCAAGGGACTCTCAGCACCAGTGAGGGGTTAAGCAATAGGCGATAGGCAGATCATCCATTGAGGACTCCCCTCTCCAGAGGAAACTAGCAAAAGATGGTTTCTCTTTCTTTGGCGTATCATCATTGGCGAACCACTTTCCTCTCCGAAAAGGCACGTGACAATGACGATCATGACAACAACAATGGTGCCGTGGTAGCAAACAATAGGCAGCAGTTATAGCCTTCCCTCTCTCTCACTAGGACCAACTTCTCTCTCACATTGAAGGCTAGCCTCTCTCTCATTAAGGCCAACCTCTCTCTCATTGAGGCCAAACTCTCTTCTCTCCAGTGACAGAATGACGTGGGCACTAGGAAACAAACGTTGTGAACAACATGTCTACAGCACACAGAGTAGATAGTAGTAGCATCTCTCTCTCTCTCTCCTTCCTTTTCTAGCAGACGACGGTGGATAGAACCATGAACTGCAATGGCGGCAGTGGTGCGTAACGATGGTAGACGATGCAGTCAACAATGGAGTGGATCTCAGAACTTCCCCTCACTCTTGCAAGCACGTCATCAAACAGTGCAGGCGCACAATGGCAATCAACAACTACAGTAGGGTTCTCTCTTCTTTCTCTCTTCAGTAATAGCGATGTGCGTGTTAAGTGATTGCATGGCATGCGTCAAGAGCTTTTGATGGTAGCAACGTTGTAGGCATCAGAAGCAATGAGGCACGTGAGGTTCTTTTTTTCCTCCCTCCCAATGGTAGTCAATAGGTGCGTGACTCACAGCAATCAGTAGGCAACACAGACAACATGTGGCGAACTACGACGTGTGTAGTAGGCTCTTATGCGATTGACATCAACAACTACAGCAGGCTGTCTCTCTCCCACCAATAGAGGCCAAGGGATGGTAGTGTTCCGGTAGCAGGAACGACCTCTCTCTCCCTCCTAGTGGCAACAACACATGTAGACAATGGCAAAAAGCATGGCAGCAGTAGACACGTCAACTATCTGGCTACCAACAATAGAACATATCTCTCTCTCTCTTCCTCTCTGGTAATAGTCAAGGTATTCCTGACCAGCAGTAGGCACCACCACCATCACGACCAGGACCAGGGAAAAATTTAAATTTTCTAGTTATCTATTGTATTTTCATGAAATCCTGAAATTCAAGACAATTATCCAATTTAAATTTCCCTAATTTTTGTTTGTTTGCTAAGACTATTCCCGAGTTTCCGTACCCATACAAAAGGAACCTTAGGCAGTACTCTCTCTCTTCCTCTCTGGTAATAGTCAAGGTATTCCTGACCAACAGTAGGCACCACCACCACCACCAGCAGGGACCAGGGAAAAATTTAAATTTTCTAGTTATCTATTGTATTTTCATGAAATCCTAAAATTAAAGACAATTATCCAATTTAAATTTCCCTAATTTTTGTTTGTTTGCTGAGACTATTCCCGAGTTTCCGTACCCATACAAAAGAAACCTTAGGCAGTAGTCTCCTCAAACGAATTTTTTTCCCTTGTGTTGGTGTGTCCAAAATTTATGCATCAACAAGGTCGTGTCTCGATGTCTCTAAGGCTTTCACATCTCTTCTGGGCTTGAAGAGACTCATTAGAGCACGTGTCCTCAACCCCAAATTCATTTAGGATGTTAGCCCCTAAAATATATTAATAACAAATCAAAAAAATGCAATACATCACATGCTTAATCATTGAATAGAATGCATCAAAGACAATATAAAAAAGAAAACTTTCTAATTTTAGAGATATCTACTTAGGTGTACATCTTTACCATAGATGTTTTGAAAGAAAATTTAATTATTAGGAGAGAGGATGGTCCTAGTCATAATATCTTTTTCCATGTACATGCTTGAACTTAAAATAGCACAAGGATTTGATGTGGAAGAAAGCTTTGGTAAAATATCAACTTTTATAAAAAATGAAAGTACAAAAGTGTATAATGAGACATATTGTCATCATGATTGACGTTAGATCAAAACCTTCTAGAATTGACTGCAACCCTCTCATCAACATAAAAATTAACCACAAGGGAGAAAGTTATGTTTTGATATAATTCTGAATGATATAATCCAAATTGTGATTTAGATTTTTATTTGCGAAAACAACACATTCAAGGGATTAAAAAAGACCAACCCGCACCATCATTCCATGTGATTTGGTATCCACTAGTGCAATAAAACAAATTTCCCAATCACCGGTCGCAGTATCGCAGTCTTCCTTTATCCCTGTCACCGTTCATAGGATCGCAGTCTTCCTTCCCTTTCCCAACTGTATCCCATGAACATGGGCTCCGTTGATTAGTCTAATTTTAGAATTTCATTGCTTCCATAGAATTTTCCAATTCTTCTTTCATTGCTTAATATTTTGTTTTTACTTTCGTTAATGTTGATTTCTTGGGGAAGAATGACCATTTCTTAGGGTGTGTTATTTTCCTGCTTCGGAAACCATAATTCCAGTCTTCCCTGGTCATTCTTGGAATCTTGTCATGCATGTCCTTGTCATCTAGAAAAAATATATGAATGAAAAGTTGAAAAGTACATTTACATGCCGATTCATCCAGGTGGAAAAGAACTTGACGTCCCTCTCCCACATGAGAGGTGAGAGAAATTTTCATACATAGACCATTCAAAGATTGAGAGAAATTTTCATACATAGACCATTCAAAGATTGAGACCCTTGTTAAGAAACTCATCCAGTTTCTGCCAGTATTCACAGAGTCTCATCAAAGGGGTAAAAATTCAAATTTTTATTCTTTTTATTGTTCCATGAGTTTGCCAAGTCTTGTAACGCTGATTGAGACAACTGTTTAAAGTCGGGCAGGGATAAAAAAGCGTCCATGGGTGGATTGAGAAGTCCACTTTATTAATTTTTTATAATGCTCCTCCGTCTTAGTGCACTAGACTGCTGTTATAAATTCAGAAATGGATTTAATGCATAACCATAATGAAATACTGTAGTGGGCTGGCTGGTTTTCTGCGCAGAGAGATGGTACCAGCCATAACCCACAACTTTCATGCCAAATTATATATTTTGTTCTAGTTTTGGGATTGACTGCAGATAACCTCCTTGTCTCCCTGTCATTTTGTTTTCAAAACTTGCCATATTGCATTTTGTTTTTCCAGTGATGTTTTGAGGACTTGGTTGAGTTGCAGGGGATGGAAGAAGCAAAGGTAGCGGGATTGCTTTTGGTCCTATAGCCCTGTGGTTTTTTATGTTTCTTTGACATGAATTCGAGTCTTTTTGCATGCAGATTGTACCACTAGGAACTAGCAAATGCATGGATTGGATCCTAGTGAGTTATGCTCCAAATAATGGCGAACCAACTGATTAAAATTGGAATACATACCGAAATTCATGATGAAGGTGCAAAAGTGTGTAAACTGAAAATAGCAAAAGAATTTGATATAGAAAAAAGGTTTGCTAAAATATCAATTTTGGTAAGAGATGAAAGTACAAAATATCTAACGATACTGTTGGCGCCATAAACAGGACCTTATCCTTCCATCACAAAACCTTAAGTTCTAACTGACGGTTACGGTTAAACCTGAGTTTGAACTGGTCATATCAAAATCAAAGGTAAATCATGAGGACGAAACAGACGAAGCACCGCGTGCAGCTGTGCAGGCATCAGCCATGATGGGGCCTGTACGGCCTAGGTGGAGGTAGAAAACACTGTAGATCTGGCTGGTCTGGCCTCTGGTCTGGTTTGGTTTGGGATGATGACCTTTCATTACCTGCCTTACCTTCCTTCCTTCCTTCCTTCCTTCCTTGCTGTTAATCTAGCCATTTCTCATTGGTGTTTGAGTTTTTAGTCACCTAACAAATTTTCGTATCAACAATGGGATAGTGGAAGGCTACAAGTCAAGGCAACCTCGTTGCATAATTCGGATTTTCGCAGCCGGCTTTGATGTTTCTCTGATGAGCTTGACTTGTTTTGGGGGGCTGCTGTTATTTGAACGCTTCCCTGATGCACCATTTAGTTTCTTCTGTCATTTTCTGGTGCGAACAGCTCGTGATTTGAAAATTCTTCCCTACACTGAATCTTGGGATGCTTTCTCTGAAATGTGGGTTTCCCATGCTCTTATTTTCACTCCAGAACTTGATAAAGCTTTGGAATCGAATTATTGGTGGACATAGCATGCAATAAAGCAATTTAATTTTAGTTTTCTATTCACATCAATGTCTAGGGTTTATTACTGAAGAATCCCAGAAAGATGGTAGTCGATGTGAGGAGACATTCAAAGGAACCGAAGGGCTCCAAAAACTCATTTTCCCACGCTTACAGTTTTTTAGTTAAAAAAATATAAATATATATTAATAATAATTATTATAAGTAAATATGGTTATGTCTTGTTTATTTACTAACTCCATCTTCAGTCTTAGTTATTTTTATAATTGATTGATTGATTTACTCTCAATTAATTTTTTTTAATTAATTGATTATTAACTCTCAATTGTTGATTGAGAGACACATATGGAGAAAAATTAGGAGAAGAACATAAGTGCTATAAAAGCCCATACATAAGTGCTATAAAAGCCCATAAAGAGGATCATTATAAGGAAGGAAGGAGTCTAGGCTTCTATCTTTTGCTCTCCTACACCTTCTTCACTTTTTCCTTCCCTTCTCCTATTCCATCCCACCATCTCCCAATCCCATACTCCTTTTCCATTTCCCGTGTTGTTGCTACATGCAACTCAACAACTCACTACCTAGTGATTTGCTACTTGGATGCTTCTAGTGATTTGCTACTTGGATGCTTCTTCTTGTTGTTGCTATGCAACTCAGCAACTCACTACCTAGTGATTTGCTACTTGTATGCAACTCAGCAACTCACTACCTAGTGATTTGCTACTTGGATGCTTCTAGTGATTTGCTACTTGGATGCTTCTTCTTGTTGTTGCTATTAATCATTATTGGATGGTGTTGTTGTCAGCAAGTTGTTGATACCACTTGTTGTTGCTATTATGTACTATGGCAATTTACACTCATTAATGAATCTGCTAATTTCTCTCTTTTCTCTACTTAGTGTTATTTTCTTGTTAACATTATGATCTTTCTAAATCATTTTATCTTCAATATTTTTGTTTAAAAATAATTTAATTTTTTCAAATTTAGTGATTTAATTTTAATTATCAATCTAGTTGCTCTTCCAACTAGCCTTGCCCATAAGCAAGGTGCCCTAGGCAATAGCCTTCATGGCCCAAATTTTCACATCAACGGATACATATGGTCATCATGATTAATATTAGATCGAGCACTTTTAAAATTTACAACCCTCTCATCAACTTACATATTGTCATCATGATTAATATTGTATCTAGACGTCCTAAAATTTACTACAAACCTCTCATCAACATTACACGGGTGGACAGTTTTAATATACTTCCGAATGGTATACTCCTTCACGTCTCTCTCAACCAATGGAAGCCCTCTCAAATCGTAATCCAAATTGTGATTTAGATTTTTATCTACCGAAACAACACATTCAAGAGATGAAAAAAACCAATCGGCACCATCATTCCATCTGCTTTGAAATTATTGACGAGATTTGCAATAAAACAGATTTTCCAATCACCGGTCGCAGTATCGCAGTCTTCCTTTATCCCGGTCACCGTTCATAGTATCGCAATCTTCCTTCCCTTTCCCACCTGTATTCCATGAACATGGGCTCCGTTGAATCGTCAAATTCTAGATATTTCATTGCTTCCATTTGAATATTCTAATTCTTCTTTCATTGATAAATATTTTGGTCTTACTTTCATTAATGTTGATTTCTTGGGGAACAAGGACCATTTCTTAAGGTGTGTTATTTTCCTGCTTCTAGGAGACCATAATTCCAGCTTTGCCTGGTCATTTATTTTCCTGCTTCTAGGAGACCATAATTCCAGCTTTCCCTGGTCATTCTTAGAATTTTGTCGAGCATGTCATTATCAACCAGAAAAAAAAATGAATGAAAAATTGAAAACTACAATTACGCGCCGATTTTTTTAGGTGCAGAAGAACTTGACGTCCCTTTTCAAATGAGAGGCACATAAAAGTGAGAAATTTCCATGCATAAACAAGTCAAAGATTGAGACAACTGTTTAAAGGTGGGCAGGAATACAAAAGCATCCATAAAGGCGGGCAGGAAGACAAAAGCATCCATTGGGTAGGTTGAGAAGTCGGCTTTATTAATTTTTTATAGCGCTCCTTCATCTTAGTGCCAGAAATGGGGTTTATCTGCTGTTATAAATTCAGAAATGGGGTTAATGGATAACCATAATGAAATAATGTAGTGGGCTGGCTGGTTTTCTGCGCAGAGAGATGGTACCAGCCATAACCCACAACTTTCATGCCAAATTAGATATTTTGATCTAGTTTTGGGATTGGCCGGTACCACTTTCTGTGCAGATAACCTCCTTGTCCTCCTGTCATTTTTGTTTTCAAAACTTGCCATCTTGCATTTTGTTTTTCCAGAGATCCATCCTGCTCTTCTTAACCCACATTCCTTGTTTCCTTTATAATATAATCTGATGTTTTGAGGATTTGTTGATTGAGCTGCAGGTGATGGAAGAAGCAAAAGTAGCCGGATAGCTTTTGGTCCTGTTTATTGCCAGATTTGCTGGGTCTGAGCTTTTTTGCTGGGCGAGTAACTGGCAACTCACGAGCAGGATCAGGAATCTATATATTTTGAAAGGGTACAAGGTGAAAATTTAAATTTGAACAAATTTTTTTCACTGTTCTGCGAGTCCGAGAGTCCGAGTCTCGTAACACTCTCCTGTAACCCTGCAGTTTTTTCTATATAACAGGCACAGCGATTCCATTAACAATGTAAAAAGAGTGTTTGTATGATCTGTCCTGATTCTGAGTTAATGAGTCAACAACACGTATTTTCTTGTCTGTTCAGCTTGTAAGTTTTAAGTGATTCTGGTATTCTGTTTTAGTTTACTTGTAACAAGGTTAGCGGTAAGCGCCTGGCAATTAGAACTCAGGATACAGGTTCGATTTCAGGGAATAATGTCAAGTTATGGATTTCATCTTTTTCTAACTTCATTAAAAGAAATTCTGAAACTGCTGTCTCCAAATAGATGAAAGAGGTGTTGTAAAAGTTCAGTTTCAGCTTCAGCATTTGTTTCTGAAACAGAGGATTTATTCAAGCTTTTTCCACAACTTCAATCCCTAAACTCTTATTCTATTGCTTTCCAAGAAATAAACTTACCACCTGTCATTCTGCATATACCGCTATTTGGTCCATAGAATTTTTTATATTTTTCAAATTACAAAATCTTAGAAAATCAATTTTCTAAGGACAATGTCCAGGTTACACGGTTGCAAATAATATCTTATTTCAGCTTTATGAAAATAATTATTTATTTATCATGGTAAAGTCTAAAAAAAATCATGACCAAGAGAACCTTTAATAAAATTATTTTACCATAACAGGGGAGGACTTTCTTGGACAGAGTTGGTAATTGGCCTGTTGACCAAAATGTCTAGCAGAAAAATAATAAAATTTTGGAATATCCTCTCTTTTGAAAAGAAATTTCCACCATATGCAATGCCAATACTTTGCTAAAACTTGAGTGTGACATAAGGGCAAGCTTGTAATTTATAACCTGTAACTAAATGAAACAGTTTTTGAAATAATTCTAATATAAAAATTCCTTACAGGGTAAGGGAAAGGAACAATTTAATATAGAACTTAGGGAACGGGTAAGATTTTCTTTTTTATCAAGGTGAGATTTTAAAACTTTTTATAGAATTGAATAGCTGTTATTACAAGTTTTACATCCATAATGAGACCTAGCCTCAAGAATAACTTACAGTTCGCGCTTAAATAGTAATAGGCTATCTAAGTAAAGTTACTCGTTGCACTCACAAAGTACAACTGGGTGAAAAATTACTCTCAAATATCTTCCAAATTAAAAAGCGAGTTTAAATTTAAATAGTAGAGATGCAGAAAGGATTCTTGAACGCTACGCACTTCGTCTAAATAATTATTTTTGATCTTGCAAACCCTTGCACAAAGCGAACAAAGCTTCTCACTAGGCAACGAGTAAATAAAAAGAGTGGGGGATAAAAACAGAATTTACTGTTGGGTATGTATTAGACATATTTAATTGTAATCTGAAATATAACCTAAAATAAATCAAACAACGGTGTCGAGGCAGTGAAGCCCATCATTACGGAGTACCTTTTGGCATAAATTAAACTTATATGTCCATTGAAAGGTGGAAGCCGTTAGATTGCTTTGCCAAATATGTATTTTTAGCATAATTTAAATATGTACGTCAATTGAAAGTTGATCATGTGATTAATCTAATAAGAATTTAAGAATTTATTCTACCACCTTGAAGGTTACTCCCTTAAATCCCAATTTACAGAAAATTAAATTTATATTCCCAAAAACATTTGGTAATTTTTGTTGCATATTTTGAGCTTGGTCGCAGGCTTGGCCTTATACTAGAGCTCTTGTGTCATGTCGATTTAAGCTTTTGTTTGCCACATCAACACTAGAGCTAGTTTGTAGAACTATTTTTTGGTTCTACTTAGCTTGTCCAGAATGATGCTACCACCTCAACATCATGTGCGCTTGTTTTTATAATCCAGCTCAAATCTTTATTTTAACTTTACAAAGATAGCTCAAATTGGTTCTACCACATCAGCTTCCTTTTTTATTAATAGGACTTAGTGGGGTTGTTGATGCACGGATTTTTTTATTAATAGGACTTAGTGGGGTTGTTGATGCACGGATTTGGGTCACAAAGTGACACCCTCAGAAAACTCATTTTGAGAGACTATTGTATAGGGTGTCTCTTATATGGGTATGAAAACCTGGGAATAGTCTGGAAATATGTTATTTTAACTTTTAACATTTGATGAATCACAGTTTGTCAAGCCCTGATATCAGGTACGTGATATCGAGTACAAGATATCGGGTATGCAATATCAAGTACAAGACATTGGGTACCCAATATCTCAGCCTGGATACGATATCGTATACATGATATCGTGATTCCTGTGTTGGCCTATAAATATAGCACTCAGACGCACAGGAAGGGGGATTGTTTTCCAAGTATAGAATAGAGTTTTTTTGTCAATTTTTAGTTAATTTCAATTCTTTCCCTAATGCATGCACGCAGTGTGATGATTGTAATTGTACAGAACCTTTATTCGAGTGTGACATACTTGGACACGCATATCATCGGCAATAAAGATCGAGATTACTCCATCATTGCAGCATTCACTTAGTTTTTAATCATTTAATTATTATTGTTATTTATTGTTTTTTTAATTAATATTTCTTTACCATTATTTACTATTCCTGCTGTTAAATACAGAATGAGTACGACTTAATCACAAACATTTAAGTGTAACTACTTGGTAACCCAGTAGCGTATCTAGGAGCACTCAAGTAATATGCGCTTGGTAATCCCAGAAGTAGCACACAAGGTCCAAGATGTGCACAGATGATTAAGAACGAATGCTCATCACACTTAGGCTAGTTTAGGCTTTGCTTCTCATTGTCTATTAGTTTAAAAACAAGATTATTTTCCATTGTCCCTAGGAGTAGCATTAGTTTAAGATCACATCATTCGCCTCACTTTGGACTAAACTATACGTGACCAAGTAAACACTAGTCCAAGTGGAAAGATAGTGAACTGCGATCAACATGTAACTATCTAGATACCACAACTAGTTCATGTGCGGAGTTCGACCGAATTGTGCATCAACCTTCGTATTCATATGGTTGAGTGTAGGGGTACCTCGCCACTCATCAACATTTAAGTTTTGTCATAATTAATATGCAAAGTAAACATAGATATTGACCAATTGAAAATAAATTGTAATGCCATGTGACAAATTCATATGGTACAAAACTTAATACTAGGCAACAAATAAAACGTATTAACAAAGTAAATAATAGAATACCAATGTAAATGCAAAGTAAAGTATTAAATTCTTATCAAAGTTCCATTATAGCCAAAAACACTTCTTGGGAACAACATTTAAAATCACACACTAACGATAAAGCAAAGCAAGAGACAAATCTAAGCAAGAATAACATTAGAATGAAGCCACTTAGCTCAAGATTGAACTTCAAATCACTGCTACTAGATTTGCAGTTTCATGAGCAGTTTTCTAACTTGCACCTCCAATCAATAAACCTTCTCCAATAAATCCTTGCGCTAGGACTACTGGACCATTGGTAAGCTTGGAAAAAAAATGTTTATTAAAGTACAACTCACAATTTAGGTCTTCTTCTTCAACTTGAAGGAACCTATACTTGTCAAGGAAATCAAGAGAAAAGGAGGTTGTGTAAGAAGGGATTTTAACTTGGCCTGAGACTAATGATTCTCTCTATACATTCGTTGTTTTACTCAGGGAAAACTCCCTACCTTGTTACTTTTGTTACTTTTTCCACCCCTTCAATTCCTCTTTTACTCTACCTCTTGAAGTTTGGCTCCACCAAACTATTTGCATTTGTTGGTCTCTTGGCGTCCTTCATCCTGCTGCATCTCAAAAACAAAAATGCAACTAGCAGTGTTATTGTTCATATAGACATGAAAAGGGAAAATTAAACGTTTTGCCTCTTTTTAACATTAATCAATATAACACTCTTCCCTTTTGCCCTTCATTTTTTAAATATTATTGGAAAGTAATGACTTAAAAAGAAACATATGTGAATTAAACACGATTGAGAACCACATCCTCACCATGATCATCATCAAGGAAGTCAATGACTAACTTTCAACAGTCAACCACCCCCTAATGCGAGTCGTGGAGGAGAAGGCTTGCAAAAGCTTGCACCTACTAAAGTGGCAGCACCACGGCGGCCTCCATTATTATTATTATTATACACTCGTACCTTTTTACGCCTTCATTCAAAAACGGTGTCTAAAGCAGGCCGATTTTGTTGACGTAGTGGTGCCTTTGCATGAGCACTGGCAACACCGGCATGCTGAATGGCAAGGCCAGAATCAGCAACAGCATGGCCATGACTGCATCAAAATCGATGGAGGAGAGCTCACACAGAGGCGTCAGATGCACATTTCCTGCGATCCCGGCATTGTTAAACATGACGTCGAGCCGGCCAAATTGTTACCTCCTCAGAGACATCGCACCTCACGACTGTTGCTGCTGCTATTGTGGAGGAGGAGGAGGAGTTGATTATTTGGGTAGCTTGTTCGTTGCTGCAGTGTTCCTCCATGTCTGCAATGAGAACCACAGTGCCGTTCTCAACGAACTCCTTGGCCATGGCCAAGCCCATGTCGATGGCTCCCCTTATTATGAGCACCACCTTTCCCTCCAGTTATTGAGGGGAAGGCAGCCATACTTGAGGGTAATGAAGATGCAGTGGACAAGGAGAATGAGCTAGGGGGAACATGTTAGAATACGGTGTGGTGACCCCAATTCTATTTTTGATCCCATCGTACCTTTGTTGTCCTTGGAAGTTCAAGGGTTGCAAGGTAGCCATTCCCAACTAACCTTTGGCTCACCATCATATGACCCACGTGCATCTACGTTGTTTTATCTCCCTTTTATGTAGTCACCCTTTGCACTCCCCTTTCGTACTCAATCTTTAATCTAATGAATTAACTCTCTCTCTGCTCGTGGTTTTCATTATGATTTGGGGTTTCCACCTAAATTCTAGGTGTGTTGTTGTCTTGATTTCTATTGCCTATCGTCTTTGTTATTTTCTATTTTTTTTAACAAATTGGTATCTAAGGTTGGTTTGATCTCAACAATGGCAACTAAGAAATACAATATCGGCTTTTGGATCACAACGCTATGGCACATCAAGATGTCGACTATGCTTATGTAGATGGATTTGGACAATCCCAACTATGAAATCCCTTTGATGTCAAATCCTTATCCAATCCTCTTGGTTCTTCCTCCTTCTTTCAAGGTTAATTTTAGTTTCGATTATGATAAGAACCACATTATTCCCATGGTTAGGACCTTTTATTAATAAAAATGGAAGAATGAATGTTGGGATCTCATTGTTATGCATCATTACTCCTTTAATAATTCGATAACATAATACAAAATTCTCTTCAATGGAGTTGTTTCTTATACATGATTGATAGCTTTATTAATAATAAATTATTAAAATATTCACAAGACATGTAGAAAATATCTTAAAAGAATGGAAAATTATATAAAAATTAGAAAAATCTCAAAGAATGAAATATATATTAAGAATGGAAAAAAATCAAATAAATGAAAAATTAACAAATAATTGTGAGAAATGACAAGAATTTGAGCAAAAAAAAAGGAGTAAAAATTGCATTTACAAAGCCTAATTAAAATAACTATCTTTCCCATAACTAAAGTTTGATGAGGAGATGTGGAAAATAGATCAAGCAATGGTTGTGGTGGATGTTGAAGATAAGGTCATGTGGTTAATGGCTTCCCTACAAGGCTTGATTTGTTAAATGTTAATCAATATCAATTTGTATGGGTTACTTAAATGGTAAATTTGCAAGGCACCAGATTTGTAAGTAGCATGGACAATATAGGGTCCCTCCCAAAGTGTTTGGAATTTCATGCATTAAGGCACATGGTTAAGATTATAATAAAGGACCTTATCCCCTAGTTTAAGTGGTACTTATTATGCATAAGTGTTATCATTTTGTTTTTGCCTAGCAAGTTTAGGTTTATCAGGCATTCCTTTATACTATACTAAGGTTGATATCCAAGCTATACATGGTTGTTAGTATACATAGTTCAACTTGAATGAACAAATTTCATAACTTTTCATACACTAACTCATAAGAAAAATATCCTATATGAAATTTCCATGAAGATTGATAGGCCCATAGAGCATTATTCAATTTTGTACTCTAATCTTTTCTATATTTGTACTCCAATCTAAATTTTTATAGTACATACACCATAGCCATAATTTCTTTCTTCATGGTGATGTAGTTAAGTTTTTCTCTCATGATGCTTCTACTTGTACAATGGATATAATATAGAAATTTTTTATCATCCAACTAAGTAAGTATGGCTCATAATGCATAATTAGATGCATCTATCATTATGTGGAAAGGCTTTGACCAATCTAGTGCTTGGTAAATTATAGTTTCTACAAGTGTCAACTTTAGAAGTTCAAGTCCCTTCTCACAATATTCTGACCAAACAAATGGTACGTCTTTCTTAGTAAGTTCTATTAGTGTTTATGATATCTTGAAGAAATTTTTGCTAAATCTTCTATAATACCCAGTATGACCAAGAAATGGTCTAACAACATGTAATCTATAAGTTATTCCTTGTATGATCCTTATCTTTTCTAGGTCCACATTAATCCCTCTATCTAAAACTCTATGTCCAAAAACTATATTTTCTTGGACCATTATGTGACTTTTTTTCCAATTGAAAATAAGATTAGCCTCAATACATTATTTTAATACTTAATGAGGTCCAAGGCTTGCTCAAAATCTGAATCATATGTAGAGAAGTCATCCATGAGTACCTCCATACCATTGCCAATCTATTTTTGAAATATGTTAAGAACAAGTCTTTGAAAGGTAACACTAATATTATAAAAGCTAAATGGCATCTACTTATTTACACAAGTCCCCTAGGAACTTGTGATAGTATTCTTATCTTAGTCCTTAAAACTAATTCTAAGGTGATTGTAATTACTATATCCATCTAGAAAAACTATAGAATTTATACTTTGCAATGGTGTCTAGGACTTTATCAACAAATGGCATAGGCAAGTGGTCCTTAAATATAGCCATATTCAACAACCCAAAATCTATATAGATTCTCCACTTACCATCTTTCTTTAGGACAATAACAAGTGGACTCACCCAATTACTATCTGCAATTTTGTAGATGAATCCTACCTTCAAGAGCTTTTGAATCTCTTTTTTGATAAATTCTTTTTAGTTTGGAATTTAATCTTTGGTGTGGCTAATGGCATGGTTTCACAACTAAATCTATGTAGATACAATGCTAACATATGTAAGGGTTGATTCATGTGATTTTGTCATGTGACCAAGGAAAAATTATTGGCCATTTGTTAACAACTTGTAGCAACTTCTTTTTTCGCTTTTTATTTAAGCTGGCATTGACAATTACTAATTTACCATTATTTATAAATACATATTCAAGAGAATTCAATAATATCTTTAATTCAAGGAAATCTAGCTTTATCTTATCTACAATTTTTAACCTTTCCTAATCTATGTCTTCTTCTTTTTGATGTTATTTTTGGGAAAGTTATTTTCTAACTTGTTTCATTTCATTAAGTTTATTCACACAGGCACTTGTGACTCCTATGGTTGGTTCCATGCATATTTTTTATTTACATTCTCCTTCTACAGTCAATCACTAGGTGCCTTCTTAGTTCATGATTACAATGTACAAGCATCCTTGTACATACACTTCTTTTATATACATACTACATGTTGGAATGTTTCCCTACTTAGTTGTCTAAACTTTCTACACACAATTTTAATTTATATTACTGTATGTCATGCATAAAACTCTTTTCTTTTATACGGCTTCACTTTTGTCCTCCTTGGAGATTTCCAAGGATAGGTCCTTGATCCCTAGCCCAGCATTAATTGTGCTAAGTCATGATCTCCTCATAATAATTAGAAATTCTCCTTTATTTTATCCTATATGAATGAATAGAAAATCAGCAAAATATGACCATCCACTAATGGTGGTCACCACACCCTCCACTTATCTTGATGGAACTATGATGGATTGGTCAATAAGCTTCAATCAAATATGACATTTCTTGAATGATGGAAAGTTCTAGGATTTGCATGTCTTAAGAAATGAGATTCATAGGCACTTGTGAGTCCTTTGATCTAGAAGAGCTTTACATCATGAGTTTCTTGTTATTTGTAAATAGATCAAAGGAATTCTTGGATCTACCCTCTTCTTTGAAAGAGTTTCTACCTTAACCTAATTACTTACTACTTAAGTAAGAATGATAGTTATAATGTTTTTATTTTTGTTTAAAGAAAGCACATGCTCACTTGAACAACCTGGTGGCACAAAAACTAGGGTTGAAGCCACAACTATAGTTTATTGCATTGATTTGGATAAGCTAATAGGTCTAGTAGCATTCTCTATATGCATTAAAATTTTCCTAAAGAAAGGATGCTTCCTAGGTTTGTATTTAAAAGTATTGGTAGTACCATACATTTGCATGTTCATAACTCTAACTGCATTCTTTTGTTGTAGTTAAGTTAGCAATTCTCCTTGTATAGGTGACAATTGTATTAGAGGAAGTGATGTATGAGATAGCTAAGTATGTTGAAATGATTGATGAGAAATGTAGGAAGATGACTTAGCTCATGAAGTGACAAGTTTCTGATATTCTAGTAGATAGTAGTGATAGGATGCATGAGCAGAAACACTACTTTGATGATGAGCGGTAGGTACCCCCTACGCCCAACCATATGAATCACAAGCATTCACACACAATCCGATTGAATTCCGTGGATGGGGCTAGTTGTGGCATCTAGATCGTTATGTCTTAATCATAGTTCAGTGTCTTCCCACTTGGACTAGTGGTAGCTTTGTCACATATGATTTAGTCCAAAGTAAGGCATATGATAATTGATGTTATTACAGCCTTATGCTACTTCTAACGATAATAAGGAAATTAAGTATTTAATCTAATTAACAAGAAAAAGTAAAGTCTAAACTAGCCTACATGTGATGAGTATCCATTCTTAACCTTCCATACATGCCTTGGACTTTGTGCAACTATCGCTAGGATTACCAAGTGTGCTATTACTAAGCATACCAAATGATAACACTACTGAGTTACCAAGTAATTACACTTAAGTGCTCATGATTAGTCATATTCATTCCTTTTGATCACCAAAACAATAAATGATAAACATTAACTAAAGAAAATAATAATCATTTATGTAATTAACAATAATAAAGCTAAGTGGATACTACAATGATGGAAGTAATCCCAATCTTTATTGCCAAACATGTAACGTGTCCAAGTACATCACACTCGAATAAGGATTTCATACAATCACTTAGCATCACACTATGGGCATGCATTGGAAATAAACTAACACCTATCTATTTCCTTCTCTATGTCTAAAATCTATTCTTTTCAATCATGTGCCTAAGTGTTGTACTTATAGGCTAGCATGAATGAGGCGATATCAAATCCCTAACATCAAAGGTTGTGCCCTAATATCGGATACTCGATAATGTGGCTTTGATGTTAGATATTTGATATCGAAGCTCTACCAAAAATGACTCATCACTAGAGAAATAGGTTGTTAGACATAGTAACCGTAAGGATCTAGTTGCTTGTAGGAATGCTACTACCTTGGTGGTAGCAACCCCCACAATTGTGAGTTTTTCCACTATAAATGGTAATTTTTCTTGAGGTTGAGGATAAGCCCCACTTTGCAAATTCTCTCTTTCTCATTCTCCTTCCTATTTTTCCACTTGGTTAATAAGCCTTTGAATGCAATAGACTCTCATCTCTAATAGTCTCCCCTGAGCATAGACCTTAAGAATCTCTTTTATCTTATTTTCTAATCCATCAATAATATGTTTGATTTATTTCCTTTGAGAGAAGTCATGCCTAGAGCATCAATGTAAAAGCAAATAGTATCTACCCATAGCTTTGTTAAGGGATTCATGAATTCATTATCTTCATCCTTGGATTTGCTTTTTTAGATTAAATACTTTAGAATATATCTAGTAATTATTGTTAAAAAGTTCCAACATGGTACTTCATCTACGTATGGAGTATAAATCTAAAGATCTATACCAACTCTTTGCTTCTTTGATCACTATCCTTAAAAACAACTTGAGTTTTTGTCAATCACTCTCAATGTTCTCCAATGCATAGGCATCATGGAAGGCTTGAAAATGATGTTGGGAATCAACATGGTAGCCTCCTTAAAATTTTGGAATGTTATTCATATCTAAACATTAGATACGACTATTCCTTTGATTCCAAGTTGGGATACAAATAGCCTTCCCAATGTTAATCATCCTTCTACTGGTCAATAGGAGTTCATCGTAATCATTAGCTTCATCTAATCTCTATTGTGATGATGGCCTCTTCAATGCCCTTCATGATGTCTTCTCCTATGCCTTCATTCTTATTCTCTATCTCCATCTTCATCATGGCCTCTACATCTTTCATGTTTCATATCTTGATCTCTTTTGTTGTTCTTGATGGGTTATCTTTCATGATCCATTAATGGAGCACTATCTCTAGCTCTACATTTGTCATCATCAAAACTTGTCAATGAGAATGACAAAAAGGATAGAAATTAGGGAGAATGGTGTTAGCTTGTCCTCCTTATATTGTTCCTTGGTTCTTCTCATTTGAATCTATTGAAGGTCCTTGGCTTTGAGTCCCTTCTTTTTCTAGGATCCATCCCATCCCTTTCAAGATCATCTACTAAAGCTAAATGTAACCTCTGATATATGGAATCTTCAATGTAAAAGATAGGAGGTCATGAGGTAGATTGATGATCATTCAACCTTCCAATCCAATATCCCATGTCCTCCTTTTTAGTTGGTGATGCCAGATGAAATGCATATTTGCCCTTCTCATGCTCATGCATAACTTTCATGATAGCATCTCACCTTGCTTGAGCTTTTGTTGGATAAGACAATCTAGACCTATTCTTAGCAACTCAATAGTCTCCATAACTATGACCAAGACCAAATCTTAAAAGAATAACTTGAAGCATGAAAGAAATTAATCAGTCAAGTGAAAACACAATATTTCCTTACAAGTCTCTCCATTAAAACTATTCATCTTGATAAAAGATAAAGATAAATTCAAGATAATAAAAATCTAAATGAGCATAAGAGACTCTAGTTTCATTGGTCTATTCCATGTGTTGTCATTACCCTTACTAGTATTATCAATAGATGGGGAATTAGGCCTATGTAAAGAATCCATATTTAGTTAATTTTCTCTCTGTGTGTGTGTATGTGTGTGTTTTTAGAAATATTATATTTCTTGAAAAATAAATCATTGAACTTTGATACAACAAGCTTTTATGATGTCAACTAATTTAGAACATTAGCACCATCTCCAACAATAGTGTTAATGATGAGCAGTGGAGTAGACCCTACACCTAACTATACAAATCACAAAAATTGTGAGTGGCCTAATCATAATTCATAGATCAACTAAATGTGACTTATATATAGTTGATTGATGAGTGGTGAGATACCCCTACACTCAACCATACGAATACGAGCGTAGCACACGTGATCCGTTCGAACTCTGCAGACTAAGTGCTTACACACCCCATGGAGCACTTAGGGTTAATCATTCATTGTCTTCCCAGACTTACTTGTAGTTGTCACGGTGTATGGTTAAGTAAGTCCGAGGTATATGATTTTTATAGCTTTTATGTTTTGTGTCTCCTATGCTAACAAGGTAAAGGGTTGAGAAACTAATTACTAACTCTAACTAATGAACTAAGTCTAAATTACCCAGCATCAGCATCCGTTCCCACTTACTGTACACACCCTAAACCGATGCAACCGTGGCTACCAAATGCTAATCGTTGCTGGGATCACCACGCGTAACGCACGTGCTCGTAGTGGTCGTACTGAGGCACTTAACTAGGAGGAAAGAGTTGAGAGAATCTAATCTAGCCTAAGTGTGATGAGCATTTGTTCCTTGATTATCCATACACATCCTTAAATGCTCGTAATCAAGTCGTACTCATTCCACATTACTAGGAGATAAGGGTGAGAGAGAAAGCAATAAATCACATTAAATAAAATCCTATTCCATGCACTGCAAGGTTTATCCAGGAGGTTCTTCTTTATTGCCGTACACAACTTGTGTTCAGGTAAAATGTTGCTTGAATAAAGATCCGTTCACTTTAGGACTCGTACTGCGGGCACGTGGAAAATATTCTATCTCTGGAGTTATCAATCTATCAAAGTTTCCCTACTTCTAGCCTAGGATGAGGAAACAAGGAAGAGCCGCCTCTTATTTATAGATATGACGGCGCACCGCGATATCGCGTACACGATATCGCATGGGATGCGATATCACGACGACCGCGATATCACGTCTCATCATTGATACATAACCATTGACACCCACCATTGTCATCTATTTTAGACCCACAACCTCCTCTACTACAGTAGCCTTATCCTTACCCCTTTGGTGGGCACATTCAACTTCCTTCCTTCTCCTACGATCACAATCACTATTTTGATCTTTGGATTCCTCTACTATTTTTAGAGTAGTTTGGAATGTTTCGTCCAAAGAGTCCCACATTTTGTCTACTTTGCCCAAAATTTCAAAAACAAACTTTTGGATCAACAAGGTTTTGCATTGCACCATCTCATCAAGTGATGCCTCCTCCTCACTGCCATAGAACCAAACTTCCCTTTTTCTAATGGAAGGATCCTAGTTGTACTCCTCCACACTTTCCCTTTTTCACAACTCTCCTTCTTTTTTGACAACTGGCTTAATCAGCATTTGAATCTTATGGGCTCTTAATTTTGAAAGTCTTCCTTAGGCATAGACCCTAAGAATTCTCCTTATTTCTATTCAGAGCCCATCTATGATATGGCGAACCTACTCCCTTTGAGAATAATCATGGCTAGGACATCAATGTAAGAGAGAATAGTACCTACCCATGGTTGCGTCCAAGGGTTTATGTATTCCTTCTTTTCAACCTTGGATCTACTCTCTCAAGTTAGACACTCAAGAGTACATTTGATACTTAGTGTTGAAGAGCTCAAGCATTGTACTTCATCTATGGATTGATTCCAAATTCAAGGACCAAACCAACTTTCAACTTCCTTGATTAGTGTCCTTGGGAACAACTTCAACTTTTGCCATTCATTTTCAATGTTTTGTAAGGCATAAGCATCATGAAAGACTTAAAGGTGGTTTCACTAGATCTGAGTTGTATCTCCCTTCGAACTTGGGGATGTTGTTCATATCCAACTACTTGATCCTGCTATCTTTCACATGCCTTGTTGGAATTCTCACTGCCTTTGTGATGTTCAACATATTTTGAGTTGCAAGAAAAGGCTCATCATAGTCATGGCCTCTGTGATGGCCATGATGCCTATGATGTCCTCTATCATCCCTTCTTTCATGGTGGCAAGCCTTCCTTGATTGCCCATGTCCCTTGTCTTGACTAGTCTGGCAAGACCTACAATCATCTCTATCTCGTTGATCACCTCCATCATGGTCCTGTTCTTTGCAGCTTCAGTTATAGCTAAATGAGGAAAAAAAGGATGTTGAAGGAGAAGAGGAAGGAGGACTAGCATCACCATGGTGCCTGCCACCTCCCCTTCTATGGTCATAGCCATGATCATCATCATGATTCTTGTCCTTGTCCCTACCATAACTCTCACCTTTAGATCCCCCATGATCATGGAACCCGTTTTTCCCTGCACCAATATTATTGATAGTGGACTACAAGTTTTGGTTTAGGTTGCCCTCATCAAAGACAAGGGAAGGAGATTCAGTGAATTGAGAACCCCCAGAGAAGGGATCCTTGCCATCTTTCTAGCCTAGCAGGAACAAGGGATTAGTGAACCGTTTTCCCTTCAAAGCTTCGTAATGAGCCTCCAATTGCTAATCTATTTTACATTGCACCTCAAGGGGATGATAATCTTGAGAGTTGTGACCTTACATAATGTGTTTAGCATGGAGCCCTTGGATGCCCAACCTCATGAGAGTTTGGAGCAACATCGCAAGAATTGATCAATCAAGTAGCAACATAATGTTGCCCTCCATGTTCCTCCACCACATTTGTTTATCTTAATGTAGGATGAAGGTGAAATCTGGCACATACTCATCAAGATGAGTATAGATCACTTTGCATTGCTAGGGCACTAATTGTTTTGACCCATTGTACCTTTAATTGGAAGTGTGCTCAAACAACGATGAAGAATCATCCTTGTGAGAAGAAGACATTTTAGTTGGAAAGAAAAATAGTGTGCTTTTAATATTATTATTATTCTCAATGATTGTGACTTTAAGGTTCATTACAACAATTTTGAATGATATCACTAAGTCCTAGATAGCACACATAGCTAACTAAAGTCCTCGACAATGGTGTCAATGATGAGCAACGAGTATACCCTATGCCCAATCATACGAATCACTAGCATTCACTAAGCGATCTAGTCAAATTTCATAGAATTTAGCTCTCCAAGTACATTGGGTTCTAGGAGGTGAATCTAACCATTGCAATTGTTGTCTTCTTAGTTTTACTTATGAAGTGCAAGTGTATGGTTAGGTGTAACTGAGGCATCTAATTTTATCATTTTATCTTTTATGGTTTAATCACATGAGTGCTGGAAACAAAGTAAATTTAATATGTAATTAATCTAGTAACTAACAAACACTTAACTAATCCTAACATAGGCATCTATTCCCACTTTTTGTACACATCTTGAACACATTATAGTACCATTGGGTTACCAAACGTTAAGCACTACTGAGACCACCAAGAGTTAAACATATGCTCGAAGTGGTCATTGATGAACTATATTTTGTCTGGTTCTAATATTCGATATCCGATATTGAGGGCTCAAAGGCAATGTTGGATATCCGATGTCACAAGATGTGTGTTGGCCTATAGATATAGTGCTTGGACACATAGTTTGGGCATAAGTTTTGTCATAGCATAGCAAAGCTCTTGCTGTTTTTCTTCCCCAAAGTTAGAATATTTTCCCAAGTGCTAGAATATTTTCCCAAGTGACTGCAACATGAGTCATTAAGTGTACAAATCTTTATTCAAGCACTATTATACCTGAGCATGGTAGTATATGCGGCAATAAAGATGAGCTTTCTAATAAACCTTGCAGCACTTTGGCTAGATTAAATATTTTATTTATGTATTTAATATTTCATGCAATTTCCTTTAATGTTTTCAATAATTAAGCTAACTAAGGAATTAAGCTAGCTAAGTTAAATAACAATTAATTAAGCACATAAGTACGACCACTTTGAGCATGCGCATGACACTTGGTAATCCCAACAATGCTTAACGTTTAATAGCCTAGCAACGTTATATGTGTTCAAGATGTGTACCAAAAGTGGGACCAAATACTTATATTAGGATTAGTTAGAGATTAATTAGTTAGTTAGATTAAATTAGCCATTAAAAATTATTTCATTCCTTTATTTTAAGCACCAAGAACATAAAACATAAAAATGATAAAAATTTGCCTCAATTGCACTTAACCATACCTTTGCATTTCACAAGTGTAACTGGGAAGACAACAATTGTAACGATTAGACTTCACTTCCTAGAACTAGCATATTTGAAGACTTAAGGTCTATGGAATTTAATCAGATCGCACATAAATGCTTGTGATTCATATGGTTGAACGTAGGCGTATTCACCGCTCATCAATCGTGCTTATGTTCATTATTTAGTTGATATTAATTACTTAGTTAAAGTTCATTAAAGTAAATTACAGGAATATTAAATGCATAAGGAAACATCAATCTATTTCAAATGCTGCAAGGTTTGATTAAAAAAGTTTGTCTTTATTATTGTTCACACTATCATGCTCAAGTACATCAGTGCTCAAATAAATATCTATACACTTCTTTGACTTCTACTATAGGCACTCAGAAAATATTCTAACTATGAAGAACACAAGGTGCAAGAGCTTCACTACAACTAAAAAATGGAATGGATAAATCGTGTGTCCAAATGTTGTATTTATAGGCGAGCACACATCCCGCGATATTGGATATGATAATGTAGCTTGTGATCCTATATCGTCAACCCAACAAAATATGAGCACACATCCACGATATTGGATATCTGATAAGGTAGCTTGTGATCCTATATCATCAACCCAACAAAATATGATTCATGCAGGTATAGTCCAAAATGCTACCCAATAGAATTGGACTTGTGACTTAAGGTTACCCAATCAATACACATACTACTAAGCCAACACCTCATTGTAACTTCAATTTAATTTCTTGACAAGTAAGTAAATATTATATTACCTCCCAACAATGTTCATCATTGAGTTAAAAAAAAATTTCATCACCACTTAGAGTTACTCATATAAACAATAATTCGTAATAGAAGTGTATTTCTTTATCGTTAAATATACGACTGCAATAAAGAACCCAAGCTTCCTAAACCGACCCTCAAACCTTTAGGCTTTACGGCATTATCTTCAGGTCTGAAATTTTAATGGTTCAAATTAAAGCAACTCTCCATCTAAAATTCAAAAGAAGAACATATAAAATATGTGCATAAATTGTTTGGGTAATCAATGACGTAGAACAGGCATTGCAATACTTTGGTAGAATTCACAGGCCAAGAAAAACCACAAATATATCTTTTTTAATTTACTCTCACCACAACTTGACAGAAACAACTACGGCTACTGTTACCACAGCACCTTTTATAAGTGCGATTTGCATGCCTGCACGGCGCAGATTTTGCCTCAAAATCATCAATAAGCAGGTGTTTTTGCTTATTCTAAGCATGTACAGTAACTGAAAACGCATAATCACAAGTTTATCTAAGACAAAGGCACCTGGTTCCCAGACAATGTGAATTACTTTCCAAGATTCCTTCAGTGGCACTCAATTTCAATTGCTTGACAGCAAATCAGCAATGAAACGACTGCTACAGTGTTGCAAGGTGTCTGAATATGTTCAGGAGACGTTTGGAATCCGATCACTCATGCTGAGGCAAGCCCAATGACGTAACAAAGTTCAATAAAAGAGATTAAGAGAGAGTGATCCAGGTTCATTGAATTGTATGCATCAAACAACTAAAAATAATTGTTGTCACAGCTAGGAATGCACTAAGTCTTGTGATTTCCAGGCATTGCCAAGTTACTTCCAACTGCAGTAAGTGATAGCATCTGAAAAGATCGATTGCCAAGAAAAAATCAGGAAGCCATGATTCAAACAGTGATTCTATCCACACAGCAAGTTGCGTCCTCGAATTGGTCTGTGTATCGGCAGTTCAGAGAGTGGACCCGATCAAAGAAATCATAAAATGGAAATGAGAGGCCAACAACAAAGGAGAATTTAGCATTTGCCAAAAACAGATGCACAGAGGGCAATGGTGTGTTTCAGGAGAGATGGCGCCAGTGTCACTCAAAACCCAAAAGTCTCACTTCAATTCCTGTAATTTCTTTCCTGTTTTGTCTTGTCTGCCTGATGCTGCGGATCAGAGCAGGAAGAGGTGGCTTTTCTGAGTTTCTGTGTTGACACGGCCCATCTTTCATGAAATGCAGCATTTTTCCCTGGACTGCAGGAACAAATCTCTGCTGCTTCCGTTTCATTTCATTATTGCACAAATCCATGCCCTTTGAGGTTCTAGATGATTTGATTTCGCTCTTTCCTGTATGATTTTGTTGCAGCATTGCATGATTTAGTATGCTTATATGTTCTTTCCTCTGTGATTTTGTGATGGGTCAATGCAGATCTGTCCAAGAATGTAGGCGTTGATTTAGCATGATTCTAGAAACCAGGATAACAGAATAGAGCAGAAGTGTCTCCTCAGAACCAATGAAAATGAAGCGCAAATAATTTCAATGCATTTTCTGCATGATCTTGGTGAACTTAAAAAACAATGATCGAGACGCTACAGGTATCATACACACCAACTTTGCTTACCGCTTATTTCTGCATGAGATTTGAGGTTATATAATATGCTGAAAGGCTTTGTGGTTTTAGAAAACTACCCGGCGTGAAGTATGCTGATCTCTATCAAATTTTTTCATCTGTCCGGGAAGGAAAATTTGAATATTTCATCTACAATGAAACTGAAACTAAGATTTTATTAAGCTCAGGTAACTTTCTATTGGACTGATTTGATATGCATAGCATGAAATTAAAATGCGATGTGATGTGTTAAATTAATTCGCATAGGTTTGAGTGATTGAGAAAGTGAATTTACATCAATTTCACTTTTTTACAGAAGCTGTTCGTCCTCGAACCATTTCGTTTTTGAAACCCCAACCCTCGGGCAATTTCATGATCCTTTGGAGCAGCACTAGTTTGCTTTCTCCATCAAATTTCTTTGGAGAGTTAATAGCCTTTGAAGAATTTCCTTGTTTTATTCATGGATCACCGTATGTTCCCAATGTGCAACTGGAATTTTCTTTGCGAGCAGTTGCATTCAGAGATTTTTTTTGTGTGCCCTCTGATAATGCAATGATAAAATTTTACAATTTCTTGGCAGACTCTATGTCTTCAGCAACAAATCCTTACTCATAAAATAACTTCTAATTGCCATTTCTGTTGTCTGAGATCAAATTAATATTAAAATCCTTGTGGTAAAAATCTTCATCATATCAATGCTAAAACCCTGGCCACTAAAGCCCTCACCGCTGAAACCTATGCATCTGGAAAAGGAATAACTTTCCAATTTCCTTTTGGCTATGCTATGCAGGCAATGGGTGGGAGATAGGTTTTAAGTATAGCATGAACAGGGTACATTGGATACTATTAGCAACAACCAGTACATATCCTGATTCTGCTACTGCTTCTGCTAAATGAGCAGAACGCCTGGGGAAACATGTGGGGTAGCAGGACTCTGTGTTTCACTGTTCTACATGTTTGTTTTCGTCATTTAGCCACTTTTTTCTCTCAAAGATGTTATATCATCTCCCTGTAAATTCATTCTTGCTATGGCAATAATATGTAGTTATGTACCTTCAATCCAAAAGATATTGTCGCTATTAAATATGTTTAGGTGTCATCCACATGTCATCCACGCTCTTAAGCTGTTCATCTTTTCCAGGTAAAACATTTTTTTATTTGCATCTTATAAATTTTTTTCTTTCCATGTGTGTCCCGGTATGCTTAAGTTTGACAGAGGTCATTATCATGTAATATAGTAAATCTTTTGAACAGGCTCATTATCTCACTTTCTTTACACAGGAGCAAAAAATCATTCATTTCTATAGCTTATCCAAACTTAACCAAAAACAGTAATGGACATAATGTCATCGTATAAAATACCCCATTTATTTAGTCACTCCTTCCGCAAAAGACACTTTTTACCTATGGTCTACCACTACAAGACATGACCTTGTAAATATACGCAGAATAATGACAAAACCTACACAAACAAGTTGGCAAATGATTCCTTTAATCCTTGAATATTTATAAATCAATGCATGTGGTTGGTTAAGGAATTGGAATGATAGTAAGGTGCTCATTTCTAAAAAAAAGAATTTAATATGAATCCACTGGAGAACATTAACATTAGGCTTTTGCTCATCCACCAACCCTTGGAGGAACCACTTAAGGGATAAACACTTGGCTCCGGGTGATGAAAGAATATGGTTAGCTATCATTTGGCAGTGCTTCATTGGGATACAGCTGTCATATGATTGACACATTGACAAAGATTTTCAAAAGAATCAAAGTACATCACGCTCAAGGTCTCAATCAATCAAATGTCATGGTTTTGGTTGGTATGGCTAACCACAGGCATTTGAGGCCATACACCTGCAACACAATCTATCATTGTTTCTTTTGCAAATCCATGGTCTTTGATGATTAATTTCAGTTGTAAAGCCATGGTCTTTGATAATTAATTTCAGTTGTACAATTGTGACCAGGGTTGTGAGAGTTCATTTGAATGCCACATCATGTCATAGTAAAAAACAATGCATACGACATATAACATAGACCATAGTCATTTAACTTAGTCATGCCATGATTCAAAAACCACCATCATTGCTGAAGACGTTGAATTGAAGAAGGCTACAGCGTAATAATTGCGATCATTGCCAGAGATTGTCATTTCAAATAAAACACCAAAGCTTTTTCACGGGCCCGTTGAAATCATTGCAGTAACCATAGTGAGAATAATGACCACTTTTACCTAAGTTTTATTTTTAACATCTTTATTTACTTAATGAGTAAAAATGCCTAACGTTGCCGGCACCAGAGTTACTCAAAATAACAAAGGATTAACTTTTTTATGCTGTCCGCATAGGTTAAATGTCTCCGGCCCAGGAGAATTCTTTCTGAAACAAAGCATCTAGTCTACTTATAGAACCATGCTTTATTTTTCATCAAAATTTTATGTAGGATAAATACAAACACTATAGATGAGGTTGTAACGTTCAACCCTCTTAATGCACGTTACTTCAAAGTTCTCAAGAAACTATATTAACCGTAACATAAAATAAATAAATAAAGGACTTTGGAAAAAAATTATTTTAATAATTCATTATTCTCCTAATGAAACCGTTGTCCCGTTACTATTAAAAAACTTAACTATGTTAGTGGCATATCCATTATTGCTAATAAGTATCTAAATTAGGTTCTAACAATTTTTGCTACCAACTACCTCAATGTGTGAAACTTGAGACTCTTACCTATACCAATTAAATAGTTTTGTAAAATTTGTTGCATAATGCTTATTTCTTTGTAAAAGGAATTGAACTTGCACTTTTATTGAAGATGCAAATTAATAGTCATTGAAATGCAACTAGATCTAAGTTACACAAATCTAAGCTTGGAATTTTATTGTGAAGTTTATTTTTGATTTCTTTACTTTCACATTAACCTTTCATAATTTTGATAGTTTATTTTTTATTTCTCTACTTTCACATTAACCTTTCATAATTTTGATTGCTTGCACTTTCCTATTCTTTATGCCTTCCAACATATAGAACAAATAAATTCATTTAACATGGCTCAATTCTTTTTGTTGGGGGCAAAGGGGGAGTGTGTCAAACCCCCAAAAAATATTAATAATGAGGAAAAAAAATCAAAGTACATCACAAACTTGACATTAGTAGACATCATCAAAAAAATATGGAAAGAAAAAACTTTTCGACTTTAGAACTATCTACTCATGTCTATAACCTTTCAATTAAAACTTGGAAAAAAATAAGTGAAGACAATTAATTGTTAGTAGGGAGGAAGTTCCCAATCCTAACAAAGTTTATATCACTTGTTAACATTTATGCTTGAACTTAAAATAGCAAAAGGATTCAAGGTAGAGAGTTGTGGCTTAATACCAATATTTGTTTCAAAGGAAGAAATTGCTACCACTTGTGGAAAATATTCACCCTCTCACTTGTTATTGATCTTATGTTGAGAGTCTTTATCATCAAGTATACCCTTTTTATCGACACTAGTTTTAATATTTGAGTTAATTGTATTCTTGTCAAGCAAGGAAAAATTTATCTTATGAGCTATTTTCCTGAGCTGCTTAATACTTTCTCTAGTACTAGCAAAATATACATAGCAGCTTCTATTTTCTTTGGATTTTTTATAGCTATTTGATCAATAAAAAAAACATCTACAAAATTCAAAAGCTATAGAAATAGACTCCATATGATTAATGAAACCAATAAGATAAACAATTTCTTTCTCAGCTTTCTGAAAAATCAACAAATTATAGAATTTTAGCATATTTTTAGATTAGACATCCAAATCTGGAGCCCATTTATGAATCATCAACACTACATGCCTATGATTAACATTGCTCAATTCTTAAATAAATAGTCAAGATAAGTTTCTTTCGATTTTTCAATCATAAGTCTGATTTATACAATATAAAGAGCTACTTCAACGCCTCTCAAATGGTTACCATTAATACTTTAGAGCTATCATATCTAGAAACTATTCATTACCAATCTAAAGACATCTATATTTATCTACCTTCAAAGTTGTATAAGAAAAGAAGAGAATAAATTTGGCCTAGGAAGCGTAGGAAAATGGGGATGGTGTCTGAGAAGCAAGGATGACTTGAATTTACTTCAAAAGAATAAATGGAAACCCATGATAAACAATGACTTCATGAGGAATTCTACGGCTCAATAAATGGAATATCCAACAATTTATTCCCTATTTTGATTCTAACAAAGTTTACAATTTAGTAAAACAATTATTTCAAAAATTTTAGAAAACTATAGAGGAAAAAATATTTCTATTTAAATAGTATTAAGGAGGCCCAATTTCAAAACCAAGCTATTTATCTATTGCTATTGCTCATCAATTACAATGCACAATTAGTAGACGAATGGAATCTCATGATTTGAGAGTTGAAATAGATAGATGGTTGTGAAACACCGTGAAAATTACGGGTCGGCCCCAGGCGAAGATTCGTAATTTGAGCGANCGCGTAAGCGCGTTGTTGTTACACCTAGGTTGCGCTCATACACGCAACACAACGCGAATGAGCGCAAACGCAGCCGAGACACGCCTATCATGGGCCTGCTCTTTACACGCACAGCACGCAAACGAGCGTGTTGTGCGTAGTCGCAGTTTGACTTAAAAGAATCGCGTCGACAGGATCCGCGACATTCGGGCCCACATCATCAGGGTTGCGCGTGTCGCGGCCTATAAATACCCCGGCTGACAAATATACAAGAGGAGGAGATTCGGGGAGTTAACAGTTGACAAGTTAACAAACCAGAGCACCAGAGCACATATCGCTTTTCGTTGGCAGCAGATCAAGAGGACAAGAGCATTTTCTGAGCAAGGGCACACTTATCGCCTTGAGCAGAGAAACAAGAGCATCCTTTGGTAATCGCTGCAAACACCATCCTTTAGCAGAAACAGAACACAGCACGCCTGAGCCCTAACAGCAGATCTACCCGAAGCAAAGAAGCAGAACGGGAATTGCGGAGTCGTCTCGCCCAGTTAGCAGGTTCTATCGTTCAAAAGATCGACAGACTTCAGAGCTTGACCATTCCTGCACCTAAGCTTTGGGCCTACAAGGTAGATCAGACTTCTGTCCAGACAGTTTTCTTGTTGTTTTGTGCTCATTTTGTATCCAGTTGTTGGGGGTTTTCTCCCATTGTAACGTAATATACACACAAGCATACATCCGATCCAGCATTGAAACATAGATCTTTGATCTTTGCGACGTACACGTTTTTTTTTTCCCGATTAGCATCTTTTCGGCGTTTTGGCGTTATCTTCGTAGCGATCCATCTACGTCGTTGTCTTCCCGTTTTACGATCTCTCGCACCAAATCACGGCACGCAAAAATCCATAATCATCATCGCTTTTACTGACCCGTAAGTCCCTGTCTGATCGACAAGACCGTTCAGGGCACCGCGGATTCGTTTTTCCAGCTTAGCCCTCGCGCGGATCCGTGGTTAAAGCTGTGTACACGGAATTTCGGTCGGTATTTCCAGCTGCCGACGTTTTCCGTCGTTACAGTTTTCTGGCACTAGAAGGAGGGCGAGTTGATGGTATAGTGTGCGTCCGCACGTGAGGGATGAAATGGGGGACGGTGGCCGCCGGGCCGACCGCCGGAATGTTAATTATATGCTGCGACGGGATCACCCCCGCGTTATGGTGCAGCTGCATTTGCAACCCAGAAGGCTGTGCACTTGCCTGTTGCGACCCAGACGGCTGCGCATTGGCCCGAGGGGGAACAGGGATGTGCGTTTGGGTGGTCATGGCCGAGTCCAGAGAAGCCGCTTCTCCGTTGAAAGGGAACAACGGATTCACGTATGTGTGAGGCGTCAAGGTATGGAACGAATGTTCTGACATGGCCGCAAATTCGTCCTCTGCCTTTGCTTCTTCCTCATGCTCGGGCTCTACCGCAGGTTGTGAGGCCTGGCCTCTAGCCATGATTAGCTGGGAGATGAATTCGTTTTGGTGCTCGGTCAAGGGGATTATATCGTAGGCGGTTGGCTTGAAATCGTAACCCCTTCGATGGAGCGCCTCAAAGTTTCGTTTTGCCTCAAGCTCGGCTCGGCTGAGAGCCAACCTCGCTTGGATCTTGAAGCAAATGAAGTTGTAGTCTTCAGGGATTATGGCCGTGAAGATAGGATCTTTCCCCTGAAGCCTTAATGAACGGCACAAGGGTCCCTGAGGACCGGTTGCACCGGGGGCTGGCCCTATGGTCACTGTCAGGTTCACGGGCGCGACACCCGGATCGACAGTGGTCATGGCAGTTGTGGCTGTTGTGTTTGAATAGTAAGAATCCATGGATCAACGATGAAAAAATGACTGAAAATTGAATCTGAATGAAAGAAAGGTTGACAAACAGCACAAAAGGCTTTCTACCCTGCCGGATTTCAAAGAAATCGTCTTTGCGACCGATCTACACCACACGATTGACCTTAGACCTCCTTAGAGGTATTACGTCTACGGCCTAGGGTATAGATCTCTAAACAGGGTTACCCGAAATATTTGGATCAGAGGTTCAGGCCCTCCTTCTAGCGCCAGAAAACTGTAACGACGGAAAACGTCGGCAGCTGGAAATACCGACCGCGGATTCGTTTTTCCAGCTTAGCCCTCGCGCGGATCCGTGGTTAAAGCTGTGTACACGGAATTGCGGTCGGTATTTCTAGCTGCCGACGTTTTCCGTCGTTACAGGTTGAATGTTCCTCATAAAGAACGAATATGCAAACTATGCAATACTAGTAGCATTAAAGATGAATATCACATTTTCTTGCAATATCTTGCATTAGAGCACATTAGACATAGATGAGGTATTACAGTTGCAAATTTGGTTGATTTGTTCCAAATGTTATGAAAAACACTTGGTAATTTTCTTAATGATGTTTTCAAAACTCATAGCATGTATATTTCTACTATCCAATAGAACAAGAAGGTATGTGGATGCAATAAAATTTTAATTTCAAAAGTAATATCTCCTTGTTTCTTGTCCAATGGTCATGTATGATTTTAGATCCTCTCCATCAAACTATAGAAATATATATCATATCTATTTAAGTTAGTGATGATAAATCATATTTTGTCATAAAAATCATTATTTATTCTTTAGAATCCAAATTTTCTCTACTTAATAAAGCTAAGCAACAATTAAAATATTACTTAAATAGTTGTACAAACCACTTCTTACAACATGTTGTAAACCAAGTGGTTCATGTATTCAAAGTTATAAAAGATAGAAACCAAAAAGGTACAAGAAATAAATAAGCATTAATAATGTAATTAATGGTTTACAAATAGAAAGAAAAATATACTCAATAAAAAATAACATTTAATTTTGTTTTACAAAAGAAGCATTTATGCTTATTATGAAAATAGAGACAAATATCTTATTTTTCTTCTAAATTAGCAAATTTTCTCTCCATCACAAGCTTTTATTGAATATTGCTGTTCAAATTTTCTAATAAAAATTGCAAAATAAAAGGTGAATAATCCTCAAAGAATCAATGGCCTTGACCGTATATAATATCACAAAAGAATCAATGCTCTTAGCCCAAGTCTATTATTCATGATATTCATGCTAGCAAGGGAAGTCTATGAATGACAATATGGTGAACCATTGTCCTGGTACCTTTGTATGAATATCACTCGTAGAAGGTCCAATATTCCAACATATGATTATGAATACTATAATGATATTTATACTATCAATAGGTGTAATTTTTTCAACACTATTGGGCTCACAATATAGACGATCCTATTAGCCCACAACTTTACCTACTAGACCCATATGTTGGTGATCATGGCTTGTACATCACATGTGAGATTCTATTGACACATTAGTAGGAAAACAACAATGAAGAATCATCTCCTGAGCACCATGTCTGGTCTAACAATACTTCTGAAAATAGAGGTTGATGTGTCAAGATCTACTTTTTACTGTACATAGTTAATGGATAACTTTATTAGTGTACCACTGACTATGTGTATGGTTCTCATGTAAAGAGCTTGATGCTCTCTGCCTACTTATCTTTTTTTTGTAACCCTTCTATTGGCTCTTTGAATCTATATAAGCATCTTAAGAGGCATCTAGAGATAGAAGTGTAAAGCTAATTTTTTAAGCATTCCTTGAGTCCTTGTAAAGTTTCATTTTCTTTCCATTTTACTCCAGTCTACTACAAATATTAGATTTCTAACTCTTTAATGATGATTATTCATAGTATAGACAAAATTACCATTTTTCTATGGTTATTATCTACTATTCTCTCTTTTTCTAATGTCATCAAATAAGAATGATGATGATAAAGATTCACATTTAGAAGTCTATTCCCTATCCTTTTTTCTTCTTTTTCTTTTTTTTTTAAAAGATATTAAAGACTATCTATCCTAACATAGGCATCCAAGCCCATCTTCTATGCACATTCTAAACTCATTAGGAACACTATTGGGGGAACAAAGTGATAACACCACTAGGATTACCGAGCAGTAATGGTATGTTGAGGCGGTCATACTTATGTGTGATTATTAAGCATATTAATTAACTAAGAACATGAACACAAAATGCATAATGATAAAGTGCATGAATGAAAGCATTAAATTATTCTAATTGTTCCAAGAAGTTCCAAGAATCTCATCTTTATTACTAGCACATCAAAGTTGATGAGTGATGAATTTGTTAGCCCTGATATTGGATACCTGATATCAGAGCCAGGAAGTGATGTCGAATATCTAATATCTTCTTCTCTGTCCTAGCCTATAAATACAACACTTGGGTGCATGGTTTGAACAACAATAAATAGAAGAAATAGTTTTAGTTTTAGTTTTAGTTTTCAGCTAGTTTCTTCATAGATTGGCTTTTAGTCCTTTTATTTTCCCAATGCATGCCCACAGTGTGATGTTTGTAATCATACGACACCTTTGTTCGAGTGTGTTGTACTTGGACATGTTACATGATTGGAAATAAAGATCGAGATTACTCCCATCATTGCAGCATCCACTTAGATTATTAATGCTTTTAATTATTAATTATTTATTGTTTCCTTTAGTTAACATTTCCATTTATTGCTATTTACTATTCCTTTCATTAAGCAAAACGTATACGCCTTAGTCACAAGCACTAAGTGTAAGTACTTGGTAATCTAGTAGTGTATCATTTGGCACACCCAATGACATATGCTTGGGAATCCTAGAAGTAGTCTCACGAAGTCCACGGCATGTACGAACAATTAAGAGCAAATACTCATTACACATAGGCTAGTTTAGATTTTACTCTCCATTGTTTAGTAGCTTAATTAATTCATTTTTTTGTCATCATTACAAGTAGCATAGAATTTGACAACATCATATGCCTCACTTTGGACTAAACCATATGTAACAAAGCTGCCACTAGTCTAAGTGGGAAGGTGATGAATTGTGATCAGAGCATAATGATCTAGATACCACAAGTAGTCCCATCCTTAGAATTTGACTGAATCATGTGTGAACACTTGTGATTCATATGGTTCAGCGTAGGGGTACCTCATCGCTCATCATTGGTGCCATTGTCGAGGATGGTGCTAGTGATCTAGATTAGTTACATCATACACGATTGTTGTATGCTATTAACAATATATCTTTCAGAAAATATTAAATCACACATACCATAAACCAACAACAATGTCTCTTCCACAAGCAAGCAATAATGCATAGTATAAAAAAAACATTCATTGGAAAACTAATGAGATATATAGTGAGGAAAACTGGAGTGACCAACCTTATGCAGGGGTTTCTTATGATCATGCCCACCCTAATGACACTCAAAGACCTCATTCACCTAAGGTAGAAAATCTTGAAGGAGATGACGTAACTCCTAAACTAAGGGAGGCCTCAAGGCTTAAGACCTTGTCAAAACCCAAAAATGATAAATCAAAAGACCCTGAAGAACACCATAGTAGCCATGGCAAACTTTTCAATTCCTCATCTTCCTCTTCCCCTTCAACATCTAATTTTGATGAAGATGAAGGTAGGTATGAAGATAAGGCTCCACTAAAGGGTCAAACCAAAAATAGATATTGAACACATGGGAAAAGTCAAAGATGTCACCATGAACATAGACAGCATCATCACGATCAAACAAATAGAGATAGAAATTTCCCTCACAACCTGTTTGATGACAATGAACCCTTGTTGACAACTAAGAGCCTAATGCATATCACAGAGGCCATTAAGATATCTCGTAGGCATCGCAAAAAGAGTCACCCACCCAAACTTGATATGGATAATATTCCTAAATTTTCAAGAGACTATGATTCAGATCCACAACATCATTTACAAGCCTTCCATGATGCTTGTGCTTTCTACAACATTGAAAGTGGATGGAAAAAGCTTAAACTCTTTCCTAGAACACTAATTGATAAAGCCGACGTGTGGTATAGATCATTGAGACCGAATTCAATCCGATAATGGTCCACAATGCTAAAAATTTTTAATGAGAAATACCAAACTTATGCAAGGGTGTCCAACCTAAGGAGACGGATCCAAGAGTGGAAGCAAGAATAACATGAACCCTTGGACATGGCCTTAGATACATATTATGCCTTACTAAATAGATGCCCAAGCCATGGTTTCTTCAAGGAGAGGCAACTTTTCCACATCATAGATGGGCTTTGTAATGAAACATGAGAAACCCTTGGGATGTATGCCCCAAGGCATTTATATGAGCTCTAGGCCCATTAGATCTGAGAGCTAATTAAGCATGTGGCAAAAGAAAAAGGAGAGATATGCAAATGGGAGAATGTTGAAAAATATCAATGGGACCCAACTCTTTAACAAAAGGAGATCCATATCTATGGTATGGAGAAAGAGGTAACTCTCGATATTGTGATTCTACAACAAACCTTGCCAATACAAAAGTCCATTGATGAACTTGAAGCAAAGTTTAATAGGATGTCCAAATGGATACATGAAAATGTTACAACTCTCATTGAGATAGTCAAGGAGAGCATCATGCAAAATAATCTAGGTGATCATAATAAACAAAGAATACAAAACCAAGAAATCGCTAGGAACACTTTCGGCAACTGAGAATAATGGCTAAAGAAAGTGAGGCTATAAACTCAACCATAGACAAAGATAATGGATGTGACATCTACATATATGACCATCTGAAGGGCCATTGCCCAATCTTGTTGCATCTACAGGAGTATTGGTCAGGTGCCCTAAATCCAAATTTTGTGCAAAAGCACATGCCTGGGAGATTTCCTCTCCCACAAGGTAATTATAGACAATCCCACAACCAATCATACCATCCTAGGGGGACTTATTACTAGCCTCAACATGGTCATCAACCATAGTGGTAACAACCATACTCATGGAGAAGGCCACCACCAAATCAACCCTATCCATCAAAACCACATGGATATTATGTTCAACATCCTATTTCTTCAACTACTTCTACATCCTCTACTTCAAATTGCCACTACCACTCTCTCAAGTACCATCAACCCATGACATCCCCTAAAGGATCACCACCTTGTGCCTCTTACCATCCATCCTACCCTTGATATCCTCCTATTCCATCACATTAAAGGCCACAACCAATGACACCCCCAATATCAACAAATGAATGCCACTTGTGCTGTGAATGTATAGAGACATGCTGACACTAATGGGTCTCAACCACAACGTAGGAAACGTCCCTTCTGGAGGAAAGGCTGTAAGCCGAAGCAAACCATACATGGACCCACCACATCATCTAAACTAGCATAATGCCATTCTAGTGCACCACCTATCTTATCTCAACCACCATCCTCTAATCATACACAAGGGCCACCATCCATCAGTACTCCAAGCCCAAATCCAAGCAATGAATCTAACAATGTGGGGAGACAAATAAATCCATGCATACCATATCATGACCAAGGGTGCAATCATGGGCTAGATATCCATAACACTAACACACCTCATACCTTGACCCACCATACATTTAACCATTAAGTGTATGACCAAAGGATTTTCTACCTAGCCACCACAACACCAATAGACACCTAGTGGCTAGGGCAAGAACAGTTACCAATGTTTTATACATGCATGGATCCTATTTATCCACTTATTAATCCTTTTCATGGCCAAATGTTTAGTCATGGGGTTACCCCCCATTCCAGTCTTCAAGATTCTTAAGTGCTTTTCATCTTTTTGTTTTACAACTTTTTTTTTTACACATTCTTTATTTTACATCTTCTTGTTTTCATATTATTAATCTTTTCTAATTTTTGTTTTACACCATCATTAGTACATTTGCTATTTCTTGAATATTTTACGCTTTCTTTTATATTATATTATATTATATTTTATTTTAGTGGTAATGTGTTGATTAATGGTAGTATGTACTATTTTGTTATTTGATTGTTGGTGCCTGGTTCTAGCTTTGAATTTGGTAGTAATGATTAGAACATGATTTCTTTTTCATGCAACAAGTAGTGAGTCCACAACATCCACCCATTCACGAACTCTATGCTTTTCCTTATTTTGGAAACATGTAGTCCCTTTTTCATTAATAAAAATTTAATGAATTTGTGACTTTGGTAGTTTTTAGAATTGGGAAGGATTCAATGGTTTGAATAGGGTGTGACTTTAAGGGGATTCGGTATTCTTTATGCCTGGGGATTCGGTATTCTTTATGCCTTTCTATTTTCCTAGTTGCATGTGTGTTTTCATGTATTTCCTACCATTCCATGTTGACCAATAAAAGGAAGTTGAATAAGTCTTTGCATGGTGTGGTTCTCATTAGAAAGAACAAAAAAAAGAAAACAATGGGAATTCAAAGCATACCCCTTAAAACACCACCAAATTTAGGCTACCGAGTCTCAACTGAAGATTTGGCTAAGTGTCAAGGCCTGGTAAATTTTATCTAAGCGTTGAGACTACGCTCCCACTACTAGGACTACACTTCAAAGCATAGTCAACGTAGTTGACACTAATAGTCCAAATCTACAAAATTCTTCTAAGTGTCAATAATAGCTACAAATTTTTCTAAGTATCCCAACTACGCTCACCCTATCAAGTTTCTACTCTAGAGTGTAGTCAACATAGCTAGCCTTGGAATGACCAATTTTGCAAATTTTCCTAAGTGTCAAGCTAGAGGCTACTAAGCATGTATGGGGTCAAAAAATAGGTTGGCAAATTTTCTAACTCCTGAGCCTATGCATCCTACTACGTTCTAGAGTGTAGTTAGTGTAGGCTGCATGGGCACATCACTTTGCCAAATGTTTTCAAGTGTTAAGGCTATGCTCTTACCTCAGGGACTATGCTCTAGAGCATAGCTAGCATAGCTTGCACTAAGCATAATTTTTTGGCAAGATTCGCCTAACTCCTAAGGCTATGCTCTAGAGCATAGTCAATGTAGTCTGCCAAAACTACTTCTAGAAACTTCCAGAACTTAGCGCCAACATGCATTTCAACTCCAACATCTCCTCGGCAAGTACAATTAGAAAGTTTTTTTTCTTTTGCACCCTCCATTTGCCCCCAAATTGTACCTATGCTCAACACCACTTGAGAGAGTGGGCAACATAGTCCTAGAGTGTAGTCTCCAAATTGCACTATTTTGCATTATTTTCAAGTACATTATGATTTTTTCGGTACTCACACATGTAGTCTCAGCAACGTAGTCATAGTATGGCATTCTCATAGGGTCCATTAGAGCACACCAATAGAACATCATTTTGTTTTAATGGGAGTGTAGTGGGGATGAGCATAGTCCCAACTACCCCTCTACCATGTGGTGCCTGATCCGTAATTCACACTAACACTAATCCTATAAATACCCCTATGCTTCATGTTTTAGGGGTTGGCAATTTCATTCAATAGATGGCATTGTGGCATTGACATTCTTACACCTGAGCACCCTTAGCAACTTGACAAAATTTTGGACACCATCAAACACCATCACGGTGTCGTTGTACACTGCCCAGCGCACCGTACACCATCGTAGTTTGTAGGACACCATGGCAACCAACACGGTAGGCTCAAACTTCATGATGGACATCAGTTCCTCATGTCTAGACACCCTGAGATTGTGACTACACTTGCCTACTATGCCTATTATACACTATGTACCTCCTAAAATTTCCTTTGCAATTGACTACGCTCCCCCGTTTAGGGTAGTGCCTTTCTCTCTTGCTCACATTCCATGCATTTTTCACATTTTTCTTACCATTTTAGTATTTTACTCACACTTTGCACTATTTAAGCAAATATTCATGCATTTGCACCTTCGTTTTTGCATCCAACACCTTTACTACGCTCACACCCATGGGCATCACGAACATCGCAAAATGCCGCATGGACTCCTTAACACTCATTTTATCATAACACCCATAAGTCTCAGTTTGATTGAAAAGACCGTTCTAGGCACCCCTTTTCTATTTTCCAATAGGCCCTCACATGGGAGCAAGCTCAAGACTGTGTGACCACAGACCTCTCGATGTCCCATTCCAGCCTCCGACATTTTTTGTCACTACAACTTTCTAGCACTAGAAGGAGGGCCTTCACCATTTCCTTCTTAACCATCCCTTGGTTGTTACCTTGTGTGCTCTTTGCACCATTGGTGTAGATTGAACCCCATTGTTGGTTCCCCTGGAACCCCACTAAACAACACCAAAGCACATAACTTGCACTTGACCAAATTCTAGGTTCTCAACAAAGCATAGCTAGCTCTAACATAGTAAGCGTAGTAAGCTCTGAGTGTAGTCCCAGAGTTAACATTTTTTAGCAATTTACAATTAGCCATTTTTCTACATTTTTACACTTAGCTATTTTCTCAATAGTTGCATACTTAGCGATTTTTCTACATTTTTATTCTTGGCCATTTTCTCAGCAGTTTCATACTTAGACATTTTTCTACATTTTAGCACTTAGTCATTTTTCTTTCTATTTTGCATAATCAACCTTTTCCGTTTCCCTTTGCACCATGGATCCCAAACAGCCTTCAACCTCCACTTCAAGTGTAGTTGTTGTCCAGCCCATTCAGTGGAAAATATAGATTGACCTCCCTGAGGCTGGGAGCCCTATCCTAGCACAAAGAAAATCTCTTAGGTAGCACAACCTACCTCTAGAGGTCATGCTGCTCAATGACAAGTAATATAACTTTGTTTGCAAAAAACTCTAGGTGGGTTTGCCATTAGACCACCAAGAAGTGGAAGCCAAACGTAGTTATAAGATCATGTGCCATAATAGGAGGGAATGGCTCCCTTCTAATTTCAGCTTTGTCCTACTTACAGAAGATTACCAATGGATGCTGGACAATCTCGTCTACAACATGAGCTATGAGGGAGGGATAGACTACGAGGAGCCCCTTTAAGAGAAGCTGGACGAGTTCAAGACTCAATCCGAGCATGAAAACCCATTCCATGCCCCATCTCAATAAATAGCCTCTACTTTCATTTCTCCACAGTCCCATAGTCTGACGTTGTCGCCCAAGTCAACACTTGTGGTGGCAACCCACCAGATGCCACAAATGCACCAAGATGTTGCTCCACTTTTTAGTCTTTCCTTTAGCATGCCTTTGACCATCCCTTCATAGCCTTTGCAAACTCCTTAGCCTATTCAACCCATTCAACCTGTTCAAGTCATCCAGCTTTCCATAGTAGTAACCATTGCACCTACGTAACCCTACGTGCACACCATGCACATTCCTTCCTCATTGTACAGGACTCAGGCATCATTCATCTACCCCATCGTGTCGACACCCTTTACAACGGCCCAACCCACAAATCCATGGTGGGGCCTGAATGTTGTGTTCATGGCACAACCCACACAATAAGCATCGTGCGTGGTCACACAATCCAAAGTTGGGTCATGGGCCACCCAACAACCATAGTGGACAACACAACCCATGCAGCTCGCCATTGCAACCACACTTGGCTTGGACTAAGCATTCCAGCTAATCCAAAGCCTTACCAAAGAGGTCAAGCGGCTTAAGGCTACCTCCTCAGAAACTGTCCATGTGATGGACTTTTACTAAGATGATCCAATTAGTCCTGTAGTCCCACCACTGGCATTGCCCACTAGGGTCCCACTCCCACAATTCACCAAATAAAATGGTGAAGGGAATCCTAATGCCCATCTAGTGACCTTTCGATCAAAATGCCTCCTACTGTAGGCATGGCCAAATGCCATCATCCACATGTTCACCATGTCCTTGACTAGCAAGGCACTAGATTGGTACTACGAGCTCCCTAGGGCCTGCATCACTTCTTTGGAGGGATTACTTATCCAATTTTTCACTTGCTTCAAGTACAACTTGAAGCCTGAGGCAACCCTGGACCAATTGATGCAAGTAAAGTAGGGCCACTTAGAGCCTATGCAAAAATTTATTCAGCGATGGAGCACATCACTTAACAAGATTCGTGAAACTATTATGGAGACACACCTGCTGGCCATCTTCAAAGGCATAGTAAACAACTTCATCAAGTCAAAACTATACTACCTTGCCCCACAATCCCTAAGACAAGCGTTTGCTCAAACCAAGAGCATTTAAGATGTATCATAGGCTAGCAAGGATTTGGCCTATGTGGTCTATGAAAACTTGCACACAAAGAAGGAGAAAGACAAGGACAAAGGCAAACAAGCAACTACAACTGTTGCAATGGTGGCCAACGAGGCTAAGCGAACCAATGCCAAGTTAATAGCCAAGCCACCCAAGGCTCTATCCAACAACAACAATGCAATTGGCCCTAGCACAGCAGTGAACAATCAGTCCACATCGTCAACAACCATGGCACCAGCTACCACAAGGCCTAACTTCAAGCACAAGGATCACTCAAAGTATACACCGTTGCCCATCAAGTGGTCAGAGCTATTGGACCAACTACTTAATGCTAGATGCATCTAGTACAAGTAAATATCTGAGGATGCTCATAAGCAGCATGATCAATATTGCAAACTCCTCAAAAATCCTTTGGCTACACTTCCTAACGAGCCCCAATCCCTAAGCATTTCAAATTAGATCGATTTTGCCATTATCACCAACTACAAGGTCATGACATAGAATTTTGCATGGCTTTGCAAAATGACATCCAACACATGATTGACAATGATGAGTTGGTCCTTAACACAACCAACCCAGTGTGCCTCTAGAACTAATCAATGGGGGTTTACAAGGACCCTCTTAATGCAAGTAGTGCAAGGTACATTATCAATGCCATCAACGTTGATGACGATGCAAAATCGACATGGGAGCCATTCATGGTTCATGTGCCTTCTGGTAACACTCGGGCCTCCTCAACATAAACTAGTTCAAGGACTCCTTTTGGCATTAGAGCACCACCTTAGATGTCAATAACACCCTTTGTGATTAGGGCCCTACAGCACATTGCATCTATAATAGCCCAAACACCCTTCGTCGTAAGGGTGCCATAATGTGTGAACTCCTTGCTTGTTGGGAGTCTAGTGGTGGGCAATGCATCAACCCCTACTCATTCACAACCCCACCCTATAAGCAATGCCAGCAAACAAATGAGATGGCAAATTGGGAGGCCTAACCAGTGCCTCGCCGATCGAATGCTTAGGCAACATTAGGAGCAAAGGGCATGAGGCTCACCAAAGCCTATTCCCTTATCCTCTATACTAATGGCCCAACCAACTAAAGAGTCCATAGCAACTAGCTACCAACAATGGAGCACTAAGGCTCCAGCAACAAGCCACCAACACTAAAGCACTGAGGCTTTAGTAGCAAGCAACCAACAACCAAGCATTGAGGCTCCAGTAGCTAGCAACCCACAATGAAGCATTAAAGCTCCAAAGTAAACAAGATAAACAAGGCCCAAATCCCCTCCATGAGAGATTCATCCCTTAGGCTGAATGGAGGAGATGAAGGCCACCAACAATAAAGCGACAGATACTGGCAAAGACTTCCTTGACACATTGGCACAGGTCAAGTAGGTTTTGAAACAAAAAATTACAACATTAAGCCTATACAACCTGGTAATGACTTCCTCCACCCATTGTAAAGAATTAGTGTGCATGTTGACCTCCATTCCCATTACAAAGGATATCCCAATAGAAAAATAGTCCATTCACACTGTGATGTTGCCTCCTCCTTCATAGGAATCCAATTCATTGCCCCTATCATTTCACAATGAAGCAATCAAGATGGACCCTAAGAAGGGTCAAGTCATTACCATGCCGATGTTCATTACCATTTGTGTGAGAGAATGCAAGATCCACAAGGTGCATGTCGACAACATGACAACAACCAATGTCATCCCATACATAGTTGTTGGTAAGCTTGGTCTTGCTAACTAGATTTAGCCAACGAAGATCAACCTACCTGAAATCCTTCAATGGGTCGCATGTTGTCATATGGGGAACTATAAAAATAGCCTTCGTGGTAGGGGAGCAATTCCCTACCATTGTCAAATTCATAGTGGTTTAAGAAATGTTGGGTTTCAACTTGATCTTGGGTAGGCCCTAGTTGGCCCAGCTTTAGGGCATCTCCTCCCCAATCTATCAGTAAATCCACCTTCCATATGAAGGTGGAGAGGTTATCATACATGGTGACAATGCATCCCCTCTAACTGTCAGCAACATCAATGTTGAACAAGGCTCAGAGGTGGAGTTCCTCATTGACATGCCTCCCGTGAAAAACAAAGGTAGAAAATGCAACGTAGACTAATCCAAAGAGACAACAGAAGCCCTTGATCCTTCAAAAGACTCTTTATCGGCAAAATTGCACTTTGACATAGCTAACGAAGGTTAAGGTGAATACCATATTGTACCCTCCAGGTCCTATACGCCTCCTAACCCATACTGGATTAGGAAACAACTTCATGACTAAGGCATTTCCTTGGTCTAATAGGCACTAGGTCCCTACCTGCCCCACTTCTACATCCCTTGCTTGTTTGTATTTTGACTTCATTTTACGTTAGCTTGGTTGTTAGCATTTTTTGCATTATTTATTTTATGTGTGTTCATTTCTTCTACTTGTACATTTTCACTAAGTTTACCTTTCTGCTTAATTACCTTTTGGTAGTTAGTTTACATATAAAAATAGCAAAATGCATAAAAATCATAAGGTTCAAAGATTACAAAATGTCACAACTCGCTAAGGACTAAAACTGGCAATCTTTCCTTCCTTTATTGCATGGCTCGAAATGGCCCAAAACTACCAAGCATCGCCCACCGTGGCCTTAAACTGGCATTCTATGGCCTAAAAAGGCCTAAACTACTACAAGGTCTACCATGGCCTTAAACTGGTGATTAAATCTCCCTTTATTGCATGGCCCAAAATAGACTAAAACAACTAGCATGACCCACCATGGCCTAAAACTGAAGTCCTACAGTCTGAAGAGGCCTTAAACTACTACATGGCCCACCATGGCCTAAAACTGAAGTCCTACAGTCTGAAGAGGCCTTAAACTACTACATGGCCCACCATGGCCTAAACTGGCAACACTTTTCCTTTCAACGCATGGCCTAAAATGGCCTTAAACTATCATTAGAGCCTGAAATGGCCTAAAACTAATAATTTCTATAGCCTAATTGCATCAACTCATCACAAAATTAACATCAAACATGGTAAATAAATACAAAAGTCCACTCATCATACACTCCATGTAGCAAAAATCCACATCATCTCATAAAAATAAATATAGTACATGTCATCCGCATTTACACCATAAAAATACACAAAATACAAAAGTGCCTAGTGGCAAGGTTACATTAGGATCTACTTAACTAGTGGTGCTTAATGGGGGTGGAGGCTCTTCTTCTTCCATCGTGCCGTTGGGGCCTACAACATCACATGGTGCTTATCAACAAAGACATCGAAACATAAAACTATAATTACATGTATAATATACAACTAACAACAAAAAGCATAAAAAGTAACATAAAAGATCTAACCTAAGAGAGTCTTGTATTGACCATGTATGAAGGTATTCTATGAAGGCCCTCCTTCAAGCATCAAAGGCTCTTGGCCTTTGATAGCCGTGTCCAGTCTTCCTAGCCAAATTCAACACCTGCAAGGGTCTTATCTTCATCCACGGTGGTCCATGCAGATGGCTGCATAGAAAAGGTGGTAGATGAAGTCTCCCATGAAAGCATGGAAATCTCCCACTCAGGAGAACCATTAACCACTATGTGGCAAGTGAATATATTGAAAGCCCAACTCCCACCAATCACCTCAACGAACAACTCAAGGCAACAGGCTTTGATAGAATCCTCTTTGAGTTGCTATAGATATGTGTCTTGCTTATGCTTGTAGTGATACTTGTGGTCCTTCTACATGTGCCTCCACTCACACCTTAGCACTAAAGCCCTTCCACTCTTGTCCCTCCTAGAAAAGCGGGTCCATCTCTAGCCTCTACTCAATGACCTCCCAAGTGGCCTCATTCTTGCCCTGAATCGTTGATCAATACCTAGCATAATCAATCTCTGTGTACCACCTGATGACCCAACTTCATATCTAAGGTAGGCATGTTAGGCATAGACTCACTCATGCAGCAAAAGATGTTGACTAGCTCCACGACCACTAAGATTAGCTTTAACAATACCCTACAATCACACAAATGAAACACAGCTGTAGTACACATTAGATGCATTTTGGCAAAAAAAAAACACATTAGTTTACACTTAGCAAAAATTAGCATGGCCTAGCATAACTTAGAGAAAATATATCCTAGGGCCCCCTGGGCCCCACGAGTATAAGACGTCAACATACACATTTGACGCACCTAGTACTCATTGGGGTACAACATGTTAGCATAGCACTAGCATTTCATCTCACATGTATGCATGTCTTGCATTATATAACTTTGCATGTTTTAGCAGTTTGACATTGTTTCGATTTGCAAGATTAACATTATCACAATTTTTAGCATTGTTCACATTTAGCAAAATTTTTCAAATTTTTTCTAACCCTGGGCAACATAGTCTGAAAAGTCCTAGGAAAAAATTCTAACTCTAGGCTACCTTTGGGAGCGTAGTCCAGGGACGCAAAAAATTTTCTAACTATCGGTAAGGGAGTGTAGCCCTCAACTTTGCAAGAAAAAAATATAATTGTTGGCTATGCTCCTGAGGAGCGTAGCCTTTAAAATTTTCAAAAATTCAAAAAAAAAATAAATGTCTAAGCATCGCGCATCACTTCTCCCTATCTTGAACCCCTTGCCACCATGGCCGTTACTTTGCCTTGACATCAAAACTAAACCCTTAACCCCCATGCTCTGCCTTTGTACTTCACGCACTCAACGAATCCTCTACCCTACACACATGCATAAGCTTGTGGCTTTTGCTCCCCATGGCCATGTCGGCCACCATGACAACCACAACCATAGCCAAACCCTCATGTCCACATTGGCATAAAAACCCCACATAGAAAACATAAAAAAATGGGGGGTCAAAACCTCCCTAACATGCATGCATCTTCCCCTATGGCCGTAATGGCAATGGCCCCTACCAAGGTAGGGTGCTATCCACAAAACCCAAGCCCCAACACCCAAGTGCAGGAATAAGATAAAATGCAGAAAACACAAAAGGGGCTGAGCGTAGTCAAGCATACCTAATGGTCAACAGTGCCCTATGCTCCTCCATGCGTGCCCCAAGTAGGCACTCTAGGACTTACTCTCCCTCCTCTATGTTGGCTAGGCTGGGGTGCTGACTTCCACATTGGTGCGACATTGTTCATAGACTATGCTCTTGCAAACGCGCTATACTCTAGAAATTTTTTTTCACTTTTGACAATGATAGTTTTACCAAGGGTAAAACACACTTATATACCCCTCATGACCACTTAAATTTTTACCTACCCAAGACTATGCTCAACAATGTCAAGCATAGTTAGGTATGAGTGTAGTCATCAAAGTTAGAAAATTTTTTAATTTTTCTAGCTATCTCTAGAATTAGAAAAATTTTGAATTTTTCTCGTCGCCCAGTTAGCACCAAGGCCAATTTTGCTTTTCCAACATGCCTAACCTTGCCTCAACGATGCATTTAGTGCATATTACCATCCTCTACAATGTTAAACTAGCATTCCACTATCTACTACGACATTAAATTGGTATCCAACTATTTGCTAAGACCTTAAACCAATACCCAACTGATGAGTGGTGAGGTACCCCTACACTCAACCATACAAATACAAGTGTCTCATGCACAATCTAGTCAAACTCCAAGGACTAAGTGCTTATGCACCTTATGGAACACTTAAGGTTAATCAATCATTGTCCTCCCAAACTTACTTGTATTGTCACAGTTGTATGGTTAAGTTTGAGGTATGTGATTTTTATGTCTTTTATCTTTTTATTGCCTATGCTAATAGGAGAAAGGGTGAAGAGACTAAGTAACTAACTTTCACTAACTAAGCTCTAATCGTCCTAGCATTAGTATCCATTCCCACTTGCCGTACACACCCTGAACTAGTGCAACACTACTGGGATTACCAAACGTTATTCGTTACTGGGTTACCAAGCGTAGTGCATGTCCTTGAAGCGGTCGTACTGAATGCACTTAACTAGGAGAGTTGAGGGTTGAGAGAGATTTAATTATCTATGAAATAATTTAAAAATTCAACAGTAATTAAGTCCTATTTAGCTTAGTCCATGTACTGCAAGGTTTATTAGAAAGTTCATCTTTATTTCTGTACAAAAATGTGTGCTCAGGTACAATTTTCTCGAATAAAGATCCGTTCACTTTAAGACTCCTACTGCGGGCACATGGAAATTATTCTATCTCTGGAATGGTAAAACTACTAAAGTTTGGCTAAGGGTCTAGATCTAGATGAAGAAACAAGGGAAAGCTACCTCTTATTTATAGCACTGGCGATGGGCTGCGATATCGCGTATGCAATATCGCAGAGGCTGACACGATATTGCGGATGCAATATCATGGCTGATGAGATATCACGGCTCATCATACCCCCATGACTGAATGAAAACTCATCCTTGAGTTCCTTATAAAATATTGGAAAGGTATGGGACTATTTACTTGAATGACACTAATGGTAGATGGGGTGACATGTGAACGAATCATCATTATAATACATGACAAAATTTAGTGTTCATGACAACAAGAGTGAACACTATACACATTTGACATCCAGCCTTATTTGGCAGCTAAGAGAGAAGAGAGAAGAGAGAGAGAAAAGAAGAAGTCTGTTGCTGCCAACACCAAGATTGCGCCTTTCATTGTCCATCCATAAGTGCGCCATCAATCTTGTTCCTTGTATAACTATTTCAACACTAGTCCATTCCAAGTGTTTCCTCCAGATCCAATCCATTGTTGTATGATTGCCATCTGCACACACAATACAGTTAATACCTTGCCTTAGTGTAAGGTCCATTGGCTGAGTTGTGATATGGCTAATGCAGATTTGGAGATATAATATTGGTGGCTACCTAAGGTGTAGGGGTTAAGAAAAAATTGAAAAAATTGGACCAGGACCCCCATGACTAAAAGTGAACCTTCAGTAGCGAAAAAATGGAAAAAGATAAGGAATAAGAAATATGGAGAAAAAGAAACAATGGCAATGCCGATAAAATGGATGTCAAAGATGGAGATGAACAAATGAATGGTGATTGCAAAAATGTTTAAGGAAAAGAAATTAACGGATGCACCAAATGGGAATGCGAGTGAGTCCTCCCCAAAGCAGGCTCATGCCATTAATGCCCTGACAATCCCACATTCAAAGAGTCCGTAGGCTCTAAAAATGTCATTTGGAAGCAAGAGTTAAATTCTTAACCATAAGAGTTTACCAAAAAGAAAACAATGCATCAACCAAAATATGGACGATTGATACAATCGACAATGAGGTGAAAAATGGAGAAAGAAATATGGAAAGGAGAGAATGGAATGGAGTCTCAAGAACAAGGTGGTGTGCAGCCCCTTGTGTGTTAATGGTTAATGTGACTTAGTAGATCTCATTCCAAATCTAGCCTCAAACAAACCATATCCAGTGACTTCGCATTAATACATTCGACCAATCCATCCACTTGAAGTAACAAGAATGTCTCCACCAAAGAGTCACCACCATTCTGACGAAACGAAAGAGGAGAAGGTAGGAAGCAAGAAAGGCCTTAGTTAGAGGGAACATTTTTATTTAGTTCCATAGCCAGTGCTTGTAGCCCAAATGATTATTTCATCTAAGGGGTGTGCTTTGAATTCTCACTATTTTCTTTTTTATTTTCCGTGAGAACCACACCATGCAAAGACTTCTTATTTTTATTAGCTCAGCTTCTCGATAATGGAATAGCATCGGAATGGTATGGGAGACTCAAGAAGAAAACATCCAAGCACCTAAGAGAATGGCCAGCACAAGTGCAACAAATCCCCTTGAAGTCACACCCTTTCAATCCTTGAGTCCTTCCTTAGTTTGAAAAATGCCCAATCACTGATTCATTTATAGTTCTTATTGTTTAAGGAAGGGGACTGTACAGTTCCAAGCTAAGAGAGACCATAGAAACTCATGGATGTATGGGTGATGTGGACTCATTGCCTATTATATCAAAAGAACCATACCTTAGTATCAACATCATAACTTAAAGGTAAAAACCAAACATTAGCAATCAATGGAATACAATTCATGCCACCACCAGGAGCACTTATTAGGTGATGAATCAAACAAAATAAACAAACACATAAAGAAATGAAAGAGTATAAACAATGTTGTAAAACAAAAATAAGAAAAGTTAAAGAAATTTCTAAAACAAAAAATGTGTAAAACAAAAACTTAAAAAGAACTGAGGGCTTTGATTGATCATCATAGGTGGCCATCTCCCCCATGATTGAATTGAAAGGGAGAGATCTGAAATAGTGAGTGCTTGTTTGAATTTTTTAGAAGTGTCCAACTTCTCCCAATTGATGTTTTCAGGTTAAGGGTTGGAAGTTGGCAACGCTCTTGCTCCAGTGTATCTATGATTTTGATGTGAGTGCCAGTTGTTCCTCCATTTAGTTCCATGCATGTTGGTAAGTTGCTCTTTTGATTAGCAGTCAACCATTTGGTGTCTTCTTGTTGTGTGGTTGCTACATACAGGCACTTTTGTACGTTGATCTCTTGGGCACACCGGTTACATGTAGGCAATGTTGAACATTCCCATACGCAATCACCCTTTGTATCATTGTATGTGATGCATAAAACCTTCTTCTTCTCGATCTTCCCATAAGTTTTTTCCTTAGATATTTCCAAGGAAAGATGTGTGCATTTATTGTACTTAGCCATGTCCTTCCCATTATTATTGGGAAGTCCCCTTTGTCATTGTTTACTTGGATCACTAGGAAATCAGCTGGGTATGACCAACCACACACAGTGGTAACGACATCCTCCACCAATCCCAAAGGAATGGTGATGGACTAGTCAACCAGCTCTAAGCAAATATTGTTGTTCTTTAGTGGAGGCAAGTTCCAGGCTTTATACATTTCTTATGATATTAAGTTGACTCCGGAACCTGATTTCAGAAGAGCTTTATGTGGTCCATTCCCAACAACTTGGAGATAAATCAAGGGACTTCCAGGATCAGAGAATTTCTTAGGAAGGTGGCCCTCCTTGATCCAGTTAGTGACGATATGTGTTAACATAACCGTATGTGTTGAGCTCTATTTTTGGTTTGAAGGGAGCTCTAAAGCCTTATTTGATGGAGAAACGTTCGAAGGCTCAACTACTTATGGTTGTGAGAGCTTGTTTGGACTGTTGGTTTTGAAGAAAGGTCTTCTCCTTGTATGGTTGTGAGAACCAGCAGCAAGTTGAAGGTTTACAACTCTCATAGCATTGCGTTGCTATGGTTGAGTAGGGAGTTCCCCTTGCATTGTTGGAGCGGGTGGTAATGGAGCTATCAGTGTGAGAGTTGCGAATGGATTTGGATGATGGTATGCATGTGGTGTGTCTCTTCCAGAAGAAGGATTCCTATAATACTCTTAAGCTTGGTAGTGATGTTGTGGTGTCATGTGACCAACAGAGTCAGGTGGAGAGGTTGGTTGCTACACGTAGTAGCCATATGGATCTGATTACCGATAAGGGTATTATTGCCCTAGCAGTGGCATCCCCAATGACTGTGGGTATTTCCACTACTGGTGTTGCTCAATAGGTTGTGGTGGAGTTCCACTAGGGTAATATTTTAAGGGTTGGTGGAACTGCCTTGGGTTACCTTGAGGATAACATAACCGTTGGGGTGCTTGCCATTTGTTAAGTCTTGGGTTGAGTGCATACACCCCAGACTCTTGTAGATGTGAGATTATTGGGCAACATCCCTTAGGATGGTCATATTGGCATATCTCACATCCACCATCATTTTCTATATCAGAATCCACAACCTCTTTGGTGATAGCCATTTTACCCTTACCTTTGTTATGTGCATTGACCACTTCTCTCTTTTTCTTTCTATCATGATCACTACTTTGCTCCTTAGACTCCTCTACAATTTTTAGAACAATTTTGAATCTACTATCGAAGGAGTCCCACATTTGATCTACCTTTGCCAACACTTCTATTGTTATTTTTCCAGCGACAAGGTTTTCCTATGCACCAACTCTTTGAATGGTGACTCTTCCTCCTCCTCACAAAGTCTCACTCCCCTTTTTTGGAGGGGAGGATCGCAGTTGTACTCTTCCGCACTTTCTCTCTTACATAGCTCTCCCTCTTCCTTAGCTACTTGTTCTAGCAATCTATGGATCCAATGGGACCTAAGCTCAGATAATCTCCCTTAGGCATATGTTTCAAGGGTTCTCCTAGTTTCATGCCTAAGTCTATCTACGAGATGGCATAGTTGATCCTGCTGCGAGTAACCATGGCCTAGGCAATGATGTAACAGTGTATAATAATGGCCCATGGCAACATCCAAGGATTCATGAGTTTCCTGCTTCCATCCTTGGATTTTCTTTCACAGGTTAGACACCCGAGAGTACGTCTGGTATTTATCGTTAAACAGTTCTAGCATCATACTCCACCTCCTAATGATTTCCAATTCTAAGGACCAGTACCAACTTTTCGCTTCCGTTATGAGTGTCCTTGGGAACAACTTTAACTTTTGCCACTTGTTTTCAATGTTCTGCAAGGCACAAGCATCATGAAATGCCTGTAAGTGGTTCTGAGGATCAACGTTGTATCCCCCCTCAAATCATGGGATGTTATTCATATCCAATCTCTTGATCCTACTATCTTTTTGGTGCCTTGTAGGTATTCTAACAGCCTTCATAATTTCTAACATACTTCAGGTTGAAAGTAGGGGTTCTTCATTGTCATTTCGTTCGTAGCATCTATGATGTCTACGCAGTTCCCTACTTTCCTTTCTTTCATGCCTTGATTCTCTAGAGTGCCCTTGTCCTCACTCTCAACTCTCTCATCGAGGTCTCTCATTTTGCTTACCCTTATCCTCACGATTAAACTCCTTATGACTACGTCCTGATGTTGAAGGAGAGGATGAATGTGATGATGAAGGGGAAGAAGAAGGAGAACCATCACCATGACAATGTTCCCTACCTTCTCTTCTATGGTTCTAGCCCCGATCGTGATGACGATCAGAATGCTCGTCCTTATCATGTGTTTGTGTTCCCTCGTTGAACACTTAGTGATCGTGGGGATCAGAACCAGAGTTGTGAATCATAGAGTGCAGGTTCTGATACACCACCTCTAGACCATCATTAAGAGGGGGAACATCATTTTATGGAGAAAATATGAAAACAAGTTCACCACGCTCAATTTCGTTTAAGATGGGCGAAGCATTACGGGGGCCTTTACCCTTCAACAATGTCTCGTAACTCTCCTACCACGAGTCCCATTGACGTTGCGCTTTTGTGGGATGGTAGTCCCTTGCGTTGTAATCACCATCAATGTACTCAGCATATAATTGTGACATGTTTATTCATGTAAGGGCATGAAGGAGCATGTTGGGGGCTGCTCTGTCTGGAGGCAACACTATGTTATCCTCCAAGTCTCTCCAACGCAGTTGTTCGTTTTGATGGAAGACAAAGGTAAAGTCGAGTATATATTCATCATGATGAATATATATCACACTACATTGTTGAGGAACTGGTGGATTTTAGTTATGTGTGTTGTGCTGCTGAATGTCTCTAGTGTTGTTCCTAGGTGATGAAGTGCTTTTGTTTGAAGAAGAAGACATTTTAGCCTTGTTCGGTGTGTTGTTTACTGTTATCTTATTTTTTTCTTGATTAACCCTAAGGGTTTGTTTAAGCTTCCCAACAATGTGGATGATTTCCTATGTTCTACATAGTGCACAAACAACTAAGTCCCCAACAATGGTGCCAATGATGAGTGGCGAGGTACTAACTAACTAAGAGGAGAAAGGGTGAAGAGACTAACTAACTTTCACTAACTAAGCTCTAATCGTCCTAGCAACAACATCTGTTCCCACTTTCCATACACACCCTGAACTACTACAACGCTACTGGGATTACCAAATCCTATTCATTACTGGGTTACCAAGCGTAGCGCATGTGCTCGAAGCAGTCATACTGAATGCACTTAACTGGGAGAGTTGAGGGTTGAGAGAGATTTAATTATCTAAGAAAGCATTTAAAAATTCAACAATAATTAAGTCCTATTTAGCTTAGTCCATGTATTGCAAGGTTTATCAGAAAGTTCATCTTTATTGTCGTACAAAAATGTGTGCTCAGGTACAATTTGCTCGAATAAAGATCTGTTCACTTTGAGACTCCTACTGCGGGCACATGGAAATTATTCTATCTCTGGAATGGTAAAACTATCAGAGTTTAGCTAAGGATATAGATATAGATGAAGAAACAAGGGAAAGCTACCTCTTATTTATAGAACTGGCAACAGGCTACGATATCGCATACGCGATATCACAGGGACCGACGCGATGTCGCGGACACGATATCACGTACGCAATATCATAGCTAATTCGATATCGTGGCTCATCACCGAAAATCCACTAAGACCTTAAACTGGCAACCCCATGGCCTACCAAGGCTCAAAATTAGCCCACACAACCCTTTTCTTTGAAATCACATTTACATACTTAGGCAAAATTTTATCGCATTATTTTCTTTAACTATGCATGTTGCTCTGATTAAGATAGGTGCAACTTGACATTTTTCTGGTTTTTTTTACAAGATTATTATAGGATTCACAAGATGACTATGTATGAGCATCTTCATTCACCTTTGGTCCTCACTGAGCCACGCGGTGATCTTACATGATGCATTGATCCTCAATGCCTAGACCTTGAGCCCATAGCCTACGATGAATACATAACATTGATAGAGGCACCGTAAGACTAGCCAAACCATCTAATTAAGGCTCTAGATCTAGAGGTAGGTGACGTCATTAAGGATCCCATTATTGAAGTCCCTATAGCAACATATAGTGGTGATGTGAAAACATTGAAACTTAGTTCTTTGTTCGAGTCTCAACATGTCCAAAACATTGCAAAAACACTTAATGACAACATCAAGGCATTCGTGTGGCCTTATGAAGACATGCTAGGCCTAGATCCTCGTGTAATGCAACACAACATAATCCTCAATCCCAACATGAAACTAGTTAAGAAGAAAGCCCACAAGGTTAGGCCTAAGGTGGCGTTGGCAATCTGCGATGAAATCACCAAGCTCTATAAAGTTGGTTTCATCTGGGTTGTTGACTATGTCGATTAGGTCTCCAACATCATAGTTGTACCCAAGAAAAATGGAAGTATACACATTTGCATAGACTTCTAAGACCTCAACAAGGGAACCATCAATGACAACCTTCCATTGCCTAGTATTGATCAATTGGTCAATACCACAGCTGGTCATGCCTTTTTGTCCTTTACGGATGAGTTCTCAAGGTACAACCAGATTCGAATCAACCTAGAGCACCAAATCAATACTACCTTCATAACCCCTTGGAATACATTTTCATACACCATGATGTCCTTCGGACTTAAGAATGTAGGGGCAACTTATCAATGAGCCATGATGTACATCTTTAGTGATTACTTGTTAGGTCTGCTCAATGATTACGTTAACAATATAGTGACTAAATCCAAGGCATCACACATTCACGCAGATGATTTAGACCTTGTGCTCAAATGCTACCTAAAGCATGAACTTAAGCTAAATCCTAAGAAATGTGTCTTCAGCATCAATACAGGCTACATGCTAGGTTTCATAGTATCTGAAGCAATCATATGCGTAGAGCCTAATAAGGTTAAGGCCACTATCAACTTAGCACCACCAGCTAACCTTAAGGAGCTATGAAGGTTACAAGGCAGATTGTAATTCATACGATAGTTTATTATACAGTTAACTGACAAGTTGCAACCAATGCAATACTTGCTCAAAAAGGAAGTCCACTTTGAGTGGATGGCTCAATGCCAAGTAGCATTCAACAACCTTAAATAGGAGCTAACTCAACTTCCAATGATCTACCCTCCATAAGGAGATAAACCATTCTACATCTACCTTGCTACCTTAGATGTGTCCATCACTTCTCTACTTTTTCAAAAGCAAGATGATGGTACTGAGGTCCCCATATACTACCTAAGCCATGCATTAGTAGCCTACGAAGCAAAGTACAACAATGTGAAAAAGACTTGCCTTGCCTTAATCTTCACACTTACGATGTGGAGGCATTACCTTTTTGGCAACCAAGTAAATATCATCTACAAGAGCAATGTAGTCTGAGTTATCTCAACGAATATCTATAAGAGTAGTCGCATTGCACATTGGAAAATAATAACTGCAAAGTTTGGCCTGCATTACCTTGTGCAAACATCAACCAAAGGTCAACCAATAGTCGCACAGCTTACGGCTTCCCCAATCAATGACCATGCAACAATAGATCCAAAATTTTTAGATGAGCATGTCACTATCATAAGCCAAGTTCCTAAAAACTTTGAGCCACTCTTACGCTTCAATGGTGCTTCGACCTCTCAAGGGGGTAATGCCACTTCCCTAATCACATTCCCCTCCATGGAGATCTAACCCTTTGCATATCGCTTCACATTTCCATGCACTAACAATGTCGCAGAGTATGAAGGTCTCCTCCAGGGTATCTTAGTAGCTCATGACCTAGGAATCTAACAATCTGAGGTGATTCCCAACTAGTTGTCAACCAAGTCACAGAGGTTTACGCTTGCAAAGCCCAACACTTGAAGCCTTATTATGACTTGGCAAAGCACCTGCTCAAGCAATTTGCAACTGCTGATGTTCAGCATATCCTCTACAATGAAAATTGCATTGTTGATGCATTAGCTACATTAGCCTTAAGTATTGCACCTAAAATGTTTCATGCATTGCCAACCGTAGTGGCAATTTGCACTGTACCTGTCACGTAAGCAATCGACATTGCATCTATAGCCACAATAAGCACAACACACATAGTAGAGTGGTAAGACAACATCAAGTCATACCTTTTATAGGGTGAACCTCAATAGCATCTTACCACTGCCCAAAAGTATGCAGTGCAAAAGTGATCACGGTAGTACATCATCATGGGTGATAGCGCACTATGCCATCCATCCTATGATGGCATACTACTGACATGCATTAGCGATAGCGAAGCATAGACAAGTTGAACAGGTCCACGAGGGACTCTACGGAGGCCACATAGCACCCAGGGCAATGGCAGCAAAAATTAGACACTTAGGCTACTATTGGCCTTACATGGAGCATGATTGTATCTCCAAGATCAAGATGTGTGACATGTGTCAATGACATGGTAACTTAATGCACATGCCACCTACCGAACTGCATACAGTGCAAATCACATGGTCCTTCTAATGTTGGGGGCTAGACATCATAGGATTAATAACGCCTACATCCTCTGTAGGGCATAGTTTTATCATAATTGCCATTGAGTACTTTATGAAGTGGGTTGAAGCTATTCCCCTTAGGAGGACCACATTGCAACAAGTTTGCAAATTCATACTCGATAACATAGTGTCCTATTTTGGTTTACCTATGACCATTGTCACAAACAATGGGCCACAATTTAGTAGTGCTGATACTAAGGCCTTTTGCACATGCCTCAAAATCAAACATTCCTTTCTATCACCCTACTACTCATAGGCAAATGGCCAAGAGGAGGCCACAAATAAGGTCATTGTCAATCTTTTAAAAAACATGCTTCACAGTAGCAAACGATGATGGCATGAGCAACTAATCTACACACTCTGGGCCTACCACATGATGCAAAGAACTACAATAGGTAAGATACCATATAATTTGGTTTATCGATCTGAAGCCATCTTGCCTCTTGAATTACAGGTCTCGTCGCTCTATGTAATCCTCTCAAGCTTCATCGATGAGGCTCAAAATGACAAGTTGAGAACCATTGACCTTGACTCAATAAAGGAGGAGTACATGCAAATGCTTGGTCAAATTGAGCGATACTAACAAATGCAACAGCAAAAGCACCATCACAATCAGCATCAACGCCTAATCAAGGAGGGGGACTTAGTCCTCAAGGCCATTTGTGAACCCACAGACAAATTCTCAACCAACTAGGAAGGGCCTTTCTTGGTCATCAAGGCCTATGGCAATGGATCATTCAAGCTTGCTAACCATGATGGTAATGAATTTGCCAATCTGGTGAACCACTTGTATCTAAAGTTATACTACGTCTAGTATGTAGTGCCACATCAACGACAAAGCAAGGTAAGCAAGAGTCCACTATGACTGTAAACTGGCACAAAGAGTTCGCTATAACTATAAACTAGCATAGAGAGTTTGCTATGACTATAAATTGGCATAGACCATACTTGGGCCATGACACTAAAACTAGCATCCATAGTGATGAGTCGAAGTTGGTTGGCTATGTTGATGAGGCCTCATTGATGTAGTTGACCACATCAACGAGGCCTCATCGACAAGGCCTCATTAATGCATCTCACCCTGCATCGATGAGGCCCCATCGATGTAGTGTCTATCTGTCACTTATAAATACACACCTTCCAACTACATTTATGGCAATCTAGATTTCACTAGCAGTGAAGCTCTTGCATTTTTTCCATTCGAAAGTTAGAACTTTTTTCCCAAAGTGTTCACAACAAGAGTTATTGAGTGTACAGATCTTTATTCAAGCATTGTTGTACCTGAGCACAATAGTGTTTCCAATAATAAAGATGAGCTTTCTAATAAAATTTGTAGCACTTTGGATAGATTAGCTATTTTATTTATGCATTCAATGTTTTCAATTATTTGCTAATTATTCTCAATTATTTCACAAATATATTCCAGCAATTGAGTTAATGAGGCTATAAAGCTAGATAAATTAAATGCATAAGTACAACCACTTCGAGTGTAACACATATTTGCTTGGTAATCCCAGTAGCATTACTGCTTGGTATGCCCAGTAGCATAGCGCTTGGTCACCTAGTAGCGGATACGTGGATTTAGGACATGTACAGAAAGTGGAAATGAATACTTATGTTAGGATTAGTTAAATGCTAGTAAATTAGTTAATTTAGATTAGTTAATTAAATTACTTTTATCCATATTTGAGCACCAATCTATAAAACATAAAAAATGATAAAAATCGAATACCTTAGTTACATTTAACCATACCAACAAACGTCACAAGTGTGATTCGAAAGACAACAATTGACCTTAAGGCTAGATTTACTTCCTAAAGGGCTAGTGCACTGAAAATGATGAAGTCCACAAAATTTGACTGGATCACATGTGAACGCTTTGTGATTTGTATGGTTGGGTGTAGGGGTACCTCGTTGCTCATCATTGGCACCGTTGCTAGGGACATTTGTTTGTGGAACGTGCACTATTTAGGTCTAAGTGAATATCATTAATATCGTTGTATGAACCTAAAGGTTAATAGCGTTCCCACTATACATAAAAATTATAAAAGCACACTGATAATTTCATTTTGTTTTGCAAAATATCTTGTTCTTCTCATAAGCATGAAGATACTAAACCACCAGTCCCACAAGAATGCAAGGTGGTATACATTCATCCAGATGAGTTTATGCTGAATTTCACCTTCATCCTACATCAGGATGAACAAATGCGATGGTGTGATATGGAGGGCAATGTCATCTTGCCCCTTGATAGGCCTGTGCTCGAAATGCTATTTAAAACCCTTAAGAAGTTGGGCATAGCAAATCTTCATGAAGAACACAATATCAATGGATACGACACTTGGAACTACTATCCCACTAAAACACAACATAAGCAAGATAAACATGAAGAGAAACTCCATGAAGCTACAAAGGGAAAACATTACACTAACCCCTTATTCCTACTAGATCAAGAAAACAATGAGGATTCTCCTTTGGAAGGTTCTCAACATGAAGATTCTCCACCCCCTGCTACTGATGGAGAGGGTGTAAACCTGACCTTACAATTGACTATTCATAAACCAAGTTCAAGAAAGAGTAATAGCCAAGGTAGGGACTCAGGTGAACATTGCATAAACAAGGGATCTAATGATGGTGGTCGTAATAAGTGCAAGTTTGGTGGCGGTGGCAATCCACATTCCTCTTCATCCGATTTCAAACATTCCTCTTCATCTAATGATTCTCATGGAAGCCACCATCAAAACAACTGTGATGAAGGTGATTGATGAAATAACAATGACCATGAAGGGCACTAAAATCGAAGGGGTGGCTGAAATCATCATTGGCGTCATCAACATAGTGATCATAATGAACCTTTATTGGTGACTCACAGTATGCTTAACATTACAAAGGTAATGAAAATCCTGATCACACATATGAAGGATAGTTGGATTAAGCACCTAGATATGAATAATATCCTAAGATTTGAGGGGGGATACAATTCTGATCCACAGACACATCTACAAGCTTTTCAAGATGCCTGCGCTCTATAGAACATAGAGAATGAGTAGCAAAAACTCCAGCTTTTTTTTTCCAAGGACACTCATTAAGAAAGCTGAAAGTTGGTACCTGTCCTTAGAGCCAAAATCTATCCATAGATGTAGTACCATGTTAGAATTGTTCAATAAAAAATATTAGACGTATTCTAGAGTGTCTAACCTGAGAAGGCAAATCCAAGGCTGGAAACAAGGAGCACATGAACCTTTAGATGCCACCATGGGCCAATACTATTCACTCCTACACTGATGCCCTAGCCATGGTTACTCTCAGAGGGAACAACTTTGCACATCATAGATGGGCTCAAGGCAGAATCAAGAAGAATACTTGGGATGTATGCCTAAGAAAGATTATTTGAAATGAGAGTTCATCATATGCAAAGGCTAATTGAGCAAAGGCAAAAGAAAAAGGTGAGCTATGAAAGAGGTAAAGTGCTAAAGAATATAATAGGAATCCTTCCATTAGAAAATGAGAGGTCCAATTTTGTGACAAGGAGGAGTTACCACTTGATGAAGCAGTGAACAAAAAAACCTTGCCCATCCAAAAATTTGTTTTTGATATTTTAGCTAAGGTTGACAAGTTATGGGACTCTTTGGATAAAAAGTTTCAAACCACCTTAAAAATTGCCAAAGAATCCAAAGAGTAAAATAGTGATCATAATCGCAAGAGGCAAAACAACACTGAACGTGCCTCACAAAGAGGTAAGGGCAAAGTTGTTGTAGTAGAGAAAGTTGTGGAGTCTGACTCTGATGATGAAATCAAATGTGACATTTACCAATATAAACATCCAAAGGGATGTTGCCCTATGGTGTCACACTTACAAGAGTCTGGAGTGTATGCATTGAATCCTCACCTAGCACATAGGCAAGCTCTGAGACGATTGCCTTACACTCAAGGTAGTCCAAGATAGTTCCACCAACAACAACAAGCTTACTACCCAAGAGAAACTCCTCCACAACTATACAAAAAATACCAATAGTGGTATCAATCACAATCATGGTGAATGCCACCACCAAGGCAATAATACCCTTATAGGCAACCACATCCATACAAGTACTATGTTCAGCAACTCGTCTCCCCTAGAAGTTCTACAAGTCATGCATCATTCTAGCATCATTATTATCCTTCAGAGTACCATTGAATACATTCATCATCTACTCAAGGGGAAAACCCATATCTGTATCCTTATCATCCTTCACATCCCTTTGCACCTACACATCCACCTTCAACTCAATTACCTCCTACTCCATCCATGCAGGGTGAAATTCCTTCACGACCGCAACAATGAAATGCTACAAGGGTTGTATACTCATAACTAATTTTTCAACCAAGTGTTCCAAATAATCGATCAAAGAAATGATCTTTCTTTTGTCCTAGTAGTCCTCTTCAACCCTCACAACCTACTCTGGTTGATCACCCTGCATCTCTAGCACCCTCATCCTCTACATCAAATACTCTCGAGTTCCCTTCAAACCAAGTGCCACCTAGGATCCACATTATAATGCTAACTCATGTTGTTTCTGACTAGATTAAGGCTGGCAATCTTTCTACAAAAAGATTTGATCCAAGAAGTCCACTCATCTATCTACAGATTGTTGAACAAGAGCCATGTAAGGCTCTTCTTGACTCTAGTTCTGGAGTTAACCTCATCTCCCATGATATGTACAAGGCATGGAACCTACCACCTCTTAAGAAGAGCAATATCTATTTAGAATTAGCATATCAGTTGATTACTATTCCTTTGGGATTAGTAGAGGACATTGTGACCACAGTTTGTGGGTGGTCCTATCCTGCTAATTTTCTGGTAATCAAGGTGGACAATTGCAAAAGTAACCTTCCCATCATTATGAGAAGGGCTTGGTTAAGCACAGTTGATGCACAAATGGGAATAAGGGACCTATCCTTAGAAATATCCAAGGAAATGAGCTAGGCAAAATAGATAAGAAGCATATTCCATTTATCACATATAGTGATAACAAGTGCAATTGTATGCAAAATATTTGGTCAATCAAAAGCACATACATTAAGGCATGCAATTAGTGTCTACAAGAGATTAATATTCAATGGTGCTTGTATGCAACAACCACAAAACAAGAGGGCACCCAGTGGTTGATAGCTGATTCAAATAGTAGCACAATATGCATTGAGCCAACTAAGAGTCTAACATGTGCATATGTTGAAGGCATGAACAAAATTGAACAAGTTCATTTCCAACTCTCAAATGAAGATGATGATACCTGTTGGGAAGAGTTAGAGATCCTTAATCACTTCAAGTAAGAGCCCTTAGAACTAAAAAATTTACTAGCCAGTATGGAGCATGCATTTTTAAAGAATGACAAATTAGTCATCATTAATGCCAAACTTACTCCTAAACAAAAAGAAAAGTTGTTGAAAGTGGTGAATAAATGGTCAACAACCTTTGCTTAGTCATATCCAGAGCTAACAGGAATCGATCCAAGGATATGCCAACATCGCATCTACACTAACCCAGCCATGAAGCCTAGAAGGCAGCTGCAAAGGTGGTTGAACCCCAAATTAAAATAAATCATTAAGGAGAAGATAGAGTAACTCCTGAAGGAAAGGTTCATCTATCCAATCACAGATATTAAGTGCGTTAGCCCAATCGTTGTAGTACTAAAGAAGGATCGCAAATGGCGGGTTTGCATCGACTTTAAGCTATTAAATATGGTAACATTTAAGGATAATTTTTCTTTGTCATTTGTAGATCAAGTGTTAGATACCATATCTGAGCATTGTTATTATAGTTTCTTGGATGGTTATAGTGGCTATAACCAAATCCAAATCACACCAGAAGACCAGGCTAAGATACGAGTCACCTCAGGGACTTTTGTATATTATAAGATGTCATTTGGTGTATGTAATGCCCCTGCAACATTTCAAAGCTTGCTCTTGAGTATTTTCAACAAAAAATCGGTAGTGGTGTTGAATTCTTCATGGATCACTTCTTTACCTATGGAGCTACATTTGAGCAAGCCTTGGACTGACTTGAGCAAGTACTGAAGAAATGTATAGAGACAAACCTATAGCTCAACTAGCAAAAGAGCCATCTCATGGTCCATGAAGGCATTGTGTTAGGGCACCAAATTTCATAGAAATGGATAGAGGTAGACCTAGAAAAGATAAGGGTCATCTAAGGAATAACACATCAATGAGAGACCATTAAAGATGTTCTGTCATTCCTTGAACACACTGGTTACTAACGGCAATTTATTAAGAATGTCTCTAAGATTGCAAAGTCGTTGGTAGAACAAGGATGCACCTTTCATTTGGACCAATAAATGTGAATACACATTTCAATAATTAAAAGAGAAACTCATAGAAAGACCAATCTTACAAGCACCAAATTGGTCCAAACCATTCCATATCATTGCAAATGCATCTAACTATGCTTTGGGAGTGGTGCTCACGTAGCTGGATGATAAGAAACATTTATATTATATCCACTATGTGAGTAGAAGTATTGTGGGAGCACAATTGAATTACACCACCATGAAGAAAGAATTAATGGCAGTGTTGTACATGCTAGAAAATTTTAGACATTATGTGTTAGGATATAAGGTATTTATACATACAAATCATAGTGCAATTCACTTCCTTATGAATAAGCCGACTGTCAGTCCTCGTGTTATACGATGGCTTGTGATCTTGTAGGAATTCGATCTTACTATGGTAGATCGAAAAGGAACTGAGAATGTGGTTGTTGACCACCTCTCTCACTTAAGATGGGATAATGAAGAGGAGGAGAGCCTGCTCTCTAATTAGTTTCCAAATGACCTCCTCTTTACTAGAGCAATAAATGAACAAACACTTGAAAAAGCAATATGGTATAATGGCATCCTCACATATCTTCTTACTCAAGAGATGCCACAGGACTTAGATTTTAGAAAAAAGCAAAAATTTCTTCATTGGGCCAAATACTTCATGGAAATCAATGGACACCTTTACATGGTGTGTGTCGATGGATTGATTCGTTGGTGTGTCCCTGACAAAGATTAACTATGTGTTCTCCAAGATGCTCACGAAGGGCCTTGCGAAGGCCACTATGTAGGAAGATGCACGGCCATAAAAATCTTGATGCTAGGATACAATTGGCCTAAGATATTTAGGAATGCCCACGAGTTCATTAAGTCTTGTGAATGTTGTTAATGTGACAAGGGGATGACCACTTGCATTGAAGGTTCTTAATAGTGGATTCAACCACTAAAACCTTTTGACATATGGGGCATTGACTTCATGGGTTCCATCACACCCATGTCTAATGGAAAAGTGTATATTATAGTAGTAGTTGACTACTACACAAAATGGGCAAAAGTAGTAGCTGTTACTAATTGTACATCATCCACTGTTGTCAAATTTATATAACAAAATATGGTGAATAGATTTAGGGTGCCACATTCACTAATTTCTAATAATGGAACTCATTTCATAGGTGCCATATTTAGAAAATTAATGTAACACTTGGGGGTAGAACATAAATTAACAATACCTTACTACCCCCAAGCCAATGATCAAGCAAAGGTAACCAACCAAGAAATTACAAAAATACTAACGTAAACCATTAGCAAATATAGGAAGGATTGGAGCACAAAACTTAACGATGCTCTCTAGGCTTATCATTCAACATGGAAACTTTTTATTAGATATTCTCCCTATGATTTAGTGTACAAGAAACTTCAAACACTTCCAGTTTAATTCAAGCTCTGTACACTCTCAACAACCTATGATCTAAACCTTGACCTAAGTTTAGCACAGAAGGAAAGATTGATCAATCTAAATGTACTAGATGAAAATCACTTAGTGGTCCTATCCTTGAATGAGGTGAACAAGGCATTCAACAAGCAACATCATGACCTTAGAATTAGGAAAGTAAAACTTCAACTCGAAGATAAGGTTCTTTACTAGAACCCCACACATGTACGCCAAAAGACAAAATTCCAAACATTGTGGAAGGGACCTTATATAATTGATCAAGCCTTTNTTTTATAATTTTATACCATTTTAGTACCTTTTAACTTTCTTAATTATTTTATACTTTCTTATCAATTTTACTTTATTTTGTTTCCTTTTGTTCAAGTGTGGTATTTTCTCATTTTTGCTAATAAATCTGCTTTATTGTCACAAGACACAATGCTGTTGTTGTTGTTTACTAATGATGGTTTGTGCTTAATGTGTGATTATCGATGTCTAGTTTCTATTTTTGAATTCTAATGTCCGATGACTTTGACATGGTTTGTTTTTCATGGAATAGGCAGTGAGTCCACATCAACTATCCATCCAATGAACTCTATGGTTTTCCTTGTTCTAGGAATTTGAGGTTCCTTTTCATTAAAGAAACTTTTAATCAATTGGTGACCTTGGTAGTTCTGGAATCAAGAAGAATCCAAAGGTTTGTAAAGGGTGTGGCTTCAAGGGAACTTAATACTCTTTGTACTCTTCTTCTTTCTTGAGTGCTTGAGTGTTTTTTGTGGACTTCTTACCATTCCATACCATCCAATGATAGGAAGATAAATAACGTCATTGCATGGTGTGGTTCCCATTCAAAAAAAAACTATGGAAATTCAAAGCACACCCCTTTGACATGAATAAGGCCTTGCATGGTGTGGTTCCCATTTCAAAAAAAAAACCTATGGAAATTCAAAGCACACCCCTTCGACATGAATAAGTCCTTGCATGGTGTGGATCTCATTTCAAAAAAAAATATGGGAATTCAAAGCACACCCCTTGGATAAATAAAAGGGCTACAAGCATTGGTTATGGAACTCAAAAGAAATGCACCTATGCCTAAAGGTTTTCTCTAACTAAGGTCCTCTCTCTCTCTCTCACTTCCTACTTCTCTCTCTCCTCGTTGTGGAACAGCGGTTATTTTGTAAATGTACTCTTGTGTCTCGAGTAAGTGGATCAGTCTTAGAGTGGCAATGCAAAGTCACTAAAAGCATATGGTTTTCATCTAGACTAAGGATGGAACTTCTCGAGTCATTTTAATCACAAATTTCATGAGGGACTTATTATGAACTCAATTTGGAACCCCATTTCACCTTTTCTATCATCCATCCATGCTACAGTAATTCACCTTACTACCAGGTTCTATGTTATGCTCTATGTCTTAGTCTGATGTGTTGGGATTCTTGAGTGGATTCTTTCGCATTAGTCCTTAACTTGTCATGATCATTAAATCGACTATGGGGCCCATGGACCCCTTAGTTGAGGTTATGCAAGGGCAAAAAAGGCATGAGCCTACTATGGGGAGGACCCACTTGCATAGCTTCTGGCTTGATTAGTTAAGGTTCCTTACCTTTGACATCGCTACAATCCTGTATTTCGTATTTTTCATTATGTAAACCACTCAATACTCAATCTTTTATTGCATTCATCCATTAAATCAATTTTTCTCCATTTTTTCAAATTTATGAACTTCAACACCCTCTTCTCATGATTTCATACTATTCTTGGTCTTCTAAGCTTTCATTTGACCCCAAATTCATCGAAAAATTTCTTGTATTTTGAAAGTTTGACCAAAGTCAACGAAAGTCAATGGTGGTCAATAGCTGCATCGACAAGGCCTCGTCAATGCAATGCAAAAATACTCTATATATCACTAAATAATTTGGAATTTTTTGCAATTTGCTCATAACACAGGGGGAATTTTTACAATTTTTCAAAGCCCATAACTTTCAAACTGTTTATCCAAATTACTATGTTTTTCGATCCTGCACTTACTAGAGGTAAGACCTTTATCGTGGGGGCTACAAATCTTAAGGTTTTCAATGAGATTTTTGGAAATTTTTTGAACTCCCCTAAAGGGTTAATAACCTTAACCATATATAAACATTAACTTTTTCTAAGTTAACCCTTCTAACAACCTCCAGGATGAATTATTCATAATAACAAATAAAATAAAATTAACTATTGAGTTAATTAAATTAGCCATAATTAAAACTTAGCCAAGTGTAACTACCCTCAAGAATTAAGATATCCCAATTATTTTAAGGTTACACAATGATTGCTAATCCATGGTCTTATTATGATTACAGATGGCACCTAAACAAAAGTGTCTACAAGAAGGAGAACCCTCACAACCACAAGAGAAATGACGCAAATTTGGAAGAGACCAACAAGAACAAGGACAAGAACAATAAGAGGTCACCCATGCAACCAAACCTCTTCATGAGGAACCTGAAGTGGAATCTATTTAAAAAATTCTAGAGGAAGAAGTGCCTACCAAACAATCCCAATGAGGAGAAGCGCCTAGACCTGTGCCAAGGCTTAAGGTCACTTTGACTCAAGCCTACTTAGACATCATTAAGTCTTGAGAAATTCAAAGATCAGTTCTTCAAGAGATAAACTTTAGGCCATTTTTGGAAAAATATCTAGAGGATGTCAAGACACAATTGCAAACCTCTCCCATGTGGCCAGTCATCATGTCCAGTGAGGAATGGTACATGGGAGAGACCTATCTCTTCTTGAATAGCCAAAGGCTAGGGTCTGTTGTAAAAATCAAGTACATTTAAGTGTCCTACTTGACAGAGGCTATTGCACAGGCACTGGGGTTACTAGATAGTGGAACACAATTGGCAGAAATATCAACAAAAGATGATCCTAAGATAAAAAGGAAATGGACCTAGCGATGCTACAGGGTGGATCGTAAGGAGTATGGTGCACTCACATCGGCTAAGTGGATTTATTTCAAGATTGTAGCCTATCACCTCAATCCAATGGTGAGGCCAAGCAAAGGAACTACTTTCTCTACCTAAGCATGTGCTACTCTAAGCGAAAAATTTCCTGTCAACCTTTCACAGTTGATTTATTTGGAGATCCTCCAGTAACTCCAACAAGGAAGAGAGATGTGGCAACCCATTCTTAATGGGATTGACATCTACAATAAAGCGGAGATTTTCTTGAAGGAGTTACAAATCGAAGAAATGATAGAGTATGTGGAGTTGGCCAATCTCCATTCTACAAACCTAGCAATGCTAACAGCTAGATGACCATAGTCAAAATTAGAGAAATAAGTGGTTAGCTCATATCTACTATACAAGGCCAAGTTCAAACACCACAAGCACACCAAGCAAAAGCTTGAGACTACTAACACTAAACTCGAAGTCCTTAAAAGATGATTCACAAATTAATGATCCATCACTGAGGACCTAGCCAAATGGATGAATGACTACCAANGATTAATGATCCATCGCTAAGGACCTAGCCAAATGGATGAATGACTACCAAGAGCTGAAGAACACAGTGTGAGCATTTGACATTGAATGCAAATAGTTTGTTGCCTAGTTCGTCAATGTCAAGGAATTATTTCCAACAATCCCGTATCCTTGGGATGTGCCCATTCTAACCCACATTGGGGAAGCTACATGGATGGTGCATGATCCTAGGAGTAAGAAGGAGAAAATGAAAGCACTACTAGATGCTTTTCACCTCCTACCTAAAGTTGCAGTAGCAACTGGACAATCGCAACCGCCTCAACCACCGCTAATGCGTGAAGTCGATATCGCCTAGGACTATTTGATCTTCTCCAACAAGCTTCACACCATCAAGAAACATGTTGTCCAATTTTTGAAGAGTTGTATCATGGTGTTCAATTTTGTGTCCTAAACACCATCATTTTTGTAATGTGTTGATCTATACACCCAGGCACTCCATTTTTTGTCAAAGTCAATCAGTTGTTTTGTTGAAGAAAAGTCAATCAATAATCCCATACCTTCCCAATTTTATAAAAGAACTCAAGGACAAGTTTTCATTTAGTCGTGGGGGTATGATGAGTCACCGTTGGTTGGCTGCATCAATGAGGCCTCGTCGATGCATTTCGCCCTACATTGATGAGGCCCTGTTGAGCAATGTCTATCTGTTGCCTATAAATACGCACCTTCCAGTTGCATTTATGGCAATCTAAATTTCAGTGGCAATGAAGCTCTTACATTTTTTCCATTCGAAAGTTAGAATTTTTTTCCCTAAATCACCGCAACAGGAGTCATTAAGTGTACGAATCTTTATTCAAGCATTATTGTACCTAAGCACGACAATATGTGTGATAATAAAGATGAGCTTTCTGATAAACCTTGCAGCATTTTGGATAGATTAGCTATTTTATTTATGCATTTAGTGTTTTCAATTATTTGTTAATTATTCTTAATTATTTTGAAAATATTTTCTAACAATTGAGTTAATGAGGTTATAAGATAAATGAAATACATAAGTACAACCGCTTCAAGCATAACACGTATTCGCTTGGTAATCCCAGTAGTGTTATTGCTTGGTATGCCCAATAAAATAGCGCCTGGTCACCCAGTAGTAGATATGTGGGTTTAGGACATGTACAAAAAGTGGGAATAGATACTTATGTTAGGATTAGTTAAATGCTAGTAAATTAGTTAATTTATATTAGTTAATCAAATTACTTTTATCCATATTTGAGCACCAATCTATAAAACATAAAAAATGGTAAAAATCAAATGCCTCAGTTACACTTAACCATACCAACGAACATCACAAGTGTAATTGGGAAGACAAAAATTAACCTTAAGGCTAGATTCACTTCCTAAAGGGCTAGTGCACTGGAATTGATAGTGTCCTAGGAATTTGACCAGATCATGTGTGAATGCTTTATGATTCATATGGTTGGGCGTAAGGGTACCTCGTTGCTTATCACATAGCATTTGTTCACCATGATGCTTAAATTGGCACAGCTCATCCTTACGTCATGATGTTAAACTAGCACAACATCCACCATCCACTACGACATTAAACTAGCACCCAACAATCTGTTAGGACTATAAACTAGCACATCATGGTCTACCAAGACCTTAAATTGGACCCATGATTTGCTAGGATCCTAAACTAGCACAGCATGCATTCCTGCTAAGACCTTAAACTAGGTTCATAGTTCAACACACATAGTTCTACAAACAAGTAAGCACGAATACTTCTAATCCTCCATCATCTGCCCACACCTCATGGGCAGGGTGAAGCGATGTTCCAGAACAAAGTTCATGTCATTAAGAGAAGCCTCTGGAACATTTGTAGCATTACCATCCTTGGCATTTTGCTAATCCTCCGAAAATGCCTTTGGACATTTTGTTGACCTTCTAGAGCTCCTGCCACAATCTCCAGTAGTATCAGCCCTAGGCCACACCAACAACATTGCCAACCTTGGGTATTTCATTATTGGTTGGAGCTCTCACAATCAGCACAACCCTTTGGAGTAGTGGCAACATTAGGGCCCTGACTATCTCTTCTACTATGTCAGGCTCTTTCCATTGCTTGAATACTTACCTCCAGTGTGGTTACTAGAGCTTTTGCAGCTCTCTCGCTCCAACACCTACACTAGTTTTCTTACACTAGTGCTGCAAGCTCTTACAACTGGTCCAACACTCGTGACACTTGCAACACCCATGCAGCTAGTAGTTTGCTCTCATCTCATGTTGTGTGGTTGTTTTACTTATTTTCTCTATGTTGTGTTTGTAGGATGAAGCCCCGAAGGTGGTTGTGCAAAGACGCATCTCATTATAGCAGCAAGCCACCACATGACTTCGATGTGCTTGATTGGGATAGCTGAATCACCTAAGAGTGCACATCCCTATTACCCTACTTTAGTTTGCTCACATTTACCCCTTTTACCTTGCATTTCCCTGCTTCCCTCTACATCACCAAGCTTGCAACCACTTTGATGCACATGGCATCCTCTTTGTGTCAATTGCAGAACCCATAACAGACACAACGTAACTCTTCCTATGGGGAGCTTGTATAGGCTAGTCAAAGCCCAAGCGGATGTAATGCAACTCATCATGGGGAGAAAACACATGTCCTACAAATGCAACATGGTTGTACTAAAGTAAGGCCTACTAGGTGGCACACAACCCACCCGATGAAAAGCATCATGTAGCTAGCATCTCACAATGTGCAGAACCTAAAGTAGATTCGTCACCCAGTCAAAAAAAGCAAAAACACAAAAGAAAAAAAAAGAAAACAAAAAAATCAATCCAAAAAAGTCCCCAAGCACTCTTAGTAGAGCTGGAATTTTACAACTGGTCCAACCCTAAATCCACATCAACCTTCTCACAAGAACTCTGATGAGAGGTCACAATTTTAGGGGCAAATAATTCTAGTGCCATGAATGCTTACTCTCTCACAAGCACTTTGATGAGAGATCACTATTTCGATGACAAGTTACCTTGGTGCCATGATCCCCGTCAACTATGCTGACTCTACATCTTGCAGTTGCATGCATTGTTTGCATCTCATCCCCTTATTACCTCTTAGCACACTCCCTACATCCTTTATCCCTAGTATACCATTACCCTTAGCACTTTTGAGCATGGTGAAGTGACATTCAATCAAGTATTGACAAGCGATGTTGGTGTCAAGCTTGCTATGGTATTTTGCATTCTTTGTTGACATCTCTTGGGCCACTCCTCTAGACATCAACAAAAAGGGACCAATGAAACATCACCAAATTTTGGCTACTAGGTCTCAACTGAAGATTTAGCTAAGTGTCAAAGCTTGGCAAAATTTTTCTAAGTGTTGAGAGTACACTCCCACTACTAGGACTACGATTCATAGCGTAGTCAGTGTAGTTGACACTAATAGTCTAGATTTGCAAAATTCTTCTAAGTGTCAATAGTGGCTGCAAATTTTTCTAAGTATACCAACTACACTCACCCTGCTGAGACTATGCTCTAGAGCATAGTCAATGTAGCCAGCCTTGGAATAACCAATTTTGTAAATTTTCCCAAGTGTCAAGCCAGAGGCTACTAGGCATGTATGGGATGGAAAAAATAGTTTGTTAGATTTTCTAACTCTAGAGCCTACGCTCTCTACTACACTCTAGAGCATAGTTAGCATAGGCTACATGGGCACATCACTTTGCCAAATGTTTTCAAGCATCAGGGTTACACTCTCACCTTCGAGACTACACTCTAGAGCATAGCTAGCGTAGCCTACACTAAGCATCATTTTCTAACAAGATTCGCCTAACTCCTAGGGCTACACTTTAGAGCGTAGTCAATGTAGTTTGCTAGAACTACCTCCAGAAGCTTCCAAAGTTTAGCGTCAACCTACATTTCAACTCCAACATCCCCTTGGCAAGCAGAATCAACAAGATTTATTTGTTTTGCACCCTCCATTTGCCCCCAAATTTTACCTACGCTTAACACCACTTGAGACAGTGGGCAACGTAGTCCCAGAGTGTAGTCTCCAAATTGCACTATTTTGCATTATTTTCAGTACATTACAATCTATTTGGTACTCACACATGCAGTCTCAGTAGTGTAGTCATAGTCTGGCAGACTCACAAGGTCCATTGAAGCACACTAGCAGAACACCATTTTGCTTCAATGGGAGCGTAGTTGGGGTGAGTGTAGTCCTAGCTACCCCTTTGCCACCTAGCGTCTGATCTGCGATTCACACTAACCCTAGTCCTATAAATACCCCTACACTTCATGTTTTAGAGGTTGGCAATTTCATTCAGTAATTGGCATTATGGCATTAACATTCTTACACCTGAGCACCCTTAGCAACTTGACAAAATTTGGAACATTATCAAACATTGTTGCCCACTATCATGGCATCGTTGTACACTGCCCAGTGCACCATACACCACCGCAATCTATAGGACACTACAACAACCAACCTGGCAAGCTTAAACTTCATGGTAGATGTTAGTTCCTCACGGCCAAACATCCTAAGACTATAACTACGCTTGCCTATTGTGCCTGTTGTACACCATGTACCTCTTAAAATTTCCTTTGCAATTGACTATGCTTCCTCGTTTGGAGCAATGCTTTCTCTCTTGCTCACATTCCATGCATTTTTCACATTTTTCTTACGTTTTTAGTATTTTACTAGCACTTTGTACTATTTAAGCAAGTATTTGCACATTTGCCCCTTTATTTTCACATCTAACACCTTGACTATGCTCATACCCATGGGCACTATGGACACCGCAAAACGTTGTATCGACTCCTTAACACTCGTTTCGTTGTAACACCTGTAAGTCCCAGTTTGATCAACAAGACCATTCTAGGCACCCTACTTCTATTTTCTAGCAAGCCCTTGCATGGAAGTGGGGTCAAGACTGTGCGACCGCAAACCTCTCAGTGTCCCATTCCAGCCTCTGATGTTTTCAGTCGCTACACCCCTTAGACAAAATAAATGCATACATCTTTGCATGGTGTGGTTCCCATTTCAAAAAAAATGATGGGAATTTAAAGCACACCTGTTAAACAAAATAAATAGGCTACAAGCACTAGTTATGGGACTAGTCCCCTCTAACTAAGGCCCTTCCTCACTTCCTACTTCTCTTTTCTTCTCTAATAAGGAATGGTGGTTGTTCTATGGGAGCACTCTTGTGTCTCAAGGGATGGACTAGTCTTAGAATGATAATGCGAAGTCGCTAAACGTGGTTGATTTTGATCTAGACTAAGTATGGATCCTATCAAGTCATTTAACCACAAAATCCACAAGGGACTTCATGTGACCTTAATTAGGAACTCCATTCCACTTTCTCTCATCCATCTATGCTTTCCATGTCTATCCTCACTATCAATTTCACGTTCTTGTTCAATGTCCTAGTTTGATGTGTTGGAATTCTTAGTTAATTTCTTCTGGGTTTTTGTACTTAACCTTCTGTAACCATTAATCATCCACGAAGCCCATAGACTCTTTAGTTTGACGTTATGCAAGGGCATAAAAAGGCCTATGCCTACTTTTAGGAGGACCCACTTGCATATCTTTTGGTTGGGTTAGTTAAGTTCTTTACCCTTGGACACTTTTACAATCAAATTCTTTTTATTTACCCCATCAATAGCATCCAATGGTGCACATCTTCACAACATTTTTCAGTGAACTTTCCTTTTTATTCTTGTGAATTCTTACACCCTCTTCAATTATTTCCTTGTGTTAAACTTTTTTAGATTTAATGGACTACTTATCCATTTTACCTAATTTGTCAACCTTCCTACTAACACTACTTAAGGAACCAATCAACCACAATCACAACCTAGTCGAGTGTAACCACCAATGAGACAAGGCATTTAACAGCTATGTGTTATACATTGCATACTAATTCATGATTCTATTGTGATTGCAATGGGAAGCATGGACTAGAAGTGGGACTATCTTTGCCAAGGATGATGCAGTAGTACAATGAGGACCATTTAGGATCATTAGATCTTCTCTCTCATTCTTCTACTACTAAGAAGCGTTGGATGTTAGTGTTATCTAGGGTGTTCACTTCTCTTATCATGAACACCCAATCTTGTAAAAATTTTAATTCCATACACTTGGGCACTCAACATCTATCTATTCATTTGAGTCAATTTGTATGCTAGTCAATAATCCCATACCTTCCCAATATTTTGTAAAGAACTTGTTCCTCCTCTTCTACACTCGAGGGCAAATTTTCATTCAATCATGGGGGTATGATGAATCATTGTTTTCCAGTTGCTGCAACATCAAGTATCTAACCTTGGGGTTGTGACATTGGGTACACGATGTCAGGGTCTTGCTACGATGTTGGGTATCTGACATCGGGGGGTATGCACTGGCCTATAAATATAGCGCCTGGGCTCCCGATTTGAGTTAGTTTTTGAATCGATTTTTGCAATTTCTAGTCAGAGTAGCGACGCTCTTGTAGTTTATTTTCTGAGTGCCCGTAGAAGGACTTTAAGTGTGTATAAACCTTTCTTCGAACATTAATGTATTGGAGTGCAACAATGTAATGGGAATAAAATGAACTCTTTTGACAATCCTTGCAACACTGAGAATAGATTAATGTTTTCTTTAATGTCTTTACTTTCATGCACTTTAATGCATTTCAATTAAGCAATTAATTTCTACTTGTTAATGAACACAAGCACGACCACTTCGAGCATACATATAGTGCTTGGTAAGCTAGTAACACTTAACATTTGGTAGCCCAGCAACATTATATGTGTTTAGGATGTGTCTAGGAAAGTGGGACGGGTACTTGTGTTAGGCTTGCGAGGCTAGTTTAGATCTTATTTCTCATTGTTCATTAGCTTGGTTAATTATCTCTTTATTGTCATTAGGAGCAGCACAGAATTAGACAACATCATATGCCTCACTTTGGACTAAACCATACATGACAAAGCTACCACTAGTCCAAGTGGGAAGACAACAAATTGTGATCAGAGCCTAACAATCTAGATACCACAGCTAGTTCCATCCATGAAATTCAATAGAATCATGCATGAATGTTTGTGATTCATATGGTTGTACATAGGGGTACCTCGTCGCTCGTCACTCACTTAAGCAAATCAAGATCTACCTCAATCATATCTTGAATTCTACAAAAACCACTAATTGTAGCTAGGGTTTCAAAATGCTTGATTGGCCAATTCGAGAGACAATATCTCTTTCAACTTTTTCAAAAGTCAATGGAAGATTCAGCAATTCAACAAAATAAGGAACCCTTTGAAATTCAAGAGATGCTGAATTAAAAGAGGGAGTTCACTTTCAAATAATTAATAAAGCATGATGATGATTAAAAATACCAATATCAAGGACTAATAAAAAATAGGGAAAGGTTGTAAAACTTGAAATAATTCGGGTGTTGGAACTTGAAATAAGTGAAACATAAATACACCCCAAGATTTCAATTAGAACTTTATATAACTCATCGTTGCCCACCAAAATCAAACCCATGACCTAGAGCTTCCAAATCAAGTATCTTACTACTAGGCTAACATCTCATTATTAAACTTGAAATAATTTCACTATAAGTACTTCCAAGACATATAGCCAACAAAATACATTAGAATAATTATAGAGGAGCATAAAAATGCCTCAAGTATAACTCAAATTGGCAACCTCATAACAAGACAATGAGCTAACCACTCAATCCATCTACCATCAACAAAAGAAGATGATCTAAAAAAAGAATTATCAACCAGAGCCTTAATGCTCGTCTTGCCAAGCAAGTTCCTAGAGAGTTGGTAGACAAATAAAAGCCTAACCTCTTTTCAAGTGGTTGTGCCTAGCAAAAGAAGGTAATATGTCTTGTTAAAAATATTTTCAAAGAGGTGAAGCTATTTTTGCCTAAATATCTAGTTCCTTTGTTTTTGTTTGCATTTAATTTGATAATTTATCTGAAGTGATGCATGAGGGACATCCTTGCCTTTGCCTTTGGTTGATGGGAGGAAGATGGTGTACATAACTATGGTACCATGATAATGAGGTGTTAGCCTAGTACTGTAGGTCTTGGCTTCGCAACCCTAGATCATAGGTTCGATTCTACTAGGTAGCTGTGAGTTATAAACTTCTATAAAACCTTGGGATTTACTTATATTTCACTTATTTCAGATGAGTTTTGAAAATATTATTAATGCTAAGTGGTATAAGATATTGGTCAAGACACATCTCTCCATTGGAAGATTGTGCGTCCAATTTGTGTGAGAAAGGGTTCAATTCTTACCAAATATAGCATTAGGGTTATGCTACTAACCCTAATGTTAGTTTGCGAAAAAACATAAATAAATAAATTTACCAAATGATTATTTATGTTAATTAATAAACAAAATCTAAACATAGATTTCCTTCCAGGAAATGAAAAAGGCAAAACTCAGCAAATTTAACGAAAAACTATGATCTCTCGTCCTGTGCTTAGGTTATGCGAGAGTATAGCGTTAAGTATTTGGAATTAAAACGTCAAGCTGAACCATAAAATTCAAAAACACAAGGACAAAAAAGATGAAGCGAAAGAGCGAATTCACTAATTTCATAAATGCATTGCTTCCAACAATTCCTGTTTCTGCATGCTCACACGAATCCAAAATTTTCAGTGCAAAGTAGATTCCTGACCTCCACCAGCGGCGGAATCACAAAATGTTTTTGCGCCGAAAGGGTGTAAAATAGCATCATCTCGCTTCCTTTTTTCGCTCTAAATTCCAATTTCCAAATTCTTGGTCTACTTACTTACTCCATCCATTATATATATATATATATATATTCCAGTCCTGTAATTGCGAATGCTCTTCTCACTTACACGAGCAGCGATGGAGTCGCTGTCACTGAGAACAATTGCTTCAACAGCTTCTTCTTCTTCGCCTGATTTGTCCAGCACCGCTCTTTTCAAACCAAAAATCATGCGCAGATGTGCAACATTCGCAATTTGCAGAAAAACCAGCAGCAGCAATGGAAATCGTGTGTTTTCTCCCTTCATCAAACCTTGGCTGCGGCCACCTCTTCTTGGATGGAATCTGCCCGATGTTTGGTCCGTTCCATCCAATCTTCCTCCTTGCCCTGCAACTTCTGATGGTCAATGTAAGTGTTTTAGGGTTTTAAGAGTATTGTCTTTTAAAAGAAAATTGTTATTTTTTTATCATGGTTTCATTTTGGACGAAAATTTTTGCACTTCTAAAGCTTTGTTCTGGGTGTCCGTTGGTTTATCAAACATCGGGAATGTTGAACAATAGGGGGCCATGGTCCGTCCTTATGATCGGAAATAACGAGTATCAGAAGGGGTTTTTACAACCGGTAATATCCGGCAACAGAAATTCTTTGTTAAGTCATTTTTATTATTTATTCTTCCCAAAGATAGCATGGAATTCGAAACTGTGCCTAAGCAATAGAGCCTAAGCTGGCTTACTCAATTCATTTTCATACAGCATGCATGGAAAACAACATAACAGCAATAGGAAGAAACATCAAATGCCAAACAATGAACCGTAACAGCAACAACAATAGGAAGAAAGTCAAATTTGAAAAATGAACCAGTCAAATCAATCTTTCTTGTTCTCTACACCATAAGCCTTAAAACATGAACTGCAGTTTCTTCCCATTACTGTACCTCCTCTTCCAAATATATTCATGAAGATAGGATTTAAACAATTTTGAACAGCTTCAAGCAAAGTTTGCACAGAGAGAATTGACCTTTAATCAACAAATTAGGCTTCTGACACAAGGCCTTTTGCAGTTCGACAACCTTCCCTCCTCATCACCGCTCGAACCGGCTAGAGTTAGCTTACGGGGATATAACCTTCCACTGCAGTGCGACTCTGAATTCGGGCAAAATGGCTGAGTATAGACATAAAACAAAATGGCTGAATTATGCCTCAACAAACTTTGATTGGGTCGGAAAATTTTTTAATGGTTTGCAAAAAGTGACCGATTTAATCGGTTGTAAATAATTATGTTACTGGTTATTACCGTTCTAAGGACCCTCCCCCTATTGTTCAACATTTCAACCTTTCCAAACATTTTTTAGGTTTTGCCTTTTCTTTGTCTTCAATGTTGGAAGGTTTTTTATCTTTATTTATTTGTATTTATTTATTTTTGCTTCCTGGGATGTTTTGTAAATGAGATGTGTGTGTGTGTGTGTTTTTGTTTTATTTCTTTTGGCGGGAGGTGGGGGTGGGGGTGGGGGTGGTGGGAAAGTCTGAAATTTGAGAATGCTAGAACGTCTTAATGATCCAAGTTGGAGTGGATTCAGTTAAAAAAGTCTGGTTTTCGATGACATTTTTCAGCGTTTCTCACCACCCCGATGTTTTGGTTCTGAGAAATTTCTTTTTCAAGGAAAATAAGTGGCATGTTTTACACCTGTGATGTTCTGGGGTTTAGTGGGTGTAGAACCTGGAGCATCCATAATTGACGGAAAGGCAATTGCTGGAGAAATTAGAAGGGAAGTTGCCGAGGGAGTCCAGAAAATGAAGGATACCGTGGGTAAGGTACCTGGCTTAGCTGTTGTCCTGGTGGGATCCAGAAAGGATTCTGAAACATATGTTCGTAGCAAGAAGAAGGCCTGTGAAGAGGTGGGGATAACTTCAATGGGGATAAATTTGCCTGAACAAGCTTCTGAAAATGAGGTTTTGAAGGCTGTGAAGGATTTCAATGATGATCCATCTGTTCATGGCATTCTAGTCCAGCTTCCTCTTCCTCGGGTAAGTGTATTTTCATATTTGTTTGAATTTCCCACTTCAATCTTACAAAAAAGCAAAGTAGAAGGCAAAAATATTCCGTGATATGTCATTTTCTGTTGCCATCCAAATTGTTTTGTTTTTGGTTTTTCCAATTTTTTCATATATACCTCTTGAATGTTTCACAATGCTTGTATGTCTCAGCATAATTCACTGGAATTGTACCGACTTGTAAGATCCAAGTCGCACTCTTTAACCAACAAGCCATCCAAATTGTATAAGCACTAATCGCTTTACCTCATATGACTGTCAACACCAGATTGACAAATTTAGCTGGAACATTAAACTACCATTTCTAGCTTAATTTCAACTCAAAAAATTACAAAAGATTCGGATTCAATTTCATGTTTGATATCGGTATCTTCAAGCATGTTGTTTTTTGTTCATGTAATTGGAATTTATGTTTCCATGAACTTTTCTGCTGTCATCACGGCAGATACTTTTTGTAGCATTCTGAAGCAACTATAATCATTTTCCTGTTGAATGATTGCATTTCATTTCATTTTATTTTTTATTTTTAATTTTGGCTTTCTAACACTTGCCAATACAGCATGTTAATGAGGAAAAGATTTTAAATGCAATTAGCATTGAGAAAGATGTGGATGGTTTTCATCCATTGAACATAGGCCGGCTTGCAATGCAAGGAAGAGAACCTCTGTTTGTCCCGTGTACTCCAAAAGGATGTATAGAGTTGCTAATTAGATCCGGCATAGATATGATGGGAAAAAGAGCGGTTGTTATTGGAAGAAGTAATATTGTTGGGATGCCTGTAGCTATGCTTTTACAGGTAGGAATTGCACTCCTAATGACGAAATCTTATTAAAACTCGTTTTTAATTACACTGTCCCTGGAATGGCTGATTTTATACCCTTTTTTTCGATACATGTTCATTGCAGAGACACAATGCAACAGTTACTATTGTGCACTCTTATACCAAAGATTCGCCTTCTATTACCCGAGAAGCAGATATTGTAATTTCTGCAGCAGGAGTGGCTAACTTGGTTCGAGCAAACTGGTTAAAGCCTGGGGCGGTGGTCATTGATGTTGGGATCAATCCAGTCGATGTATGATTTTTAATTTAACATGACTATTTTCTTCTTTCTGATTTGTTTCTCTTTTTTTCTTTTCGTATTGATCATACAAGGCTTATGTTTGTAGGATACTAATAGTAAAAGAGGTTATCGTTTAGTGGGTGATGTTTGCTTCGAAGAAGCTTCAAGAATAGTGTCAGCAATAACACCAGTACCTGGTGGGGTTGGTCCAATGACGATTGCCATGCTCCTATCTAACACACTCGATTCAGCAAAAAGAGCATATGGACTAATGTGATGATTCCAAATTTGGGCATAAGCTGATTCAGCAAAATGAGCAACTTCGTTTTAAGGTTTTTGCCTATATATAGTAAAATAATTTGCAAGCGATCTATTTTAACACGCCTTTTTTACATCTTCCATAATCACATGCAGGGGATCCTGTTTGTTTTTTATCTTGAAGTGGGAGATATCCACAGAATATCTAGGGAAACACCTGCTATTTTTCCCACTCAAAAGTTTTGGATTTGTTACAAATGCCTGCAATGAATGTTGCATGCTGATGGTCTTGCATGTAAATGCAAAAACTATCATTGGAATCTTAAATTTCAAATATGTCAACCAAAGCTTGTCATGCTATATCTAATTAATGGAGAGGCAATTTAAGATGGCACAGGAAATAGAGGTACAGTTTATCTGCCAATGAGATGGTAGCTTTTTTGGTAATTCTTTGGTTTATTAAATCAGGAGTTCAGGCATATTAATCTTTTTTCTTTTCTGTTTTTAAAAGATACAATATGTTTGCAATGTTTTATTCATTGTTGTCAGGTTTTTTTTTTAAAGTTGGACTAAGGATAATAGCTTTCAACCTAAAATCGACATTCATATGCCTTTGCTGAGTCTGCTTGCACTTGCGTTTTCAAGTTTAGCTACGAAAATGGACAATGTAGTAGGTGTAGAATGGGCTTTTCAAGTTCTTATCAAACATTTTTAATAGTTCCAAAATTGAATAGGCACCCTAAGCATGGGTAGTCCTCCCGAGGAATCTATTCTACCATGGTAGAATAGCCAGACCCGGCAATTTTGCTTTAGGCATGAATTCAAAGTTCCGGCTATAATTGCTACTAGGTAGTAATACTTTAGTTACAGGGACAAACTTCTTTTATAATTGCAATACGGATTCCATTTAAAGTTCTTTTAGGATGTTTTTTTTTTTCCCTAAAATTCAAAATGCAGATTATATTAAAAAAAATAAAACATGGTTACGTTAAAACAAAGTAGGGTAGTAATCACAAAAGCTTAAAAATTAAAGATATAAGCCAAGTCAAACATGGTTACATTAAAACAAAGTAGGATAGGAATCACACAAGCTTAAAAATTAAAGATATAACCCAAGTCAAACATGGTTACCTTAAAACAAAGTAGGGTAGTAGTCACACAAGCTTAAAAATTAAAGATATAAGCCAAGTCAAACATGGTTACCTTGAAACAAAGTAGGATAGTAATCACACAAGCTTAAAAATTAAAGATATAAACCAAGTCAAACATGGTTACCTTAAAACAAAGTAGAGTTGTAATCACACAAGCTTAAAAATTAAAGATATAAGCCAAGTCAAACATGGTTACATTAAAACAAAGTAAGATAGTAATCACACAAACTTAAAAATTAAAGATATAAGCCAAGTCAAACATGGTTACATTAAAACAAAATAGGGTAGTAATCACATAAGCTTAAAAATTAAAGATATAAGCCAAGTCAAACATGGTTACATTAAAACAAAGTAGGGTAGTAATCACAAAAGCTTATAAATTAAAGATACAAGTCGAGTCATAGGTTTGATTATAGTGAGCATTACTGAGTTATAACGTCCTAATAGGACTATATCTCATGAAGTCTACCTATATTATAATTATTTTAAAGTTCCAATGTGAGCATAGGAGAGACAAGCCAAAAACTAAAAACATGGCCTTAATAGTCCATATTTGTATTGGCAAGCAGAATTTAAGCATTATCATAAAAGTCACATGAATGGTCCCATTTATTAAAAAAATCAAAGTTGAAAAGTGAGATAATTTATTACAAAATAGCCAAGTTGATTTGTAGTGTAATTTGGTAGTTAGTTACAGCTTGCCCAAAAAGCCAGTAAAGCTCCAACGATGATAAATAGGAAATGACAAATGCAATAATCTTTCCTAAAAGATATTCTTATGGCCAATTTAATTTACTAATCTTTTATAACAGTTTTACTAATTTGTAAAGCTTCAACAATAATAAATAGAAAATGATAAATACAATAATCTTTACTCAAAGATATTCTTATGACCAATTGAATTCACTATTTTTTACAACAATTTTGCTTATCTATAAAATAATTTATATTCCTTGTTGTAAAAAATGCAATCCAAAAATGTAGGTTAATATCAATTGAAAAGTTTTTTTTGGCTTTTGTATTTTGGCAAATTCATGAAGGAGGGAAAATCAAATTTGGATACTATTTTGAGTGTATTTAAAATTAATGAAGAGTGAAATTAGTTTACACTCAAGAAAAATTGCTTTGCAGTTTAGTAAAACGGCTATAAACAATAATGAATTAATATCTCTTAGTAAAGAAATCCATTTTTGAAAATCATATATCAAATTATACTTTTAGTTGGATCCGGAGTCCGTCACCTTAGAAATGTGTCCTCTGTCACGATCCATGAATTGATTGATCCCACCGCTGCCCTTTACATTGCCTGATCATACCCGATATTTGTTCCGTGGAAATTTTTTAATTACTAAGCCAAGAGGAAGAAATCTTCTATGAAGAGACAGGGTTACTTTTTGCTTGAAATGAGAAATCAGGAATTAAAAACCTGTAGTTCTTTTACCCTAGAACCATGAAGAAGGAATAAATATTCATTGCATATTTTGATTGTGTATCTTTATCATCTCCAAAGTGATATATATCTCGACATATTAAGATGAAACTTGCGGCGACTTCCATGACTACAAAGCATGTTCAAATCAGTTGAATCATACCGCATTGATATTCAGATCACATGGTTTTCAATTTTTACCGCTCTTGATCCAAATTATTTAGGGTTTTCACTAAGTTATATTATGTACAAAGTTAGGCTATGCTTAAGAGGTTACACAGTATTGGCAAGTATTAAAATTAAGTAATTCATTTTACAGAAAGAATATATGATTATTGCAAATCAAGATCAAATGTTCTGTGAAAAAATTCTGAAAGTGTTTCCTTCCTGTTCTTGGAGGACTTCTGTACTGAAGCATCTTTGTTGTCATAATTACGATGACGCCTGCCTAAAATTCTCCATGTTACAATATCCGGGCTCAAATTATTCAACTTCATTTTGTCTACAATCTTAAGTGCATCATTTGTTGACCCTAACCTACAAGCAGCATCAATCACTATATTATACACAACAACATCAGGTTTAAGTTCATCCCTGATCAATTCATCTAGCAAATCCCATGCCTCCATTAATTTGCCAGCTGCACACACAGATTTCATCAAGGCTGCATATAGAAAATCATCATGCTTGTTTGATGGCTTCACAACGTTGTGCCAAAATTCGATAGCTTTTTCTGACTCCCCATTTTTAGCCAATGCATCAATTACAAAAGTATAACTAACTTTGTCAGGACTCACACCATGGTTGCTCATCTCTTTTATTAGCTGAAAAGCCTGTTCTACTTTCCCAAACTTACTCAAGCCATGCAAAACTGAATTGTACGTCAAAACATTGGGACAGTAACCAGCCTCAATCATCTGTTGCAAAATATGCAGAGCTTCATCTGTCCGGCCAAGTTTTGACAGGCCATGAATTATTGAACTAAATGAAACAACATCTGGACCACAGAATTTGCCCTCCAGCATATCATTCAACACCATTTTAGCCTCATCGACTTGGCCTGCCTTGCAGAGTCCATAAATCACAGTATTAAGTGTGAAAAGATCAGGTGTGTATCCATCCTGCAGCATTTCCATCATTGTGTTGAGAAGCCTACCAGGATCATCCACGTCACAGAGAGCATACATAAAAATATTGTAAATTCTAGATTTGTCCAACCTGCTTTTGCCCAACATAAAATCCAAAAGCTCCTTGGCCATGGCCCATTCACCTGCCCTGCAAAATGACTTAACAAGAATCTGGAAAGTGGGCTCAGGAGGAATGTAGCCATTATCAAGGCAGTCATGAAGCACCTTGTTTGCCTCTTGAAAGCTTTCTTGTTTGCAGAGTCCATGAAGCACAGAACTGCAAGAAACCCCATCAGGAAAAATCCCCCTCTTCCTGATCATGAAAATGGCTCTCACAGCACCATCCACAAAACCCACATCACAAAAAGCATCAATCAGGGCAGCATAAGCAAAACAAGTATCAACTACATTGCAATCCCCATATGGCACAGAATTCACAAGAGATAAAGCATCATCAAAGAATCCTCCTTTACAGAGACCCCTCACCAAATTCCCATATGCTGCCTGGCTACAGGCCTGATCATTTACAGGCATCTCTGCCCAGAGCTCCGCCATAAGATTCCTGCCATCTGCAATCCTCCTGCCATTATACAAACCCACAACCATGACACTGTAAGTGAGCGAATTAGGAAAACAACCAGAATCCCTGCAACCACTACGCATTTTCTCGAACAGTTGCCATGCATCGTCCACCCTGGAAGCTGCACAGTAGCCACTCAACAGACTAGTGTAAGAAACCACATTGGGCTCCCACCCTCTGATCTTCATTTCATCCAAAATATGGTGGCCATCCATGAATCTTCCTTGTCTGCAGAACCCATGAATAATTTTATTATAATTAGAGATACTGGGCACGTAGCCATCTTTCAAAGAGATCATGCGGTTCATCACACGCAGGGTTTCAGATGGCATTTTTGCAGAACAGAGCTTGGCAATGATGATGTTGCAAAGACGCTCATCAGGAACCCATTTGGAATCCAAGGCTGATAAAACAAAGTTATGGGCTTCTGCAAATCGGCCTGAATTGCAGAGGCCATGAACAATGGAGCTGAGATTGAGGCCATCTGGTCTGTACCCAAAACTGCGCATGTTTTCCAGCAATCGGAGAGCATCTGCAATGTTCCCGGATTTGCAGAGCCAGTGGATTTCTCTGCTTCTTCTTCTATGGAAATCAATTGTGGGTAGTTCCTGTTCCATGAAGAAATCAGTTGTGGGTTGTTCCTGTTCCATGAGCTCCACATTGCTGTTCCCTGATATTGTGTTTGAGCTCAGAATCCACCGCGATTTTGCAGCAAACAATTTGAGATTTGAACTTGTCCTCAGCATGAGTTGTTGCTTCGATTTGAGATTCATAGCCATTTCCTTCAATTCTGCAGAAGCACAGCCTCAGGTTCCTTCTAACTATCTATCTATGCAACTCGCTGCTATTTTTTGTTTTTAAAAGGGTTTTCATCGAACTTTTTGGAATTTTTAATTTTCATTAAAAGGTTTGCAAGATTTCCCTTGCCCAAAATTTTGTTTTTTCTTTAAAAACATCAAAAACTTCCATTGCCGGGATTTGAACCCGGGTCGCCTGGGTGAAAGCCAGGTATCCTAACCGGACTAGACGACAATGGAGTGTGTTACCTTTTAATTCAACATTGGTATTAATAGATTTCTGTTCTAGAGACGATTTTGAAAGTCAAACTACCGTAAACTCGGGTGTTCACCGTTGAGCCACTACTTGACCATTTTTCTCCTACGGTTTGTGCTGTCTTTATTCATCTAATTTTTATTTATTCTTCTTCTCCTCTCGACATGCTTTTGATATTATTGATTTCATTTTATGTTTTTCTTAAAATGAATGTCATGATAAAGGCATTAAGCATTACGTATTTTGTTAATAATCTTAAAATTATCATTGAAATTGAACCTAAAATAGATAAGTATTTTTGAACAAATCAATTTCACTATTCTAACAAATCTAAAATTGCAAATGATTTGGTTCATTAGAAGTTGATAGAATAAAGTTAAAATTATTTATGCTTATGGTTTCAAAGAGACGTTTGAGGAAGATATTCAATTTTGTTAGACAATCACAATCTTCTTTATTTTTTTAGCTAGTGAAATTTCCTTCAATTTATGTGTTTTAGGACACAATATAGGTGAACTCATTCATGTCTTGCAATTTGTATATTTATAATTGCAATAGTAGCATTGTACCATATCCGTATTTGTATTTGTCTTTAAGAATCCATATTAGTGAGCATTGTACCATATTTTTTATTTTTGTTTATATTACTTCAAAAGTTTGATATTCTTCACTTTTCATCAATTTGCAAACTTGATTTGTTATTTATAAATCTTCATGTTTGAAGCTAAGTTTTCTTTATACCAACCATTTTCATAAGCTCTGTAATGAAGATTCCTGGACACTTTCAACCCTCTTAAATGTTTGAAAATATATAGCAAATTGACAAACTTCTCTAGCATCTAGATTCAAAAGGTAGCATATCCACTTTTAATAAGAATTCTATATTAAGTTCCAACTTTCACCTTCATTATCATTGTTAGTTACACAAATTCTTTTTCACGATTCAACTTTTTTTAAGAGTTAAGTTTTTATCTATTTGTAATTTTTTCGTATCATCTTCATCTATGATGTGAGAATTTTCTTTGAAAGGCTCATCATGTGACATGTTTTGAATGTAATCAAAATCATTCAAGACACCATTTATATAGTTTATCTACAATAGAAGTCAGCCAAACTCTTCTTGGAAGGTATATATTATGTAATTTATCTCTTCTTGTAACATTTGGTATCCCTCTTAGCATTCACATGTTTACTACATTTTTTGAACTTTCATCCTGCATTAATCAATTAAAAGTTTCCTATGTGAATTTTGTAAAGTAAACATAAATTTCATATACAAGAAAGTAATGCATTACTTCAACCTATAAAGGTAGAATATAAGCTTATGGTAAGAAAATTTTGTATTAAGTTTTAATTTCACTTTGAATTTATGAGTTGAAAGTTAGATTAATCTATTTTGCATGTCTCTATCATTTTTCAATTAAATCCAAATTCCATAAAGTTGCTTTTAAAATCATATAAAACTTTCTTGGCTCTTACAATTTTTTGTACCATGAAAATTTAAGGAAACCCAAATAGTTTGATTTCTATGAGTTAGCTACCTTGATTTTGTTACCTCACATTTGGCTTACCATGATGATGAGTCATCATTTGGGCAACTGCGATATTGCATTCGCGATATCGCAGCCCAACTCGCGATATCACGGCCTATCTCCTCATCTATAAATAATAGGTAGACAGATGAGTTAGAAATCATTAGGAAGTAAGTTAGTTTAGAGATAGTTTTGATTTTAGTTTTCATTTTCTCTATCTCAACCCTTTTCCTCTCCGTGTATGCCCGCAATGTGGTGAATGTAATTGTACAGCATCCTTTATTTGAGTGTGACGTACTTGGACATGCACATGATCGGAAATAAAGATTGAGATTACTTCATCATTGCAGCATTCACTTAGTTTAATTATTTACTTAATTGTTATTTACTACTTTCCTAGTTAATCTATCTCACCCTTAAACTCATGTTAAAACGCGGAATGAGTACGACTTGATTACGAGCATTTAAGTGTGACTACTTAGTAACCCAGTAGCGTACCTAGGATCTGCGCTTGGTAATCCCAGTGGTAGTCGTGCACGAAGTCCAAGATGTGTACAGATAATCAAGGAACGGATGCTCATCGCACTTAGGCTAGTTTAGGTTCTCTCACCTTTCTCTCTTAGCTTAGATAATATGACTTTCCATTGCCTTCAGGAGTAGCATTAGATTAGAAACCACATCATACACCTCACTTTGGACTAAACCATATGTGACAAAGCTAATACTAGTCCAGGTGGGAAGACAGCAAACTATGACCTAAGGCTAATCGTCTACAGGCCACAACTAGTCCATCTGCGGAGTTTCACCGGATCGCGCGTGTAACGCTCGTATTTGTATGGTTGAGTGTAGGGGTACCCCGTCACTCATCATTGGCACCGTTGCCGGGGATAGTGCTAGTTATCTAGATTAGTTATATCATACAAGGTCGTTGTAAAGGACTTAACGATATATTTTTTAGAAAAAAAATAATTATAAAAAGTCACATGTAATTTCACACACAACTTCACAACCATGGCACTCCTACAAGATTACAATAATGCCACACTTAGTGAGGAAGTTCATTGGAGAACCAACGAACTATATGACGATGAAGATTGGAGTACACAACCTGAAGTGGGGGTTTCTTATAAACATGAACGAAAGCAATGTCATCCCAACGCATGAAAGCATAACTTACCCGATGACCATGAGCCCCTACTGGCCACTACAAGCTTAACTCAAATACAAGAGGCTGTTTGAATCTCACGTAGGCATCGTAAAGAGAGTCGTCTACCCAAGCTCGATTTAAATAACTTTCCCAATTTTTCAGGAGGCTATGACTTAGATCCACATCAACATTTACAAGCCTTCTACGATGCCTGTACATGGAACAACATTGATAATGGTTGGCAAAAACTTAAACTCTTTCCCATGACACTCATTGGCCAAGCAAAAGTATGGTATAGATCATTAAAACCAAATTCAATACAATGTTGGTCAACGATGGTAGAAGTCTTTAACAAAAAATATCAAACCTATGCAAGAGTGTCA
>MNCI01022307.1:1141918-1202392 GCA_015680685.1 Gnetum montanum
ACCAAAATCTCAACTTAACAAATGTCCATGATCATAAAAAGGAGAAATCAACCTATCACAAGGAGAAAGAACCATCTTTGCCGATACAACAATCATTAGAAGAAGTCGAGGCAAAGATCAATAAGATGTTGGAATGGACGTATCAAAAGTGTGGAGAATTTATCAACATTATTGGAGATAGAGTTTTGACAACCCAAGAAGTAGGACAAAACATTAGACAATCGGAAAGAAGGGATAAGAAAAATAAGAGCTTAACTGCCAATCATACATATGAATGTAACATATGCCTGTACGATCACCCCAAGGGCTAATGCCCAATCTTGTCACATTTACATGAGCATTGGAGAAATACGTTACATCCAGAGTTCGTACAGAGATACTGTGTTCGATCATAGTGGTAACAATCCCAGTCGTGGGGGAGACCACCACTAAACTAGAGACACCCTTCGTATCATCCGAAACCAAACGCTTATTTTGTTTAACATGTTGTTTCTCCAGCTGGGTCAACATACTCTATCTCACCACATTACTATTCTTCTCAATACTATCAACCCATGCCTTCAACACAACCACCACCTTGTGTACCATACATTGCTCCTCAATTTCAACATTCTCATTTTTTCCCTCCTTCTACATCGCCACCAACTGTTCCTAAGGTGTCTGCACCACAGCAACAACCCACGAACATTACTTGCGCTACTACTTCCAACAGCAGTGAGAAACCTCAGCAACATCGAAAGCGTCCCTTCTTTAGAAATGACCCTAGGAAGGGACAACATAATTCCGAGGCCACTGCATCCTCCCACTCAGCACAAGTCCAAACCTGTAGTGCACCCTTACCTTTGAACCCCACGCCTCATGTTACTTCATCAGGGCCACCAACTCACGCTCCAACAACAATACGGCCCAATGAACACACGAATAGAGAGCAACAACCCGATCCCTACATACCATCTTTCGGTTACAAACATCATAGTGGATCAACTCGTTATCCGGGAACTACATCGTACAAATTACCCCACTATGCTTATTATAATCAAGTGTGTGAACCCCGATGGGGTAAGTATGACTGAGCCCCAATATTTCCAACATGCAAGGATCCTTATCTTCCATTTATTAATCCTTGCCATCCTCAACTAATTAGTTATGGGGGATATCCCCCATTTTAATAACAAGCAGGATTAATAATCACTTTTTATTTTCTTTAATTTTACAACTTTTTGTTTTCCAATTTTTCATTTTTCAATTTCTTGTTTTATCTTTTTACCTTTTTGTCTTTTTGTCCTTTTACATTTTTTATAAGTAATCTCATCTATGAATAAAACACATGTGGATCGCTGGTTGAGGTGTGTTCTATGTTATCAAGTCTTGGACAATCAATTATTTGGACAGTGAGCCCATTACACCCACTCATCCATTCTACAAATAAGAGGATCTGTTCAAGGGTACAGTGATATTCTTGACATTTTTAAAACTTAAAATTAATTTTGTGTTCATTGTACCCAAAATGAAGAAGGATGGAGCAAGAGGGAATGATTAGGGTGTGACATCAAGGGGACTTGCGGATTCTCTTTGATGACGTCTATGGGTGTTATCATGCAACATGGTCGTACTAAGATCCTTGTAAATCTAATGAAAAATGGGAGTAAGAGTAATCAAAAGGGCGCTCAAAAATCCAATGCTGTTCTAGGGGGTCCCACTAGAAAGACATGCACCCATGCCTAAAGTTTGGCAGCTTCTCTGGATTCAGCAATTGAAAAAAAAAGGAAAAAGAAAGAAAAAGAAAAAGGAAGTGCCACAAAACAAAAATCACTCCTCCCTTGAATAAAACGCCAAGTTATCGTATGCCTTGTTGTTATGGTACTCTCATAGTTGCTCATCATGGGATGAAATAATGCGATGTCATTGATTAGAGGAATGGACTTGGTCCTGATCTTGGAACGATAGGTTAATGACACCTTAATCATGCTTACACATAGGATTCACTGTGCCCTGGGTCAGTTACCTCATGTCCCAATCTCTACGATCCCTTCTATACTTCGTCTCATCTTACTGTTCGTGTAATTGTAGCTCGTGTCACGTGTAACATAGAATTCTTACCTCGTTCCGGTGATATTTACATGTGTGTGTTTTGTGGAATCAGTGCGAATTACATTTAACCCTTCTAATGCCCACAGACACTTTAACTGTGGTTACACAAGGGCATTATAGGTTGGAACCTACTTTGGGGAGGACCCACTTGTGTAATCTTTTGTAACCTTCACTTATGACACAATTCACACCCACCATCTCTTACCCTCAGCATAATTTTCAAATGATTTTCTTTCCATACTATTATCCCTCCAAAATTATTTTTCCTATGTACCATCACATAGCCTTTTTCTCTACCACCCAAGGTCCTTATTGATAAAACCCACATATCATTATTCATGCCTTCCAAACCATCTAATTACCCTAGAACCCTTTAACACTAGCCACGTGTCCTGGATTTCCACTTTAAATCCCAGAAAAACCTTCAAAATTCAGTATTTTATTATGGTGCCCAATGTCACTAGGGTCATGATATCGCGTACGCGATATCGTGTCCCTCCAACCCTATAAATAAGTGACCCCCATACAATACTTAGCATCATTTCTTGCCATTCACGCGGGGGATTTTTTCAAATTTTTCTCTACGACTTACGAGTGTGACACCTTTGCTTTTCAACCTCGATCTCGCTTGCTGGTACTCCGATTTTAATTCCGTCTAAACCTGCTTGAACCGGGAGTGTTTAGCTTAGACGTGGGGGAGGGACAAGGACACCTACCAAATAGCTTCTAACTTTTTTGGAATTTATCATCGCCCAAAGGACATCATTAAGGGTAATTAGTTGTAATTAAGAATGAAATGTGCCAAAAAAATCATTTAATCCTTTAGGTACATCAAGAGATTAAAATTGGAAAACCACCTAAGTGGAATGGACTCATTATTACAAGTTTTTAGGCAATATCACACGAAGATAAACAAATCAATTAATTAAGGCAAGTAGTAAGGTATAACTTAATGATGTCCTTATCAGAAAGCTTTGCCAACATGCTGGTATCAAGGGGTACACTAATGATGTCCTCCAAAAAGCCCAAAATGCTTCATATGCAGAATTGTTAAAGCCACCAACCGGAAGGAAAATTACTAGTGAGACGCTGGGACCAGAAGAAGAAGAAGAACAAACAGTTGGACCAACTACAACTCAACTTGCAGGACGCAACCAACCTCCAAGTACAGGACCCAGCCAACAATATGAAGCAAGGCCTAGCACAAGCCAGGATCAGCTGCTGTTGCCACAAGACTACAGATCGTCGATGAGCCATCTTAAGGTCATTGCTGAGATGGTCAATTGGGGGAGTCATGATGACGCAAATCTCTTCCACGTCATTGACAATGCCATTCAGCCCACTGTTTCTTTGGATCGCACAAGGAGGAAGTATCTATTCATATAGGAGGAGGGAGAAGTGTTTGGTCACAACAGATCTCGGGAAACGCAGCATCTTTCCAAGTGCAATTAGAAACTGGTGAAGGGGCCACTGTGGTGGTCATGCAACACTAGGATGCCACGAGAATCACAGATGTGGTCATAGACCACATCAAAGAATCATTCAATGTACCTGTTGTACCACCAGTAGATCTCACAGGAGCACGGGATGCTCAAACTTTGGCCGGAACCTCAATGACTCCTGCGAAACATGAGGATGCACTTGATCGATTGCTTCAAATAGGACAAGTAATGATGTCCCTGTTTAACATCCCTCAGGATGTTATGGCAATTCAGTCGAACCTCATTTCCACGAAGGGGAAGCTAGTCTTAACAGAAGTAAGGGTCGAGCATGTTGAAGTAGAAATGCAGAAATTACAAGAGCAGCTCGTGGCCCTACAAGCAGCACAGTGGGACCCTCTGTAGTTTGTTCCTGTAGACCAGCTAGATAATTTCAGAACTGAGCAACTAACCAAGCTAATCATGGAGAATAAAAAGGTGGCTGATGAAAAAGAGAAGGTTGTTTGGGATGCCTCTATAGCATAGGCGCAAACTCATGCACATCTCAAAGCACTCAATGCCTTACAGGAAGAAAATAAACAGCTCGTTGCCGACAACCTTCGGTTGACCATTGTGGAAAAGCAAAAGAATGTTCTCGAGGAACACTTTCATCAATTGCGAGAACAATTCATCATGGTCAACCAAGACATAAGTCATTTAGCCAAGGAGAATAGAACCCTCTCAATGGAGGAGGTACGCACAATTTGTTAAAAGATAGCTATTGAAATAAGCACGTGGCAAAATGAGGCTAAACGACATGAAACGCTAAAGGAGCACTTTTGAGATCAAGTGGGGATGTACAAACAGATCCTTGAGAAGGAGATCCATATGGCCAAGGCCCACATAAATGCTATCAATGCTCAACACACTAACTGGCGGCCCATATTAGACACATATATATGCCTTTGCCCACCAAGCTTAAGTTAAGAACCGGGACCTGCAGATTCAGGATCTAACAGAATACATGGAGTTGGCAAACATAAGGTATGCCAACCTTGCCATGTTAACAACAAGGCACCCGAGGATAGAGCTCGAGCAGCAGGTAGCAACCACCTATGTTAAATACGAAGTAGAATTTGCAGAATGTAAAAAGTTGTTGGAAAAACTAGAGGTCGCAAATTCTAAACTTGAGGTGGTGAAAGCAAGCTACCAAGGCCAAAAAGGTGTCACAGTAGATTTGGATCGATGGCTCGCGGATTTCCAAGAATACAAAGATAAAGCTAGAGCCTACGAAGAAGAACGTTAGGTGTTTGCGACTTGGTATGTCAAGGCTAATCAAATGTTTCCGCAACTACCCTATCCATGGAAAGTGCTGACTCCATCAAACATCGGAACATTAGCATGGATGGCACAAGACCCTCAGACCGAAGAGGAGAAGCTCCAAGCCATACTTCAGCATCATCAAGTCTCAAATCCTGGAGCACAAGACAAAGGAAAAGCACTAATGGAGGAGCCACCACCACCAGGAACCACATGAGTTCCACAAATTTTTGTAGTTGTAGCACATTCTTTGTGTTGTGTCTTTGTTTTGTTTTCATTTCACACTGCAGCATAATTCCATTTTCACCGTCCAATAATCCTAAACCTATCCACTATGTAATCACTGTAAGTCGCAGACAAGTTTTCACTCAGTCGTGGGGGTATGATGAATCATCATTTGGGCGACCGCGATATCGTGTACGCGATATCACAGCCCAACCCACAATATCGCATACGTGATACCATGGCCTATCTCCTCATCTATAAATAAGAGGTAGATAGATGAGTTAGAAATCATTAGGAAGTAAGTCAGCTTAGAGATAGTTTTGATTTTAGTTTTCATTTTCTCTATCTCAACCCTTTTCCTCTCCGTGTATGCCCGTAGTGTGATGAATGTAATTGTACGGCATCCTTTATTTGAGTGTGACGTACTTGGACATGCACATGACCGGAAATAAAGATTGAGATTACTTCATCATTGCAACATTCACTTAGTTTAATTATTTACTTAATTGTTATTTACTACTTTCCTAGTTAATCTATCTCACCCTTAAACTCATGTTAAAACACAGAATGAGTATGACTTGATTACGAGCATTTAAGTGTGACTACTTGGTAACCCAGTAGCGTACCTAGGATCTGCGCTTGGTAATCCCAGTGGTAGTCATGCACAAAGTCCAATATGTGTACGGATAATCAAGGAATGGATGCTCATCGCACTTAGGCTAGTTTAGGTTCTCTCACCTTTCTCTCTTAACTTAGATAATATTAATTTTCATTGCCTTCAGGAGTAGTGTTAGATTAGAAACCACATCATACACCTCACTCTGGACTAAACCATACGTGACAAAGCTAATACTAGTCCAGGTGGGAAGACAACGAACTGCGACCTAAGGCTAACCGTCTAGATACCATAACTAGTCTATCTGCGGAGTTCGACCAAATCATGCATGTAACGCTCGTATTCGTATGGTTGAGTGTAGGGGTACCTCGCCACTCATCACATGAGGTAGTGGATGAGCTAACCTTGTTTGAGTGGCTACACATAAGCTAGAACCTAGGTCTTATGACCTGAGAAATAAGCACCTTACCATCACTAAGCAATGGTCCCTAACAATGATTCTCGCTACCTTTCATTAAATTTGCATGACCTTATTTATAAACTCTTACTAGACTTAGAAATTAATAGCACATTAGCAACAAGAGAAGATCCAAATATAGTTAATGTAGTTAGCTTAGCTATATATTTATAATATATATGTGTAATTTGGTCAAAATGAATAAAATGACAATTGGAAATTTTTCTTGTATAATAAGTTCTACCAAAGTATTATGTCGGTTGTATAGGTTAAGGGTACACTGGTCAAACTTTAAGTTCTCATAACCCAAAGACTTAATAAAATACTATTTTTATTACCGAGTCATAAGCTTTAATAAATGAACAAAGTAAATAAGAAGCCTTTAAAAGTAATTTGTTTTAACACAATGTTACAAAGTTCAGCTTCTTGATTCCATTCACTACATTGCCTTTTACTAAATGGTATTTAGAAAACATGAGCATGGTAGAGTTGGTTATGCACTTATTGTTAAAGTATCTCTAGTAGAAAGTTGCGAGTTCAATTTATAATTATGCATACAACTAGCGATTCATTGTTACTCATTATAACTAGCCATGCTTGTTTAGAGCCTTTGTATTACATATTGAAAAATAATAATGTAAATTTTGTTAATTACTTTCATAATCTATACATACATTTTAACTTGAGAACTAAGTTCACAAAGAAACAACATATTTAACACCTATTCATAAGATCATAAAATATTAAAGATGTAGAATAAACCTAGGCTCTTCAAACCTCCATGGATATTCAGCATAAAAAGGCATATCCCACAAACATAGTTTAAATTTATTTGAGCTTATGAACAATAAAGCATAATGGGAAAAGTAGAAACAAAACAAAAGCCACCATAAATGTAACATCTGTTTTTGAGTATTCTAAAATTCAGCCTATCTCCTATCTTTTATGAACTATTGGATATACAAACAATGTACAGATCTACCTTCGACGAAAACTAAATCTATGATTGCATCCAGCAAAGGTACCAAGACCAATGGAGCAGTGCAAGCGTACAATTCATACAATTTAAAAACTTCTTACATGAAAATTAAAGACAATCCCAAATATATAGCCAATCCCACAAAAATCAACTTAAGCATGAACTTAAAAGTTCACAAATTCAAAGTCAAAATGCAAGAGATTAGATTTGTTGAGTCCAATGAAAATTCTTGGATGACAAGACTACACAGCCAACATTGACAATGCAGGGGGATATTAAGTCAAACTACAATTTTATGATACTTAAATATTGTCTTTAAAACAAGAGGAGATGATAAGGTAAGCTAACATGTGAGAGAGGTCCCAGGATGGTGTGTTTTTCTCATCTCTCCTCATGGTTCAAGGCCCATGGAACACTTTGATGTGCCCTTGAGTGGCACTCAAGTGTTAGAAAATCCATCCTAGCTTGGTGGTACCAAGCAAGAAGCAAAACTCCCTCCTATTATATCCTCCTCTAAGTCCTCTCCATACTACCCTCACTAGGAGAACTACATGGCCCTAATTCTATGGTGGTTGCAGATATGTAGGTAGCCAGGATTAGATAGTTCTGGTGTGATGCCTTGTTGAACCTTGTACCAAATCATGACGGGTCTAGGGGTGAGGCACACCTTGTAGATACATCGTCACCCCTTCCACCAATGATGCCTACAAGGTTGATTGTGTACTTGTTTGCTAAGTCCTTGTTCAAGGTTTAGAGGTTCTCCTTGAGGTGTATTCTCTCTTGTTAAGAAGTTGTTGTGTCACTCACTCCCTTCCAAGGGTTACTTGTTGGTTTAGAGGTGTATTCCCTTGGTCTTCCACCCCAGATCCACTAGATATAAGGGAATTCCATGGGGTGTCGGATAATGTCGAGGCAACATTATTACAGATGGTATCAAAGAGCATTTTTGTATCGTTTTGTGATAAGCATGTTACTCTCCCACGATGTTATACCTTCAAGGCTTCTTATTTATGGTTCTTTCGAATATGTATTTTTAGTGATATAGGATCATATCCTTGTGTATTTTTTGAAGAGTTTCCTTATGGTAAGACTCTTAAGCTTTTCATTATGGATTTAGGGTTTAGGTGTTAGCAACCCATGTATGTTGTTCTCACTAGAGGATGTATACAATTGCGTTGTGATGTTGTCCTCCACTAATTTACTTATGGTTGGATTGGTTGTAGTTTTACTTCAATATGGTTGAGGAGAGTTCTAATGGCAACTTATAAATTGTTGCTTGAGGAGCTCTTATCTCTAGTCTCTAGTGATTCATTTGGGATGAATTGGACTTAGTGTCCACTTCAGTCTCCATCTAGATGACATGTATTGATATGGCATTGATTGGATTGTGTAGGGTGTAGTATCATTGCACCCCCACTTACCTTGGATATAGTGAGTGTGGGAATTAGAAATTGGGACATGTTGGTTTCCAAGTACCTCAAGATGAAGGGCCTTTAGACATGTGCTCTTAGTGAGCCTTGTTCTAGGTGGATCAAGACCATCACCAGTAGACTTCATACACTCATGTTTGCGATTGTATGTTTTTCTAGTTTTGTAGGTATGTCTTTCTTTGGTTGCATTTCAAGTCTTACATGTGTGTCCCTCTTGTTGTTTCTATCTTTCATTAACATCAGGCTTTGTGCTCTATGTTGGGTGATGACTTGTTATTGGAAATTATCAAGGATACATTTTGAGGCCATGTGTGTCATCCCAAGACCAAATTGTTGTGGTCCTTGTTTTGATAACCTCTTATGATTTGGGTATTGTTGCCCTTGTTGTAGACCTTTCAGGTGTTGCATTTTCTCATTTGAGTTGGTTGTGTTGCCCTAGGTTTTATGGCATCACTTCCTTGGTTGATGACATTTCTTAAAGCATTTTGATTTGAAGACTTTCTGGGGTAGGTCATTGATGAGTGGTGAGGTATCTCTACACTCAACCATACGAATACGAGCGTTACACGCGTGATCCGGTCGAACTCCGCAGACGGACTAGTTGTGGCATCTAGACAGTTAACCTTAGGTCGCAGTTCGCTGTCTTCCCACCTAGACTAGTATTAACTTTGTCACGTATGATTTAGTCCAGAGTGAGGTGTATGATGTGTTTCTAACCTAATGCTACTCCTAAAGGCAATGGAAGGTAATATTGTCTAAGCTAAGAGAGAAAGGGCGAGAGAGAGAATCTAAGCTAGCCTAAGTGCGATGAGCATCTGTTCCTTGATCATCCGTACACATCTTGGACTTTGTACACAACTACTACTGGGATTACCAAGCGTAGATCCTAGGTACACTACTGGGTTACCAAGTGGTCACGCTTAAATGCTTGTAATCAAGTCGTACTCATTCCACGTTTAACAGGAGTTTAAAGGTGAGAAGATATTAACTAGGAAAGAAGTAAATAACAATTAATTAAATGATTAAGCTAAGTGAATGCTACAATGATGAAGTAATCTCTATCTTTATTTCTGGTCATGTGTGTGTCCAAGTACGTCACACTCGAATAAAGATGTTGTACAATTACAATCACCACACTGCAGGCATACACTAGGAGGAAAAGCGTTGAGAGAAAGAATTACTAAAAACTAACAGTTAAACTAAGAATTGACAAAAAGCTGCCCATCAGATCTATCTACCTCTTATTTATAGATGAGGAGACAGGCTACGATATTGTGTATGCAATATCATGGCTAGGCTGTGATATCGCGTACGTGATATCGTGTACGCGATATCACATCGACTGTGATATCGTGGATGCGATATCGTGGCTGTTAGCAAATTCATGACTCATCATATCCCCACGACTAAATGAAAACTCATCCTTGAGTTAAAGTGAGAACAAGCTCCATTGATTACATAGTGAATAGGTATGGGATTATCGATTGGCTAGAATGGATTCATGCCGTAGTGTGGAGTCAGAACAAAATTGAGACACAACACAAAAGAAAATCCTATGATTACAAAATTGGATAGAACTCATGTAGTTCCTGGTGGCAGTGGCTCCTCCATGGGTGTCTTTCCCTTTTCTTGAGCTCCAAGTCTTGGAATTTGATGGCATCAAAGTATGGCCTAGAGTTTCTCCTCTTGCAAGGCCTTAAGTGCCTTGGCATACGCGTAAGTTTACGCTTGTGCCATAGAGGCACCCCAGTCAACCTTCTCTTTTTCTTCCACCATCCTTTTATTCTCTGTCAATAGTTTATTAAGTTACTTAGTTCTGAAAGTGTTCAACTAGTTCTGAGAAATCTTTGGCCCTATATTCAGAAGGTTTAATACTTTCGAAATGACTTGAACAATGAAATCCATAGTCACACCATAATTGTTAACCGTGGTGCCTTCTTCTTTATTGTGCCAAAATTGGTACGTTTCCCCTAAGTGCCAAGCACCACTTTCAGAGAGGATAGGCCATAATGGGGATCCTTTGAGGTGATCCCTAACGACCTCTGGAGAAAATTTTGCGAAAGGTCCAAAGTTTAATTCCATGATCACTATAGTGAATATGGACCTTTCATGGATGGTCTGAACATAATCCTAGATCAGCATGAGATATTGTCCCTGGTCAAACGTTGCAGCAACTCCTCCTTTCGCCTACCTTGATTGTACAATAGCAGGTTCTTCTTAGTGGATACTAAATGATTGTTCCTCCTACTCTGCATGTTGTTCGGCAAGAACTTATCCTTCACCTCTCCTAGGTTGTTTGATCACACCTTAAGCAGGACCTTCTTGTTGTCCGTGTTTCAAGCCCATCTACAATCACACGGGGCCAATCGTTAGTAAGGTTGTTACCAAAGTTAGGTTATACCTTATTGCTTGCCTTAATAGATTTACTTTATTTTCGTGTGATGTTAATTATTGGAAGAACATGTCCCTGAAATATTATAATGTTGAGTCCTCTTTGCTTAGGTGGTTTCCAAATTTAATTTTCTGGTATAGCTAAGGGGATGAAATTATTTTTGACACATTTTATTCTTAATTTTACAACTAATTACCCTTAAATATGTCCTTTGAGCAATGATGAATTTCAAAAAATTTATGCACTATTCGACATGTGCCCCTCCCTTGCGACTAAGCTGAACACTCCGGGTTCAAATAGGTTCAAACAGAATGAAAAGTGGAGTACCAACGAGTGAGTTATGGATATGAAAGCAAGGGACGCACAATCATGAGTCGTAGAGAGGAATTTGAAAAACTTCCCCTGCGTGAACAATTGCAAATGATGTTGATTAGCACAGGGGGTCACGTATATATATTTTCATTGAAGTTAGGGAACTTAGAGAATGTACTGAATTTTTAATATTTATTTGAAATTAAACAATATAAACTAAGGACATTTGGACAATTGTTAAAGGGTTCTAGGGTAATTCAACTAGTTCTGAAGGCACAAAAATCATGATGATGTGGAATTTATCAATAAGGACCTCAAATGGTAGAGAAAAAGGCTATGTGATGGTTCATAGGAATGTTGAATCGGAGGGATAGAAATAAGGGAAAGAAAATTGTTGGCAATATGCTAAGGGTAACAAATGATGTGCGGAAGATGGGTCATGAGTGCAAATTACAAAAATTACGCAAGTGGGTCCTCCCCAAAGCAAGTTCCAACCTATAATGCCCTTGCATAACCACACTTAAAAGTGTCTGTGGGCACTCGAAGGGTTAAATGTAATTCACAATGATTCCACAAAACACACACATATGTAAATATCACCAGAATGAGGTAAGAATTCTACGCTATACGAGACATGAGCTACAATTACCCGAACAGTGAGATGAGATGAACTATAGAAGGGATTGTAGAGATTGGAACATGAGGTAACTGACCCAGGGCATAGCGAATCCTGCATGTAAAACATGATTAAGGTGCCATTAACCCGTCGTTCCAAGATCAGGACCAAGTCCATTCCTCTAATCAGTGACATCGCATTGTTTCATCCCATGATGAGCAACTATGAGAGTACCATAACAACAAGGCATACAATCACTTGGCGTTTTATTCAAGGGAGAAGTGATTTTTGTTTTGTGGCACTTTTCTTTTCATTTTTTTTTTCTTTTTTGAATACTGAATCCAGAGAAGCCACCAACCATCACGCATGGGTGCATGTCTTTCCAATGGGACCCCCTAGAATAGCATTGGATTTTTGAGTGCCCTTTTGATTACTCTTACTCCCATTTTTTGTTAGATCTACAAGGATCTTAGTACAACCACGTTGCATGATAACTCTCATAGATGTCAACAAAGAGAATCCACAAGTCCCCTTGATGTCACACCCTAATCATTCCCTCTTAGTCCATCCTTCTTCATTCTAGGTATAATGAACACAAAATTAATTTTACGTTTCAAGAATGTTAACAATATCACTGTACCCTCAAACAGAACCTCTTATTTGTAGAATGGATGAATGGGTGTAATGGGCTCACTGTCCAAATAATTGATCACTCAAGACCTAATAACCTAGAACAAACCTCAACCAATAATCCACATGAGTGTTTTATTAGTAGACGAGATTACTTGTAAAAAGACAAAAATACCAAAAAGGCAGAAAGATAAAACAAGAAGTTGAAAAATGAAAAACTGGATAATAAAAAGTTGTAAAATTAAAGAAAATGAAAATATATTTATTAATCTTGCTTGTTATTAGAATGGGGGATATCCCCCATAACTAAACAGTTGAATATGGCAAGGATTAATAAATGGAAGATGAGGGTCCCTACATGTTGGAAATATTGGGACCCAATCATACTTACCCCATTGGGGTTCACACACTTGATTATAGTAAGCATAGTGGGGCACTTTATAAGATGTAGTTTTCAGATAACGAGTTGACCCACTATGATATTTGGGACCGTTAGATGGTATGCAAGGATTAGGATGTTGTCTTCCATGACTATGTTCATTGGGTCGTATTGTTGTTGGAGTGTGAGTTGGTGGCCCTGATGGAGATACATGAGGCATTGGGTTCGAAGATAAGGGTGCATCACAGGTTTGAACTTGTGCTAAGTTGGAGGATGTAGTGGCCTCGGAATTGTGTTGTCCCTTCTTAAGGTCATTTCTAAAGAAGGGACGCCTTCGATGTTAAGGAGCTCTCTCACTGCTATTGGTGATAGTCATACAAGTAGCATTCATGGGTTGTTGTTGTGGTGCAGACACCTTAGAAACAGTTGATGGCAATGTAGAAGAAGGGAAAGGATGAGAATGTTGAAAATTAGGAGCAGTGTAAGGTGCACAAGGTGGTGGTTGTGTTGTGGACATGGGCTAATAGTATTGAGGAGAATAGTAATGTGGTGAGATAGAGTATGTTCACCCAATTGGGGAAACAAGATGTTGAACTAGATAAGCATTTGGATTTGGACGATATGAAGGATGTCTCCAATTTAAGGGTGGCTTCCCCCACGACTGGGATTGTTGCCACTGTGATCGAACACAGTATCTCTGTACGAACTCTGGGTGTAACGTGTTTCCCCAATGCTCATATAGATGTAACAAGATTGGGCATTGACCCTTGAGGTGATCGTACAGGCAAATGTTGCATTCATACGTATGATTGGCAGTTGGGCTCTTATTTTCTTTATCCCTTCTTTCCAATTGTCTACTGATACTTTGTCCTACTTCTTGGGTTGTCAAAACTCTATCTCCAATGATATCGATATATTCTCCACACTTTTTATACATACATTCCAACATCTTATTAATATTTGCCTCAACTTCCTTTAATGATTATTGTTCTAGCAAAGATGGTTCTTTCTCCTTGTGGTAGGTTGATTTCTCCTTTTTGTGATTATGGACCTTCGTTAAGTTGAGGTTTTGGTCCCTTTCATGTTTTTCAACACTCTCCCATCTAGCCATTTCTCCTTCTTCTTTTGCTACTTGCTTAATAAGCTCTTAGACTTGATGGGTTCATAGTTCGTATAGTTGACCTTGGGCATATATCCATAGGGTTTCTCTTGTTGCATCACGAAGCCCATCAATGATATGGTACATTAGCCATTCCTCAGAGAACTCATGGCCTGGATAGTTTTTTAATGGTGCATAATATCTTTCTAAGGCCATGTCCAAGGGTTCATGTTGTGCTTGTTTCCACTCTTGGATTTGTTTCCTCAAGGTTGACACTCTTGCATAGGTTTGATATCTTTCGTTAAAGAGTTCTACCATTGTTGGCCAACATCGTATTGAATTTGGTTTTAACGATCTATACCATAGTTTTGCTTGGCCAATGAGTGTCATAGGAAAGAGCTTGAGTTTTTGCTAACCGTTATCAATGTTATTCCATGTGCAGGCATCATAGAAGGCTTGTAAATGTTGATGCAGATCTAAGTCATAGCCTCCTAAAAAATTGGGAAAGTTGTTTAAATCGAGCCTGGGTAATGGCTCTCTTTACGATGCCTACGGGAGATTTGAACAGACTCTTGTATTTGTGTTAAGCTTGTAGTGGCCAGTAGGGGTTTATTGTCATCGGGTAAGTTATGCTTTCATGCGTTGGGATGACGTTGCTTTTGTTTATGTTTATAAGAAACCCCCACCTCGGGTTGCGTACTCTAATCTTCATTGTTAGATAATTCATTGGTTCTCCAATGAATTGCCTCACTAGATGTGGCATTATCATAGTCTTGTAGGAGAGGCATGGTTGTGAAATTGTGTGTGAATTTATATGTGAATTTTTATAATTATTTCTTCTTTTTAAGAGATATATCATTAATTCCTATACAGTGACCTTGTATGATATAACTAATCTAGATAACTAGCACCATCCCCGGCAATGGCACTAATGATGAGTGGCAAGGTACCCCTACACTCAACCATACAAATACGAGCGTTACACACGCGATTCAGTCAAACTCCGCAAACGGACTAGTTATGGCATCTAGACAGTTAGCCTTAGGTCGCAGTTCGTTGTCTTCCCACCTAGACTAGTATTAACTTTGTCATGTATGGTTTAGTCTAGAGTGAAGTGTATGATGTGTTTCTAACCTAATGCTACTCCTGAAGGCCATGAAAGGTAATATTGTCTAAGCTAAGAGAGAAAGGGTGAGAGAGAGAATCTAAGCTAGCCTAAGTGCGATGAGCATCCGTTCCTTAATCATCCGTACACATCTTGGACTTCGCGCACAACTACTATTGGAATTACCAAGCACAAATCCTAGGTATGCTACTGGGTTACCAAGTAGTCACACTTAAATGCTCATAATCAAGTCGTACTCATTCCACATTTAACAGGAGTTTAAGGGTGAGAAGATATTAACTAAGAAAGCAATAAATAATAATTAATTAAATGATTAAGCTAAGTGAATGCTGCAATGATGAAGTAATCTCGATATTTATTTCTAACCATGTGCGTGTCCAAGTACATCACACTCGAATAAGGATGTCGTACAATTACAATCACCACACTGTGGGCATACACTAGGAGGAAAAGGGTTGAGAGAAAGAATTACTAAAAACTAATACTTAAACTAAGAATTGACAAAAAGCTGCCTATCAAATTTTTCTACCTCTTATTTATAGATGAGGAGATAGGCAATATCATGTATGTGATATCGTAGATGCGATATCGTGGGTGCTATCATGGCTGTCAGCAAATTCATGACTCATCAGTCATCCTATTGATGGTTCATGTTGAGACCTCACCTCTTTCGATGAGAGTCTTCCCTTGTGAACGCATCCTTTCTAATGCTAATCTTCATAGTGAGAATTGAATTTTTATTATTAAGACCTATTTTTGGCTAGATCTTGGTCTCCCTCCTTATTTTCTAAGTTGAGATAATCATTTTTTTTCTAGTGCCCATGCCTCTTATGAATTTGGTGAGGTTCTCATCCTGGTGGGAACTAGTATTAGTTGCTGGGAACATTTATGGTATGTAAATCTTTGGAATTTTTCAAGTGTTCTAGTTATCTCTCTCTCTCTATGCCTCATGGTAAATTCTTTTGTGTGAGTGTATCTAATTGACCTATCAAGTTTTGCATGATTGATCTATATACATGTTGCTGAGGTCTTGCTCTCTATGGTATTGTGAGACTAATATTTTTCTATTGTGTGATCATGCTTGATGTTTGTGTATGAGGCTGATGTGCTGATCATGTTCTTGCTAACTCCTCTATTTTCGAGCTATTGTCTCAACCTTGTAGGCATCATAAGTACACATATGCAAATAATGATGACCTTAGTTAATTCTATAAGCTCTATGTCTATGGGAAAGATATGTGCTCTCAAGACCTTCATGAATTGGTTACGTGGTCTCAAAATTCCAACATTGGGTTGTCAATTTATTAGTACCTTTGTTGTGGTGGAGTACTAGTACATCATGATTTGTTTGCCTCTTAGTTCTAGATGAGCACTAACAAAAGATGGTGGTTTGTCCTAGACCCTACGAATATTGGGTTAGCAGATGGCATAGAATAGTATCCTTGATTGTGCCAAATACTGATGGTCCAGGAGTGGCCAATGCCTTGAGGTCCCACTATGGCAAGTGCTAGATTCTTAGCTAGCATTCTACATTGTTCGATCATTACATTCATGTCCCAATTCATTTTTTGTCGATGGTAGTCTTACAATGGGTGCAATGCTACAGTTGTCCATGTACATGCAAAGACAAAGACAAGTTTTTCTCAAAATAGCATGATGTAGCTTTGGTATTGCTTCTGGTGGTCTAAACCCTTCAACTTATGATGGGCTCAAGTAGTTTGTCCTATAGCCTACCAATCCTCAATAGCATTTTCAAATGTCATGTATTATGCTTACCAAATGTATTTCTACCTTCAAGTATGTAATATTGTAATGTTATGTTGTATTTAGCTATGACAAATCATGCACATAGAAGTGCTAGATGTTGTTTCCCTATGTAAATCAATTGTCCCCTTATTGTAGGCCTATGCCACACCCTAGAAAAAGGCCAAACTTGATATACGATACTTCCCTATGCTTATCCTTGAAGCACCTTCTCTCTATGTTTTGAAAGTGGCCTCTATTCCTTGAGATGATATTTTTTGAAAGCTCTATGGAAAATCTTATTTTTGTAAACTCTGTTATAATCAGAATGCTAGGGCATGTTCTTGCCCGTGATGCTCTCAAACTAATGCTTTGTATTCAGGTGATCTTGGCATGCCTCATTGGTATGTCCTTCGATAATTATTCTTGAGACAGGATAAGTTGTGGAACTATTCCTTTCAGGTTTCTTGATTAGCAGAAATCTTATTCATGGGTGATTGATGGTGGAATGTAGTCTAAAATTTAAATAATCCAGTTCAATGAACTTGATCTTGATAGCGAGTGGTTCATGGTGGTCATATGAATTGCAACGGCAAACCGAATATTCAAATCAAAGGTGATGTTGTCATGACTAGTTGCAGGGTAGAGTTGAGTTCTAAGTATCAGTACCTAGACTCATTCTCCCATGGTTGGATGTGGTCTTTAGGGTAGTTCTTGCAAGCGTTAGGATGGTGGTCCATCCTTGAAGAAATGGTGTTACAGTTATACAAATCATTAATTTCTCTTAAAGGCCATACATGCTAGACCTCTATGGGCTGAAAAACACTTGAGCCTGTGCTATCATAACTTGGGGCTTATGGTGCTTTTATGGACTATGGTGTATCACCCCATCTCTCTGGTGTATCATTGATTATTTCAATGTTCCAACCTCTATGGTGGGATAACATGACCATGCACTCTATTTCCTAGTGATTCTCTAGCCATATGGCATGGTCCATTTTCCATCCATTTTCCATTCCAATGGATACTTTCCTTGGTTGTCAACTACACAATGTGGGTTGTATCGAGATAATTGTTCTTCTAGTTGGGATTCAAAAATAGTTGATGTTAGGACTTGTTCCAAGTAGTGGTCCCAAGTGCCTAAAATTTCGAGATTAGTTTTCAAAGATGGGATATTGTTACAAGATTCGAATTCATAGAATCTCCTTTATGAGACCATGTGGTTGATGCAAGCATACATCTTTTATTGTAAGCAAGGTGTGATCTCATGTCCACTCTCTCAATTATGGGGGCTTCAAAGGAACTTCATCGTTTAGGGTTCTCTAGTAGACCTCCTTTATCGTAAACCCTTTGAGGATGAATTGTGGTTTGTTTTGAGTTGGTAGTTGATGATGATGATGCCCATTCATTGTAATTTGAAATTCTCTCGAGGACCTAGTCCTCCTATGGGCAAACTATTCCTAATGACTCTTGAGTTTGTTGATTGTATCTAATGGTAATAGGCAGTGGTGTGACCTTGTGCACCACAATTATTGTAAATGGGATGGACTAGTATATAGGAAATGAAAACTTAGACCTCCTACAGTGAAATGAAATCCCTTTCTATGAAAGTTTGGGGTATGAACTCTTTGGCTTCTTGAGTCGAGCTTTGAGGTGGGATTGAATGTGGGTAAGACCTATGAATCTATGCCTTCCCTCAACTATTAGCAATTGATCAATGTGGTTGTGTTGGCTATGTGGACTACTTTGGCATGTACCATGGCTACACTACAGTCAGGTTGTTGTCCCTACTTACATAAGGAGCCTCCCAAAGAGGATCTTCCCTACCGATTCAAAAATCCAATGAGGTGTGTTGATCATGGTATGTGGTCATTCCTAGCATGGCAGGAAAAATTTAGATTCTAGGAATGTAGATGTTCCTTAGAAAAATTCATGATAGTCGTTGTCCTCAGAGGTGATAAATTCATGATAGTCGTTGTCCTCAGAGGTGATTCTACATGCTTCCCTAGACTAAGCATTCGTAAAACGATGCTTGTGGGAAGGACAGGCTATAAGATGTGAGTGTAGCTGATCCTTTCCCATAAACAGGATATGGCAGTTGTAACATACCATGTAAATGTAGTTGACATGAAATGTATGTATGAAGGACTATCTTGAGGTTGGCTTCACAACCTATCCTTCACTTGTACAAGCTCTCAAGCAAGTGTTCTCGATGATGAACAAACTCAAAGGATGTCAATGATAGACTAGATTAGAATGTTATGATAGCTTCTTGGAGAAGTTTCCAATAAAATTTTGGACCTTCTCCCTTGCTGTGAATATGCAATATCATATTAGATGATGAAAATGTAAATTGCGGTGTTGGTGCATCTACGGATGACAAGGTCAAATTGAAGAGATCTGCCTCTATGCCTTGTTTTCAAAGGGGGATCATGCTCAACTCCCTTCCTACCAGCCTAAATAGATGTTGATGCGAAAAAAGGAAAGAAAATATGTTGATGGTATAGATGTGGTGAACCAGTACATTGATGGCTAGACTAGCAAGACCCCATGGGTCTTGATGCTAGAAGTAGAACCTAGGGTTCTGGAAAGCTTGAGTTGCTTGCAAAGACATGGCTCTTGGAGCATGTTCTCTCTTTCGGTTATGGTTTCCTAAGTCCATCACCAAGGTTGAAAGTGGTCTTGGTGAGCCTTCAAAATTGATAACAAAAAAAAAAGAATTGATGGTTGCCAAGAAGCCATTCAGGATAGAACTCAGCTATACTTGTAGAAGAAGAGTACGTCTTCTTGCATAGGTATGGGCCTATGCAGGAAGACAAGTCTCTAGACCTAATAAGGGACAAATCTAGGGGTTGCCTTAGAGACGTTGCCCCTTTGGGTTGGACTTATTCCTCTTGTCACAGATTAGGCAAAGTTTTTGGGTTCCTCCAAGTGTCCGTTGCATTTCATGCAAGGCCTTGGATGGAAGGATGTATCAGGTGTTGGGGTTGTTACCTTCCTTCAAGCTTGGTGTCAATTAAGTTGAGGGACTCCTGGAAATTGACGGAGCTCCAAACCCATACTTGAAGTGTATTCTTAAGGCTTATCCTAGGCTCTACTCCAAGGATGTCACTTCTTTTGCGGAGGAGGATTGTGAGAGAGGTCCTAAGATGGAGGTTCACCTAGTCTCTCCCTATGGTTTGGGAACCATGGAACACTCTGATGTGCCCTTAAGCGGCACTCAAGTATTAAAAAACCCATCTCAGCTTGGCGATACCAAGCCAGCAGTAGGGCTCCCTCCTATTGCATCCTTCTCTAAGTCCTCTTCGTACTACCCTCACATGGAAAACTACATGGCCCTGATTCTATGGTGGTTGTAAATATGTAGGCAACCAGGATAGGATAGTTCTTGTGTGGTGCCTTGTCGAACCTTGTACCAGATTGTGAGGTCTAGGGGTAAGGCATGCCTTGTAGATACATCATCACCCCTTCCACTGATGATGCCTATAGGGTTGCTTGTGTACTGTGTTTGCTAAGTCCTTGTTTAGAATTTAGAGGTTCCCCTTGAGGTGTATTCTCTCTTGTTAAAAAGATGTTGTGCCGCTCACTCCCTTCTAAGGGTTGCTTGTTGGTTTAGAGGCATATTCCCATGGTCTTCCACCCTAGATCCACTAGATCTAAGGGAATTCCATGGGGTGTCAGACAACATCAGGCAACATTGCATAACATCATGGGGGGGTTGGTTTCTTGAATCTATAAATGTATATGTTGAATGTTTCGATGCTGAATTCAAAGATATATGAATGGATAAAGAACCAGAAAATATCCAAAAATTAACTAAAGCATGTATATTGGGTGGGTTAACAAGAATGCTAAGATACTTTTTTCATCAAAGAAGTAGAATTTATGGATGTAGCATCCAAAGACTTATATAGCGTTCTCAACCAACTTTTTTCATCAAGTGGAATCTACCGATGTAGCATTCAAAGACTTATATAACGTTCTCGAGATTTTTTTACTGTCTTCAGAATGGTAAGTTTCAATATTCCTAGAGTGGGTTCTTGATTTTATGCAGCCTCGTAGTACTTAGATGCCATTGAAAATATCATTAATTTGTGATCAGTTCATGCATGTACGTTACACTGCATTTCATTAACACATCATCCATAAAGATTCTTCCGAACCCAACTACTCTTCCCTGAAAATAGTGGACAAAATGGTTTGTTGGGCCAGCCTGACATGTCATTTTTTGACTGTACAACACATCTTGGGCCAACGCAGAAGTGATGAGAAAACCAGAACAAACCCAGCAAGAACAGTATGATGAACAATGTTATGGTTCACACTATCACATAAATTATTCTAGCTATCAGGCATTTAGGTCCGCCATATTAAAGCTATACATACTAGCCGGATTAGTTGACACTGGGAAGTTTTGTAAACATTGAAGTTTTATTCTTTATGTTTATATCAAAAAAAAAAATTTCCTTTCTGAAACAAGACAGCTAAGCAAAAACAAAGTGAACATTTCTAAACAAGCAACAAAATTCGGCATCGGCATTGATGTTGGTGGACTCCACTACGTTCCACTTTAATAGAGAGTCAGAGATGACATGGTCACTCACAAATCAATAATCCAAATGCATCCCTGACTCCTGACTCCTAACTAGGAGCTGCATCCTATCAGAGATTGATTTCTAATTTTGCGGTAATAAAAGTCAGAGTGGAGTGGAGGAATTTGTGGAGTGTAGCAGAGGCAGAGCACATGCAGCTCTGCTGCAAAAACCCAAAATCCCTACTCTGCAAGTCAGCCAGCATTCCATAAGCAGCCAAAACTCATCCAACTCAAAAACCCACCCTCCCCAGTCAAGCTTGTACCACAATGCCACACAGAACCTGCCATGATGTCATTTCCAATAAACACAGGCCTGTCTGTAACTCCATGATTGTATCTCTGTAGTTCCCATGACCACCCAGCAAGCATGTTGAGAAGCTTCTCAGCAGTTGTAGTGCTCATGAATGTAAATTTCAAATATCCCTCACTCTTCTTGCCTGGCTGCCATTGCAGTTAGGGTTTCTGCAATGAGCAGATTGTCATACAAGATTCACTGTCTGTACTGTTTCTGCTAATTGTACAGCAGAGGTAGAAAAAAGGTGGATCTTATCATATTATTTTGGGATTATTACTTTTCATGATCTTCTTTCCTTTTACTTTAACGTTACAGGCAACTGGGCCAGGAGGAGGAGCAGTAAGAGGAGGAGAATCTTGTGGGTGGTCAGAATAAATGCTTGGGCGGTATCAATTAAAGTGACGAAAGCTGAAACAGTAATTCCCGATCAAACTAGGAATAATTACGAGGATGAAGAAAGGATCATTGGTTACCACCTTACTTTTACAGAACCCACAAAGCAGAAATTTGAAAATGAGAAATGGGGCCCCCTTCCCCTCTCAAAACGCTTGTTACTGACCTCACTTGCTTTTGTCTCTTATCTTTTTCTTTACCTTTTTTGGCCCTTGGCATTGCACTGAGGATTAAGCTCAAACTCTGCTCTGTTTCGGTCGAGGGTTTTGAACTCGTTCAGCAGAGAGAGAGAGAGAGAGACAGGGTTGGGGTTGGGATTATGTTTAGTTGGATCCCAGCACTCTAGTTCAAAATCTACTCCTGTGAATAAGTCATGGAGCTTCTGCTGATTGTGGGTTTTGTTGCTTTGTTTTCAAGAGTTGCTTCTTGTGCTTGCTCCAATGGAGGCTGCAAGGTTTGTGGGTTTTCTATTTGCAGAATGAAAACCTACTACTACTGTTCTGCAGTTCCAGAGTTCTCCTAGAAATATTTTGTAACCTGGGAGTGCATTTTTCCTGTGTTTTATTACAGCTTCTTGATTCTTGTTCAACGCCAGGGGACTGTGGATCAGGTCTGTATTGTGGCAATTGTCCTGCCTCCGGACGAGATCAACCAGTTTGCACCAGAGGACAGGCCACAAGAGTTTCTGCTATAGTAAGTCTACTGCTGGCCAAGTGAAAGAAAAATTCTCTGATTTATGTAAATTATGGGTTAAATCTTTGTACATTGTGCTGGACCTGTTTGTTTCAGTTTTGTTTGCTGATAAATGTACTTGAATTTCAAATTTCTATGAGAATTTAAAGTGTTTAAATTTCAATTCGGAGATTTTTATGGTATGTTTTCACTCTTGAAGGTGAATGATTTGCCCTTCAACAAATATGCCTGGTTGACAACTCACAATTCCTTTTCAATCACCAGTGAGCCCTCCTATACAGGGTCTCAGAGGGTTACCTTCTACAATCAGGAAGATACTGTGACTAATCAGCTGAATGTATGTTGCTTTTAGCCTTGATCACTTCAGAAATTATTTTTCATTCGTTTCATAAAATATTCCTTTTATTAGTTTTGTATAATGTTACATTGCAGAACGGTGTCAGGGGATTCATGCTGGACATGTATGATTTCATGGGGGATGTTTGGCTCTGCCATTCCTTTGGCGGGCAATGCTACAATATTACAGCCTTTGTGAGTGACAAATTTCCCCAAATGTGGTTTCTTATATTTACCTAACATTTTCCTTGAATAGTTCATATTTCAGCTTCATAGCAGTAGTGGCAAATTTGTGGGAGCATTTGTAACAAGAATTCACAGCTTATCGTTGATTTAATCTTCTTGATCTATTTGTCAAAGTTTTCATTTTGACCTCATGTTCTACAAATTTTCATATTATATAGCTTCATAGCTCTAAGATAGGAAATTTACAGAGGCATGTATAACTACAACTGACAGCTTTTTACTTCTGTTCATCTTCATCTTCATTTTTTCATAGGAGCCTGCAATAAATACCTTGCAAGAAATAGAAAGTTTTCTGTCCTCTAACCCCACAGAGATTGTCACTATATTCATAGAGGACTATGTGCATGCACCAAAAGGGCTTACCCGGGTCTTTACTGATGCTGGGTTAATGAAGTACTGGTTTCCTGTGGCAAATATGCCAAAAAAGGGGCAGGATTGGCCTAGAATATCAGAGATGGTTTCCAGTAACAGACGCTTGATAGTATTCACTTCTGTGGCATCAAAGGAACAATCAGAAGGGATTGCATATCAGTGGAGATACCTTGTTGAAAATGAACGTGAGTGACATGATAATATTGGAACTGAAACTGAAAAGACAGTAGAGTTTTGAAAACATCATTAAAAAAATTTATTAACCGATCTTGATAACATTTAGAAATATTATTATATCTAATGACTAACATCATGTAGGCATCTGCAGCTGGTGATGGAGGAATAAACCAAGGTTCCTGCCACAACAGACAAGAATCCCAACCCCTGAAATCCAAAGATGCATCCCTGTTTCTGATGAACTTTTTCCCAACCATACCTGATCAAACTGGATCCTGCAAGGAGCATTCTGGGGAACTTGTGCAAATGACAAATTTATGTTACCGAGCAGCAGCGGCAAGACTTCCCAATTTCATTGCAGTAAATTTCTACATGGTATCATCATGATGTTATATATTGATTTTCTACGAAAACAGCAACAGCTTGTCATTCCTCTGCTGTGTTTTGAAGATCACCGCTAATCCTACCAATTTTATGGCACAGAGGAGTGATGGAGGAGGCGTTTTTGATTTGTTGGACAGCATCAACGGTAGATCCTTATGTGGGTGTAATACAGTTACAGCTTGCCAGGTGATTGAAATTTAACTCTGCATCCTTAACAAAACAGATAAAAAAATTTACAATTGTGAATTAATTTAAAATTTGCCCAACTTTAGAATCACATTATTAACATTAGTTGCGCCAACTTAAAACTTGTCTTGTGAGAAATATTAACACACCACATCTAAATTATAAATAGATTCTTCTTCACATTAAGATTTTCAAAATCCACCGATTCTCTTGGGACCCCACTTTGTGGAATAAGCATAGAGACTCTGGATGATGATTCTTTATCATATAATAAGCATTGAACCGCCAAATGATGAACCTTTTTTTATCATATATATATATATATATAATGATGTGATATTTTAAGAATTGTGAATTTTTTATGCTTTGCAGGCCGGAGCAGCTAATGGAGTTTGCAAGAATGTACCAGCTGCTTTTCTGAACCCTCCTACTGTAGGGTCCTCAACCATGAATCCAACCTCTCCTTCTATGGGTTCCACTTCTTCAGAGCCCATACAGACAATAATATCTTCACAGAGCAGCTGTCTTAGAGTTTTTTATTCCTGTAATTTGTACATTCTTCTTATATCATGGGTCCTCTTGGTTCTTCATAGGTCCAGCTGATGCAGTTTGAGCATTTTGTCACTGAAAAAGACAATTTTCCCTCTCAGCTTAGAGGGCCACAAGGACAAAGATTATTGTTATCATTGATGTACAAACAAATCCCAGATTTTTTACATCATCTCCTCGGAGAGGAGAAGGAGACCTCTCCACTTGCCAATTTGACTGGATTCTCAGAACTTGTTGAAAGCCACCATCCTTGATCCATGACTCCAAAACATAATTGCATCATTTCACTTGATTAACATGGTCTACTTTGTCAATATTTGAATGAACGAACTCCTCCAATATTTCAAGTGCAACAGTGACAAGTCATTACTGAAGGGTTTGAAGCTCTTGAAGTTTGTCTTGTAAGGCCATTGGAATATTTATTTAAAAAAAAAAAAAAACATGGTGTGTCTGTTTTTTCTGTAGTTGGGTTGGAAATCTACGTTTGAGATGCAGGGAACCCAAATTTTAAAACATGGGAAGTTTTATGAGGAGGAATTGATGCATGTTGCACTTCTGGAATCGTCTTAATTCACCAGAAATGAAATTTGTTTTTAAAGTGAAATTCGTAGTTTTCCTATGCAAAATAGGAGATGGGAGTTTAATCCTTGACTTTCTTTCCCATGGTGAAGGATCGGCAGCGGTATTTGTCGATAATCGCATCTTCTAAAAAGCAGTTCTCGGACGGTTTTAGAATTTGATTAAAGTGATAAAAAAAAGTAGCTTTGTTTATGATGAAATTCAATGATGTCGCATCTTTTTAACAGAAAGATGCTCTCTTGAAAGTTGGTGTAGACGTTTGGGATAAAGTCGTTCAATTTTATTGTTGAAAATGAAACTAATTCAAAATTGAAATTTAAAAAGAAGCTTTTTTTATGTTGTAACACCCATAGCATTTAGTAAACAGATACTACATTTTCATGAAAAATAAAGATACTCATGAGGGCTGCAAAAATAAATCATACAAAAGCACCAATAAAGGTAGCAAATGCAAGTTTTTTGTCTAACATTATAAGATTGTTGTCTTAAATGGGTAGTCACAAGAAAGACGTAGCATTCATCTTTAAGGCTTTCTGACTCACACAACCTACAAGACATGCCTTGATGCCCTCTTTTTCTTGAAAAAGTTGAATCCATCACTTCTTGAAGGAATTAAATCCCTCTTCCACTTTTAATTCTAAGATGATGTGAACTTAGTTGAATCCATCTTCCACATTCAATTCTAAGAATTCTAAGATGTTATGAGCTTAAATTAAGTTTGCTGATAGCACTCTAATACTTATTAAACATAGTCTTAAAAAATACAAGTGATTTAATGTTAAACATGTCAATCAATTTGAAAGCTTGGTTTTAACCAGGGTAAAAAGGTTTTGATTTTTATGCATGTATTATCCATGCTTTGATTTTTCAAGCTAGTGCCCTCTGTAAAGTAGTATCTCAGCCTAAATATTTAGGACCATATGAAGCAATGACATATGAACTATATGCATGCTTTCCTAGTAAGGGGTTGGAGTAAGATGAACTAAATACTAATACTATGTGCATGTATCCTAAAACTTTCTCATAACTCACTTTTACTAAAAGAAACTCACATCTTAAAGTTGGTCAACACATCATTGCTCTTATGCACCTCCATAAATTCATTTTGTTAAAGAAATAATTTCTAAAATCTGTCCCTGATCATTAGATTATGAAATAATAAGGGCAATTTGGAGATGCGGGGAATCGAACCCCGTGCCTCTCGCATGCGAAGCGAGCGCTCTACCATATGAGCTACATCCCCATTTACAGGTTTTTTGATGTTTTATTATTGTTAACCCATGTTTACTCCCCAATTTTTTGAATGTTATTTTTTGTTTCTTCCAAGGGATATGTATGTCTCATCCATGCCAAAGATTGGTTTTAAAAGCCAAGGTTGAAACTGGAAAGGTCCAGTTCCGTCAAAGATTGCCATGCATGTATTCTTCTTCATTTTCAAATTTCATGCCTTTTGCAAGGCATAAAAAATCAATGAAGGTGAGTAGAATTATTATTCATCGTTAATATAAAAAACAAACTCCTTGGAGATGCGGGGAATCGAACCCCGTGCCTCTCGCATGCAAAGCGAGCGCTCTACCATATGAGCTACATCCCCGCTTTGTTAAAATGGGATTATTTATTATTAAAAGATTTATGTCATGGCGAGTTATGCATCTTCTTTTTCAATCGAAAATCTCTACCATTCCTTGAAATGGACAATTATTCATGAACATGATCAAGCCTTGTTTCCTTTAGGCTTAGGCTTACGAACAACGCCATTGTTTTGCAGATGGTGGGACGTGGCACCTTAGAAGTACATCATAAATGCTTTTGGGACAATATAGACTCTCAATTTTCTAAAGATTACAATTTATGGATAATTTTGTTATTTTTGAGATGTTTTGAAAATCAACATTGCAATTTTACAACAAATCACTTCGACAATGTTTTAAGATAAAACAAAAAATTGTTACTGGTATCTCTTTGTGCATTATGATGCCAAAACATTTGCATCCCAAGAAACATAAGGGAACACGTACCATCCCGAACACATCCCAAGCTTGATTTTTTTTTTTTCTTCTTTTTTTTTTTCGAACCTGTTGCTGCTGCAGGACGCATCCCTGTATAACACAGGACTTTTTCTCGAGTTGGCCCCAAACTGCAATTTTAAGAAGGGTTGCTGCTAAGTTCCAGTGATGGAACGGGCAATTTTCCACACGATATGCAGCCACCGCTAGATTGATAGCAGGAACGAGAAATGGCTGGAAGGAACTCCAGAGGCATAGGTGTAAGTTTATTTCTTGTTTTTTTTAATTTATTTGAGTTTATTCCAAATAAAGGGCTAACAAATTACCTTGTTGGAACAAGGTAAAAGTACCCAGAATATTTAGCAATGAAAATTCCATGGAAGCAAACATGGCCAGACTAGTAACGTTACGTTCATTCATTTTGGTTATCAGGAAACTACTTGTAAGCTTAATGTAGCGATTATTCAGGCCTGTCATCATCGCAGTAAGAGATTATGACAAAATTTCAGCAAAAATTTGAAAATGTTAATCATCATCGGCCCCTTCTGATCCCCTCGTGCAGTCATTATCATCGCTTCCCTTGTCAACATCAGATTCACCACCATCGCTATCCTCTGCTTCCACGTCATGCATTCCATTTACAGGTTCATCCTCCTCATCAGAGATGGGCAACTGAGAGCTAATCTCACGACCTTTCAGATCCTTATGTTTTAAATTTCCTGCGAATAAAAAACATGCTTCTATTATTATTTCATGAATAGCCAAAATGTTGTGCATATGTTCCCAAAGTTCATTTACATTTCCACAATAGAAAATAATCATCATATACCCATCCAGAAGGACTCCCCATGAGCATTTTTGTGAAGAAGAGCTTTAACACAGAACAGGTATCTTTCCATTGAACGTTTAACCGCGGGGATCTTGCTGGTGACCATTGTTCTTTTAAAACCCTGTAACAAAAAAAATCACAATTGTTGTAGAGGTGAAGCTTTGAAATTAAAACTATACTTAATGAGAAAATCTGGCCCATGCAGTTGTCAACCTTGGCCTCTGAGCAAAGTGTTTGAACGGTTCGGGTTGCTTTCTGAAGCTCCTTCACCTTCAACCATAACCATAGCAATCAAATTTCAAACCTAAAACATTTAGCGGCAACCCAATTCCAATCTTGATTTTGAATTAAACAAGGTTACCAGGACAATTATTTGATCCTTGTAGGAGTCATAGTGAATTTCCAAGAATGTAAAACCTGAAATGCAAAGTAAAATTCTTATGCAACACTGAAATTTTAAAATTTACGAATTTATATTAGTCAACTGTAGGCTTATTTTGCTGCAGTAATGTGGCTCATGAAGTTTGAGCACATTACGTAAGATATTTAGACACGGAACTTTCATCACAATGTTTAGTTTCTAAATAAGAAAACCTTACCTTTCAAAAAATTGTCAACAAATTTTCCCGCACACTTGACTGCAGTTGCATGCATAGCCACCTAAGACATTATCTAAGTATCAGTTCTTCGTTCCTATACGCTGACAAACTAAGTTTCATCTAATGAAAAATACCTTATCATGAATCTTCGTCAAGTTTACAAGAGAGACAAGCACGTTTACACATTGGTGAACCTTCTCCAAAAGCTTTTTTACGGTATCTTTATTGACATCCGTTTTTGCCTTTTGTAATGCAAGTATTTCTTTAATCTGCAAAAGGCATAAATGGAAAACATTACTTGGACTAAAGATTTGAAACATACCCTATTACATGTTCAACTGGATACAAAGAAATACAGAATACCTACCAGCTTGTTCAGAAGAAGTAGCGCTTCCTCGAACTGCAAGTGTGATGCTTTATATGAGAACCATAACTTAAAAAAGAAAAGAAAATTTTGTAAAGAGTATAAAGCCCTAAACGAGTCACACCTGCACTCGATACCATATCAACAAAGTAGTCGAGGAAAGAGTTGGAAATCCAGGAACTGCATCCTGTGTTCGAGATTTGCCTGCAGGTACCTGGGACATAGCATAATCCTCCAACATTCAAACAGGTTCACTGGGATACTCCCATCAATGAAGCAGACTCAAATGACCATGTTTTAACTGCTAATATACAGCTTTTACTAATTATCAAGTTTGAATTAATGCTCAAAAGAAGGTATACCTGTGGCATATGTTTGCAAGAGATTTCTTCAAGACAGTTGCCTGGCGATTCATTATACTTTACATAAATCTGAATTATCTTTTGAAGAACATCACCCTGTACCAAATGCAAAGATATCAACGGTTTAACTATGACATCTCTAACTCGGGCTAGAAAATTAAGAACAGTTCAAGTTACTATTTCCATACACGAGAACATAAAATCATGATGAGGGCAAGTCCTACCATGCAAAAGAACATACCTTAATTTTCCAACCATTTCCATCCGTTACGTTTGTAGAATCATATTGCAATAACTTAAAAGCTAATAAGCTAAGCCGTTGGTGAAGTTTTGGGACAATGCTTAGCATCCCATAAGCATTTGACTTTCGTTGTCGAGATTCAGAATTCTTTTCAATAAGAGCTTCAACACAGTTTATTACAGCTCTAAGAGTCATGATTATCTCCAGCAGTGAACATGGTGAAACGCAGCTAACTGTTGAACATTTACAGGCTCTTGCATCATAATACATTCAACCAAATCAAACTAGACAAATGTGAATTCTGAAAGGTGGACGTTATATACTTGTAACTCATTAAGCTATTTCATAATTGATATCAAATTCATGAGTAATATATGCAAATTAAGTACAGTTTTAGCCATTATTTTATCAAACACGAACCCTTATTAAAAATTCCCTCTAAGAAAGCATAAACTCTGCAGAAACATAATTCCATGGAGCTAACAGAAGCCTGTGAGTTTAGCTCAGTAAAAACGTCAACTGGTACATCAGAAGACTGAAATGCATCAAGCAATGCTTTTAGAATAGATGTGTGGTAAAACAAGTCATCGATGCTCAATATCTGCAGCAATTAAAAAAAGGATATATTTCAGTCAACATGCATTGACTAAAAAGGAGCCAAGTCCCTCTCAAAATAAATGAATGAATCTAGCAGCTCACCTTACAAATGCAATGAAGTATCTCTTTAATTGTAGACTCTGCTGTTATCAATCTGGAAGCACCAATTGCTATTATCGATGGATTTCTGGATGAAATTGACGCATTCACCCAATGCTGTGAGTACAGGTCGCAATCTGAAAGTTTGCAAACAACCTTTTTAATAGATAATACATGTTTAAAATTTCATTTTATTTATCAAGTAATGAAACTTACTGTCAGTAAGTAGATTAACAGCACAGTCTAAATGCCTTCTTAGGCTTGGGAAAAATTTTTGTGCTTTCTCCAGAAACTCAACAGCAGTCATGCTCTTAGACCCAGAAGGTGATTTGCGGCCACTACATAGAACTGGAGGCTGTTGGTGTAGATAATCTAGTGAATCCAGTTTGTATCGAAACTCACGAATAAGGTACAAGTGAATTGGTAACTGAAAAGCGAACATAAAATAATAATCAATTTCTTTGTCCATTTCTCAGTCTTAGATGCTCAAAAAGCACATCACATTATGGATAGACTTGCTTAAAGAAAATTGATTGTCCTGTTTAATTTCAAAATACCTCAGCTGCAGGGTCTGAACAACAAGCAATACTTTGATCCTATCATTTACGAAAAAGTACACAGTAAATAACATATATGATATGCCGTAACACTTAATTTTGCTAAAGAAATAACCTGCAGCATCAAGCTATATAAAATATTTTCATGTTGCATTTATAACACTTTAAAATGTATCCATGACTCCTTGCTGGTAAAAAAGCATTGGCAATAACAAATTATGCTTAAAAATTGGAAGATCAAGCCTCGAAACATCACAAACTTCATATCAATAACAAAGCAATGACAGATACAAAATATAGTAAGCAACACACCTGAGAAAAGGAAATATAAGGAATCAATGGGCATACAATGGGAAAACTTCAAAAATCCTTAAAACATATGAATAAATAATGCACATGAATGAAACATACAATTTCAAAGGAAATACATAAAGCAAGCATTTTAATGACTAACCAGTGAAAGTTTAAGAACAGAGAGAGCAGATAGAGTCAATGGTCTGAAATGGGACCTTTGCATCTCCAAAATTCCAGAACATGTTGATATGTCTGGCAACTCGGAATGATCAGTGCTCAAAGCTTCTCTCTCTCTTGCATTATTTCCATTAACTTTATCTGGATTCAAAGTTGAACTTTGAGGTTGCTGGGAAGATTGGTCATTTTGACTCGGTCCTTTCACTGATTTACTCAAAAAGTTAGTTATTGTAGACTGCTTTAATCCATTGCTAGATGTGGCATCTTGGGAGAGCTTTGAACTATTAGCATTGCTCTTGCATATCTTTGATATGCCAGTTGAAGTCTGCTCATTTGACTTTTTTCTTCTCTTTGTTTTGGTATTTAATTTCTCAACAGCACAGTTATCTGTGTGAGCAACGTCTGAAAAAGAATGCAGTTGTGGTAGTGGACAACTATATGATTTAAGGCAGTAATCCAAGAGCTTCTCTAGGAACCTGTATAAGTTACCAAAACTTACAGTTAGCTACAAGTCTGCAATTATATCATAATATATTAACAGCAGTCATGCTCTTAGACCATGAAAGGAAGAAGAATTCTTGTGACTTCCTAAATCATAAATATTCAAAGATTATGAACATGAAGAATAGAATCGAAAGAATGTTTGTGATATAATCTAGAGCTAATTTGGGCTTCAGTCTACAACTCTACAGTTAAGGCACTGGTCTTTCTACACATATACCAATGTTTAAAGCCCTATGCCATCACCTCTAGCTCTTGCTGTGTTGAGTGTACGGAGCCTCTAGACTTGGCTTTAAGGACATATATTTAAGACCCGTTATAAGAGATGAGAGACTATAGGTGTGATTTGGAGTGCACAATTGGTCACATTAAATAATTGAACCGTTGTAGTGAAAGATTTTCCATGGTTTATCACATTACATGATGCCTAAGTTACTTACTAACTACTGAATAATAATAATAATAATAATAATAAATCAGAGGGAATTAGTTCATTAAGTCCCTTCCACCTCTATGTCAACAGACATGATGCAGCAGTTATCCTAAACTTCATTGTACAAAAAGAGAATCAAGGGACTGTGCATTTACTTAATATTGAACAATTATTCGTTGAAATCATGAATGTATATAATGCCAAGTGTCTAACATGATGGGCTTGGTCAGCAACCGTCAGTTTACAACTATTTCCTTTAAAAAAACAATATGCAACTATACTTACATTACATTTCTTACTCTTTTTAGCAGTTTCATACTGCTTTCCTCCCTTGTAAATTGTGTAAGGTTTTCAGCTTGATCAGAAACTTGTGTGGAAAAAGCGTTTAACTGTCAATAAGAATAATGTGTGAATTTAAGATACATGTTTCTAAAACAAAAACCACAAATAAAATATGTATCTTTGTTTTTTAAAGAGAAATCAACAGTATCAACTTACCAGCTCCCTTATCCAGTTAATTGCATGGAAAAGTGAGAGACATACTATCTTCTTCTGAGTTCCAGGCAACGTGTTCCATGAATCTTTAGATAGTAACTGCAGGAATTTTCAAATAACAGCATGACCATGAACGGAATACTAATATATTATATTAAGCAATAAAAATGGACTGAAAAGAATTAAAGCAAGCTTTTAAAATAAACAACGGGAAGATTCACAGGACCCTGTTATTTAGATAAAATGAAAACTGGTTACTGGAATCAAAAATTTTAAACAGTAATATTGACACTTGAAATAAAATGTATGGAAAAGTGCAGCTACGAACATTGAATACTAGATATCATGATGAAGAGTCTCATGTATGTATAAGCATAGAAAATTATAAAAACACAAAACACGTATTCAAAAGATATAATGTAATTTTACGAAAGATATAGGAATCTCAATTAAATGAAATTTACAAATTTGTAATATTTTAAACTACAATTCAGGTACATGTACAATGGAAATGTTAAAATGTAACATATTCTTCTTTACTATATCTTAAGCATAGTTTAACCACAAAATTTAGCAGTGTAACTTAAGCACAATAACCTGGTAATCTGGTAAGTAAAAAGGACAGCCAAGGAGTGCATCAATGCTTTCAAGAGATCCCTTGTTGGCTACCCGTTCAACCTATATGAGGAACATAGGATGTTATAATACCGGTCCTCATATTAATGTTATATCTAGTAAAGTTAAACAGCAAGAACGTAGGATGAAGTTCCTTACAGCTGCTAGTAGCGAAAAATATGAGGGAAGAAAGGCCAATGCCTCTGAGCTCCTAAAACACAGAAACAAAATATTGGCAAACCGATAAAATGCCTTGACAAAAGCTCAGCCAAAGGATCACAAAATCGTTATGGATATCACCTCTCATGAGATGCTACTAAGGGTAGGATACTCAAACAAATTGGGGAAACATCACCATCTAGGTTCATCCAGATTTCTCCTGTGCATAAGATGAAATCACATCAAAAGAGTATAAATTATCATTCACATTAAATTCAACCAGAAACTATCCAGCAGAAAAAAAAAGAAAACAAAAAGGAAAAAGTAAATTTGCTCAGGCTTCCTTTCAGATAGAATGTAAAGAACTTCACACAAAATTTCATCTTAAATCACCTCTAAGCCCTTCATTTTCAACAACTTCACCCTGAATCTGGCCAGATTCTAGGTCTAATAAAAAAAGGTTTTCAAAGTTTCCTGTATGTTTGGAAACCCTGGCATTTGTACAACAAATATAAACAGAACAAAACTTGGGTTTTAGTTAAAACTGGAAAACAATCCAGTAGAGTAAGATGGATTCAAGAGCATAAAACATTTTCATTAAATCTTACCAATCTATAACAGTAGAATGCAATTCTCCAAAGTTAACAATTTCAGCTAGCTCATCATACAGAAATATGCGTGCAGATGGTAAAATTTTGCAAGTGTCTGTAACTACTTGTAGTAATGACAAAACATTGTCAGAGATTTTTTCCTGCACAGGCAAGTACACTTCATTATTAAACATTCAATAGGGTGCTGGGTCATAAATAACACAAAAATAAATTCAACCAGAAAATACATACTATGCTTCATTCTCTTCATACATTTATATTGCAGAAATTTATTGTTCATTCAATTTCCCAAGAATTATAATAAAAGATGGGTATTTCTAAAAGCAATTTTGGAGACATTCTAAATAGACAGCTCATAATCATCCTAGCCTTATCCTAACAATATATGGCTGGTTACATGAGTTCTCCTTCATTATCTGCTTCTGTCAAAAGCTAAAGCTTGATCTATTTACAATTTTTATAGCTGCTCTAGCTATTTCTTCCCATGTCTTATTTCAATCCTTATTTAAATGAGCTTCTTGAAACTATGAGCTGCCAAAATTTTTTGACAAACTCATTATTTAATCATTTTTAAACATGGTCAAACCATCTAAGACACCATTCTTGTAGTTTACCTTTAATAGATGTCACTCTAAGTCTTCTTCTAATACAGCTATTGCAAAATTTGTCTCATCTTGTAACATTTAATATCCATCTAAGCATTCACGTTTTTGCTACATTGATTTGTTGCCAATGCCATTTTTTGCAGCCCAACATTCAACACTGTATAAGATACCAAGTTCGATCATTGTCCTGTAGATATTACAAGTTGGCTAGATTGATTTGTTGCTAATGGCACTTTTTGCAGCCCAACATTTACCATATAGGATAATAGGCTTGATCACTGTCCTATAGAATTTACTAGATGGATGGAACTAAAAATAAAAATATGCTAGAAAGAGAACCGAACCAATGAAGCTCTCTCTCTCTCTCTCTCTCATTAATAAAAATTTTCACTCCAACCAGAAATTACTTGTGTTGCTATGGATAAACCAACAATCATAATCAAAGGCTAATACATCATCATTCAATCCAAAAAATCAAAAATAAAAATTGAAACTATCATTGTCATGATACCAAGCCATCTCGAACCTTGATTTAGAACTTTTTTAAAACTTGCTATTTCAAAAACTAAGGTAGCGACTCCCATTTTAAATATATATTTTCTACCCAACCTTTTGCTTCCACTTTCCATGTTTGTCTCTAAAACGTTTTTGACACTCTTAAAAATTGATGATCTGTTTCACTCCCAAATTCCAAATATTGCATGCCAATAAATGCTCCAAATCATATTCATACATTATATCCCACCAAACCATGTCCAAGCTTCTGTCCAATCCTATAAAGATTTATGAATTATAAAATGTTGATTTGTAGCTGCTAAAACTTTATTCTAAATATCAACTATTACAAGGCAATGCATAAAGATAAAAATACCAACCTTGCAACCATGTGTACAAAAACAACATCTACTAACCATGTTCTATTATTATTGCCTATAAAATATTAGGGTCTCCCACTTTTCATTGGCAAAATGAAAATTAATTTATGGGAAGAATTCATTGAAAAAACTAATAGAAGATTATTAGTGTGGAAGGAGAAATTACTAACACAAGCGAGAAGGCTCCAGTTGATTCCTTCTGTATTGCTAGCTACCCACTTTATTATCTTTCATGTTTTAAAGCTCCTAAAGCAGTTTTGAATAAATTGGAGAAGCTAAAATGACATTTTCTTTGGTCTCATATTAAAGAACACAGCTTTCATTCAATAAACTAGAATGATCTTTGTCATCCCATCCAAGAGGGTGGATGGGGTATTCGCCATTTAAGCCATATACATTTAGCATTGTTGGTGAAGCTTGTGTGGCAACTTTACATAGGTAACAAACCATGGATACAAGTCATGAGAGCTAAGCATGTTTTTCCATAATGCTCCATCCATTGTTTGTGCTAGTCTGACATGGAGAAGTTTTGAAATTAAAGCCTTCGTTCCAATCAAATATTCAAGTTCATGATCAAATAGTACAATGGGGCAATTCTTGTCAATATAAGCTCAATGAAGCATGTACAAGTTTAGTGTCAGGAATTAAAGATCCAATTAAAGAATCTTGGTGGCATGATGTGATTATACCAAAATGCAAAATTTTTATATCAAAATGTCATGGAAAATTACCTGTGAGCATCTTTTTATTTCATAAGGGATTAATTACAAATGATAAGTGTGCATGTTGTGGAGTTTAAGCAGAAACCATTAGTCATTGTTTATTCCATTGTCCTGAGGCCCGGTCTTTTTGGAATGAACTCAAGTGCATCATAGGAGTATGTTGGTGTTGCAATTCCATTCATGACTTTGTTAATGAAATTCCTCAAAGTCAAGAGAAATAGAAGCAACGTCGAAATAAAACTAGCCGCACTACATACGGTGTAGGTTTCATGAAATAAGTGGGTTTTTCAACAAGAAAAGAGTAACTCTGCTATACATGCTAAACACCTCATCATTGATTATTCTATTATTCTAAAATACTAGGGCAATGCTCGTCTAGCTTAATACTACATTTGTTTTGGGTTGTTCTATTACTAGAATCTATAATCTTTTTCCAGTGTGCTTCATGTATTAGCTTTTATTACCGAATGTGCCCCAATCACCATAGAACTAAGTTACTTTTTCTTCAAAAAAGAAAACACCATGTTCTATCATTGTTGCATCAAAACATCATGTTGGTGTCTTTATCCCATCAACACAAGCTAATGCATTAAGGTAGGTGAAAGACTAGATGATGATTTACTATGGTTAGATATCTATCTAACATTGAAGTCCCCCTAACCATATATTTTACTATGCCCCTAGGTGAGACATGTCTCAACATACCCCTTAGGATTAAACCTATGACTTCTAGACCACAAGCCACATACTCTAACAAAGTGGGCTATGCGTCACAAACGCAACTTTATCAAGTTATCTATAGTGGAAATTTTTGCGATTATTGTCTCAAAAAAATACATAGACTTTAGGTACTTGCATTTTCAATTTCAATTATCATAAGGTTCAATTTAATTATCAAGTTGAAACAAGTGGAGAAAGAATGCACAACACAATTGGAGGAGCAACTGATGAAAAAATTAGAGTGGTAGATAAGGAAATATGCTCAAGAATTGCCAAGATTTCTATATGGTTCCATGAATTTGATATAAGCAACATAAAATAAATTGTCAATGTCTCCTTTGCATGAATAAAGGCATTTTCATAACTATAAAGTCTGAACAAAAGAAACTTAATCATGTTCAATGAAAAAAATATCCACTTTTGTCCTAGAATTTAAGTCAAAGTATGTGCCTTAAGTCACCATCTTATGCCTAGCATAAGAAACCTTAGAAATTACCCATCAAAATTTTTGAAAAAAACAACAACAACCTGAATATTCACTTCAGAAGATACAAACTTTGCATCCTTTAGTGCAGCAACTAGTTTAACAGTCCCAATTACTCCCATTCGCCGATATTTTACATCTGGGCTTGCAATCTGCATGATGCATGCACAATCAAAGAAGTATATGGAATACTATTTGAATAATTATGATTCAATTCAATGCATAGAGTAAGAAAATAGATTTATTACAGTCCCAATGTATTTAGATTGTAAGAGTCTATCTAATATACAAATCTTTTTGTGTAAAGATTTAAAATATGTTTACAACTTTTTCCTGCCTGCCTGCTAGTGAACATTTAACTCTACCATGCCCCCAAGGGATGCAAATGAAGGTGAAACATTCATTTACACTGCCCTGGAATGCTTTTTTTATTTTTATTTTTATTTTTCAAAACTTTATTCAGGCATGTAGGGGGTTTGGAAAAACAAAATAGAACAACAAACACTTTTACTAAATAAAACAATTTTGAAATCTACCTGCTTTCGCACAATCATGAACAATTCATTTGCAATAGATGAATTACATGAATTGTAATCTGACCAAACCATTAGAGCCAGTTCACTAAATATCTTGTACACCTGATGAGAAATGCAAAACAAGTACAACATAACATATCATTAAAAACACATTACAACCATAATAATAATCAGTATCAACATTACAGCACAACAAACCTTGTGCAAATGTTCATCCTCAAATCCTTCCAAGTAATCCAGGATTCCTATGAATCACCAAGTTTAAATGAGATTAACATTTTTTGAATCAAAGGATATATGTTAACTGAAATCCCATCATTCTAAAGCAATATCATTTAAGATTGTGGAGCCATTGGTAAATCATCCAGCATATAAAGACTTCAATTTCATGTAACAATTTACCAGTTATATAAGAAGAAATAGGAAGTAGTTCATGAGGATGCTTGGTTGCCAATAAAACTAAACTGTCCAATGCTGAATCTACTTCATGTGAAACACCTGATCCTGTATGTGTTACGAGGGCTCCTAAAATCTGAAAGAAGATGACATAACAAGGTTGTCAAAACAAACTGACAGAAACATATGTTCAGAAAACAAGGATTTCCTTTGATCATCAGATATCTACTTCCTACATTTACCTCCTGTCTATAGTATGTAGTAGAAAACTCCTTGAAAAGAAGAACATAGGTATGAATTCCAAGTTTCCGAACAGCCAAATTCTTGTGAATTAGAAAGGATTCACATATAGAAAGCATATCATGAAAATACACCTGCAAAAACAGTATTCCTGTTACATATGATACATTATCACAATAACCCATGGTGAAATTTTTATCATGATATTGTTAAAAGAACCTGCAATGACTCTCCCCTGCCTTCAATGCACTGCTTGATTAAAGCTTCGTTAAAGAATCCACACATAGCTTTCTTATGTAGTACTTTCTCTGCCTTTTTCCTCAATGGACCACCATTTGCATAGATAATTACAAGCAACAGAATATCAATTACTTTGTGATCTCGTTCACAATCAACAGCACCTATTTCCTTCAAAAACACATCTCCTAGAACCTGCAGAGCATGCAAATAGCTGAATCACATGACAATTCAATGTTTATCATTGTATAGTATATGAATATATGAAAAGACAATAGTAGCTTACATTTTGAAAACGAAGACCAGATCTGATAGTGTCCAGAATGAGCACTTCTGTGTTGTTAGTTACGATCTTATTTTTCAATTTCTTGTTCCCAGAAGCATGAGAATCAGAAATTGTGCTGAAAGGCAAATTTGCACGGATTTGCTCAATGATTCTCCTGCCATTTGTTGGGGTTGCTGATTGTAACAAAAATTTTAGCACCACCGGCAAATTCTCTATGTCTACAACTCTAATGTTTGAAATCGCTATTGTGACCACCTAAAGAGTCATTAAACCAAGTGCACAAAAAGAATTTAGCATAATCATGTCTTGAAAACAATCACAAAAATTGCTTGCAAGCATATCAACATTCTAATTTCAGAGAACTTTCCAATATTATGAAATAAAGAAACCAGCATATACTTGGACACTTATTTCCCATATGTATAAATAAAACCACTGATGATCATCCATGAAAATTGTCCATAACTTGGGGTGTTGGAACCTGAAACTATTTGACTATATGTACCCCAAAACATATTGCTAACTAGATACTTAAGCAGAACATGCATAACTATGTCAGATCAGCATAGTCCTTGGAATAGAGCATGTGACTAGTAAACCACAAGCCGCATGCTCTAACCAAGTGAGCAATGCCTCACTAACTTAACTTCATTCAATGGGGTACTAAAACCCATGACATGCTAGTGATCACAATGAAAAGTGAGAAAAGGTTACACCATAAATAGCCAATCCTATGTGGATTTGCAGGTATAATTAATTTGTAATAGGAATTAGAAAGCATAAAATAATTAACATACCAATCAGGAATATCAATCCTTAAGTTTATTCAGAAGGGTTTGTTACAAGAGACATGATGATAAGGAACACAAATATCATGAAAATTGAACAAAAATGACTAGTCTTAAACAATATCTTTGAAGTCACAAATTATTTAATTAAGATTTTTCATAATATGGACATGCAACTCATAATGGCTGCATTTCCCAAGAAATAATATCACAAACAGAAATAGTTGTCCTTGCATATCAAACCATTTATAAGGAATTTTTCAAAGCCTCTGAAAATTGGGTGCTTCCTATATACTTGCAGGGATTGGGTGATGACCCCTATCTTTTCTTTTAAAGTGCTTCTTTAGGTCATTTATAGCCCTTTTAGTAAGTTACATTGTAGTTAAAACCTCACTGTGCATAGCATTATTGTGCCACTTGGCTCAACCCTGGAAATGAATATAAGCAAAGAACATTACTTGAAACAGGCCAAGTAAATGGATTCAAATAAACCAAACCCATGAGCCATATTTGTAATTGTCAAATTCAAGATTGTTTCTCTTGATACGCTACAAGGCTTTTTTTTTTTTCTTTTTTCTTGTTTTTGAGAAAATTTTGGGTAATGTATTAAAATTCCGCAGGAAATGTACAAGAGCATAGGGGAGAAACCACCCCCCAAAGATAGTGCCCTGCACCCAAAAATTGGGGTAAGGAACCCCTAACCCCAAGATGCCCAACAACGCAACAACCAGAAAAATAAGCACATAGCCATGGGGCCTCTCCCACGACCCCACCACCATCAAAGAAAACCCCCACCCCTAACCAAGACCAACAACGAAGGTCACACCCCCCAAAACAAAGAAGGAGAAAACCAACACAACATGTCCAACCCTTCGAGCAGGACCAAACCAAGAAGCGAACAAAAGAAAAAATATGCCCCTCAAATGTGCCTTGGCCATAGTCACTTGCAAGGGCATCAAAGCTACGAGTGGATGAGATCAAGCATTGCCTGATGCTCCTTGGTATCAACAACCACCGTGGCCTACTGAAAATTCTTGAACACCTCTACCTTTCGCACCTTGGCCATGGCATTCCCTTTGCCATCGGGGTGCAATTTTGTGGAAGTCCACCAAATGAACCTCCTAAGCACCTACCAAGAAGAGTGCTGATTAATGTTCATCCTAACATAGGGGCATTTCCCCTCCTGTAGCCAAGTAGTAGCATTATGCTCATGCACATGGTCTTGTTGTTGTTGTTGTTGTTCATTCTCTAGGCACTCGTTCTCCTACTACATATCATCCTCTTACTCCTGCACCTATCTATTAAGCTCCTCCTACTAGATTTCTACTTTCAGCTCCCTACGGAGCTCTTCCTCAAAAAGTGGTGGCCCTAGCAACCGCATTCTCCATCTCTTTTTGCCACCGGAGCTCCTTAACCATTTCTTGATGATGAAACTCCACCTACTACAGTTGCCTCTAGAAAGCCTCCTCCCTCTCCTACCACTTAGCTTCCCATATTCTCTCCGCTCCTCCATGCACACCCTGAGGGCAACTTCCTCCATAGTAGTCTCGACCATCCGTTGTTGGATCTCCTATTCCCACCACTCCTCAGAGCATGCCATCAAGGCAACCTCCTACATGGTCCCGTCAGTAATCTGCTATTGGTGTTCCTAGTTCCATCTGTTGGACAAGGTAACCCGCCCAAAAGCAAGAACCTCCCCTAGCAACCCAACCTATCGTTGCTCCTGCCTCAACAAAATTGAATATAATTTATCAAGAGCTTCAAACACCTCCTCCACACGTTGTTGTCAAATGTAGACCAAGTTACAAGGCCTAAAAGGCACCCATAGCGTAGTAACCATCATAATGGCCTGCCATAGGACAAGAATGAGCCCTGAGTGCCTCCCCAACCTCCTACACCACAAGGACGCTAGAAAAAACTTAGGGATGTTGATCGTTCATCCCATACATAGACATCTAAGAAACAAGAAGTGCACCCCCTACAACTTCTACATGTTTCCCAACTACACAAAAAACCACTTAATTAGCTCCACAGTGTTCTACCAAAACTAAGACAATGCCAACTTGGGCACCTGCCCACTCGTAGTCCGTGGCACAAGCCCAGGGAAGAAAGCCTCTGCATCTTAGAGGCCTCTTCTCATGGGCAACATGACCTTCCCACTGACCTACACACCAAGAACTTGCGCTAACGCCTCCTAGGTGAGAGCAATCCTCACACCACAGAAAGTAGTAGACTCCATGTGTTAATTAGCGAAAAAAGTACCATCTGGTAAGTCAAGGTCTCCCATTAGTAATGGAGGAAGTCACCCGCCCCACACACGTAACAAGGTCCCACAGCTCAAGCATCCCCTAAAACCTGGCACTGGAGGAGGGTTCATAGGTCAATGTAGTGCCCATGCTGCCTCTCCGTAGGTGGGTGATATGCTACAAGTTAGGCTAATATATCTATGTCAATAATCAGTTTTAGAAACATTTCATGTCCAAATGAAGTATACAAGATTGGCCAACTCACCCTATGCATTCTAGTCACAAAGGATATCATATATTTATTTGCCACTTGGATATTAATATTAGCTTAATTTGATAGCTTTTGTTTTTATTAACCTTAGTCCAGGTGAAAAACCTCACGATAACTTAATATATGGCATTTCATCAGGAAGAAAAACAATATAAGAATAGCAAATAAATTCTTCTAACAAAAATTTACACACGTGTCAAAAATGATTAACTTTGTCTTAGCCTATTTTAAATTTCAAATTTTAATGAAATTCAAAATAATTAAAAAGTTTACAGCATAAGTATCACTGGTAAATAAAATGAGACAAACTTGATTATACATTATTTTTTTGCAAAATACCTGTTCAAACAACGTATCTTCTAAATTGATATTGGATAAAGAATCAAGAACTGAAGCAACAAGGCTTGAATCCTCCTGTAACATTTGTTCCAGGGAAGAAACAACCAGTGCATAATTTTGATTACCAATAATGTCTGGAAGAAAACTGATGATTTCCTTCTTCAGTGGTGGAGGACATATGAACAATACATCCAGTAATTTCTCTGTTGATGACTTGCTGTCAACTAGGAAATCAAGCCAACGAAATTGATTCAAAATCAATCTTGCAACATCGTGTTGCATGAACATGCAGTCGTCATTAAAGTATTCAGGAAGTTTTTCCAAAAGAAGTTCAAATAATCGAGTTTGAAGGGGTGTCAGAAGCAGAAACACTCTTGCAATACTTTCAGTGTATGAAAAAGCAGCTCCTGAGCAATCTGTAGCACCTACAAGAATCCTGGTGGACCACATTTTGAAAATGGTTATTTCATCAAATACATTGTCAAACTATACATAGACTACATTGTCAGTTTAAGAAGAAAAAGCTTCACACTCTTTCTAAAATATTTATTGAAATTTCTACACAATATTACAAATTAACAAGTCTTAAAAAATGAAAAGAAACATTCAATTTGCGTGACATGCCAACTCTTTTTTATTACTTAAAGAAAACTTATTAATACAAATTTTGAGTGCAGCCGGCAGCTCCTTGTAATTATAGAGATTAATAAAGGATTAATTATCGAATGATATACATCAACATTCAGTCCAAGAAAAAACAATTAAAATTGAAGTTATCACCGTCCCCGTATCAGTTTACTCATAACCTAAAATTTACAACTTGCTAATCTTGCTCATTTCAAAGAGTGAATCAACTGAACCCCATTCTATAATGTACATTATTTTCCTAACTTTTACAGCCAACCACCATACTGTATCTAGGCCACCTTCCATACCCTCAAAAATTCAGCAATTCCATTAACATGTGTTAGTAAACAGCTCCCAAATCTATTATTGAAACATTCCACAATGTCATGCCCAAGCTTCAGTCCTGTAAACATTTTGGCATTATAGAGTATCGGTTTGTAATTGCCCAAACTTTATTGCAGGCATGAGTAATCACAGAGCAATGCATAAAGATATAATTACCATCTTAAAAAGCATGTTTACAAACACATCTGCTAACCATTGTCTCAGAGCACAAAAAATAGATTCATATGATTCTAATCCAAGAAAGAAACAAAGCTATTCAAACAGTTGTATGCCACTGGAACAACTTCAACAGCCTGAGAGTGGACACGCAAAAGAGGCTGTAGCATCCACCTATACCTACGAGGGGAATACAAAGATTTGTGAAAAATTAATTCATATTGCTAAGGCTGAATATGACATCATCACTGTCTATAGGATGTATTTAAATGAGTGTAAAATTAAAGAAGCTCCTTTACCTAAGGGACAATGAATGTGATGGTTGAATGGCTCTCATATTGACAATGTGATAATATCTTGACATGTCTTTCTTTTTTCCTTCTTCCGTCGTATTTGAGTGCATTCTCTGGCAGCTATGCCTCTTCTGTTAACACTTTCATGTCTTCTCACCATGAACCTTATATAGAAGATGAAGAACATCAGAGTGAAACCTGAATTATGTTTGTATAGATGCTTGTTTTACATATATGCAAATAAAAACTTAGAGTTCCCATCCAAATAAATTATCAAACTTGCATATCACTGGATCTCAATGCAGTGTGAAGAAAATATGAATACATTATTCGCTAAAGCATCAGGCTTGACACATACATGTGGCAGAAATGCAAATGCTAAGGTGGATGTTGGATGTAACTAGGAAATATCAAATCAACTTCTCTCTTATCAAGGGAAGTTTGTGAGTAGCACCTATAGATGAGAAGATTAAGGAAAGTTATCTCAAATGATTTGGTCATATGCTACAAAGACCAAAGAACATACCTATGAAAAGAAGTTGCTATATTAAAGTTAAGAGGAAACAACAAGGAGGTAGACCTAAACATACATGGTTTGCAAGCATAGAGAAAAACATCTCAAGATTTTGTTATTAATGCTTATTTGGCTCTTCCTAGAAGGGATAGGGCTAGGATTATGATGATGAATGTCATATAATTTAAGTGTGATAATTATGTGGAGCTGAATGCTGCTCCCACAGGTTTTTTTTTAATTAACAGTAAACTTTAAAAACTAAACACACATTAATTGTTTATATCCTTCATAAGATTAATCCAAGTAAAATCACCATTGCTTTTATGAATGGTATGTTACAGAAATTGTGTATGTTCTCTCCATCTAAATGGTTAGATTCTAAAAAGCATCTTCCCCATTTATCCTGGTGCACGGGATGCATATTTTAGAAATCAATCTAGAGACAGAACATCTCTTAAGATTATATGCATCAAAGCAAATTTTATTTTAGATATAATTTCCCAAAAAAGGAGGAGCACTAACTCATAGCTCGACATTGAACAGGCACATCATAATTTCACTAGCACCTAAAACGTTAAGGGTCAAAGCATGGCACCACAAACAGTCCCACCGGTAAAGCAAATACTATTGTGTGTACCTATTTACCTGGTGCAAACAGCCCTACCATTGAAAGCTTCTGGGCTTACTTTAGTCAGGTGATGCTTCATTGCCACTTAAAATTCATCACCGTTCAACTCACCAAAGGTTGGTATTTGGAAGAGTAATGGTAACCAGTCATCCCACATGCAGTGAAGGGATAAACATAAGCCGCGAAACGTTAAAAGAAAAGAAGAGGTAGGATAAAATGATAAATAACGTGGAGAAAATGTCCTACGCAACCAAGACGGCGATGCTTAGCATCTAGCCTCGCAGTATAGCTCAATGCCACATCCGAATGACTTCTTCTAGCCTAAATTTTGCAGCAGGCTGACTTCAGTTGTCCTATGTTTAAAACTTCCGAAATTAACACTGTCGCTAACAGCGTGTATGTTTCCAAAATCTGGCATTGTAAGATGCAAGTATAGATATAATATTTTAGGTGCCTATACCAATCATCTCATCAGAGCCGGCTGTAAGGACAGACATTACGTACAGCTTCAAGTCAAAATGAGTTAATCTTCATGAAAACGCAAGTTCCCGGCCAAGTGAGCGCAGGCAATCAAACTTTAACATCTGCAGCACTGCAACGAGAATTTTTCGGAAATTGTGTGCGTGTCTAAAATCTACGTAAACAAGTTTCATGCATTACAACTCTTCCTTAACTAAGTCCGCTCTGCATCAAATGTGTGCACCAATTCTTCGCCCCCATTTACAATCCTCCGAAATTAACTTCATTAGCGTCATCGCAAGGTACTTGATGTGAGAATTTCGAATTCTTCATCGCACACTTACGCGCACTCATTGACAAACATCCATTGTTAAATCCTCGTAACTTCGATTCGGCAAAATGTACCTTAAGGAAGAAGAACATTTATCTGTTCCTCAGAAACGCTCCTTTGCAATGAGATTCAAATCGCGCACAAATGCAAACAAAGCAAGCATCGTAACAACAAAATAATTGATCTCAGGTTCAACCGGCCAATAATACTTGAATTGATATGCCCGAATCAAAGAACATAAGAATACACTAGATGAATTGGAATGCTTAGCTTGATTGTACACGTACCTTTTGAGATTGTTAGGATCATCTGCGAATGAAGCGAGGCCGGAGAGGAACTTCGAGGCGATTGTAGGATCGGCTTGGAATCGGAGTTCGAGGCGACGCTGGAGATTGTGCAATTCTGAAGAGGACATGCCTGGGGTTGGAGTTGCGGCATCGCGAAGATTACAGCCTGCTTCCGCCATTACCGACATCATGAACTCGGTGTCTGTTTGCTCTGCTACTTTATTCTTCTTGGAGCAAGTCCCTTCTGTTGACGCTTGGGACCTTTGCCTCTTCTTCTTCGTCTCGTCCGCCATTGTTACTCTTCTGACGAGCTGAGCAGTGCTGTCCTGTAATGGCGTTATTTATGTTTCTCGCTTTGGCGGGAGTTTTTCATACGCGCAGAGTTTTAACTGAATTCACTGTTTCTTCTCGCGATTCTTCGGAGAATCTCACACACCTACGGACCTAGGCAATTCGAACTTTTCTTTATTTGAAAAGAAAAACAAAACAAAAAGGAGAAAACTCAAAATCAATGTATTCCTAAAAGTAATTTTATCAAAATAGGGTGACATGGTATCTAAACAAAGCTAAATAGGCAGAGAATGGGCTATAATCCGAAGGGTGGCCAATTCCATGTTAATATGTTAAAATAGTAAGCAGCATTGCCAAAATGGTGCTCAAGGCATATTTTATTGCAATTCAACCATTGGTGCTATATGGCATGGCAAAGGAAGGGAAAAGGCAAGGACAAGTGAAGTTTTCTTTGCTTGCACTTAGAATTGGACTCCTTTGAGGCTAGGAGGGCACCTAAAACGATTTGGCATGAAAGGGGCATGAAAGCCAAGTGAGGGTGGTGGTGATGGACATTAGCTGTAGGCTAGTGATTGTAGTGGGTAGGAGTGGGTTTGGGTGGGATGCATTATCATGGTCGTCTTTAATGAGAATTAGGGTTTTGGAGGCTTAAAGATAGGAAGCTTTCAACTTTTGTTGTTATTTGTTTATTATTTTTTATTAATGTATTCTTTTGTTTTTATAAATAGTTTTCTCCTTCTTTTTACCAAAAACCTAATAGTAAAAAGTAAAAACCCATTAGGGAACTTCTAAATAAGAAAAGATTCTTTTCCTACCCTAAAGGAAAGGTTTTTTCGGATTAGTTGTCAAGATTGAAACCTAAAAAGACATCCCCAAAACCATTAGGCTTTTTCTTTAGGGTGTCAAACCCCAACAAATAAATATATTAAAAATAAAAATTAAGATTCAGAGTAGAGAAGCAAAAGAGAAACTCCAAAACAATAAAAAAGAAAGGCCCAACATTTTTGAGGATGCCTTTTTAGGCTTTCATCCTTATAACTAATCTTGAAAATCCTTCCCTCTAGGGTAGAAAAAGGGTAGAAAAACGATCAAACCTTGCCCTTGTTCAAAAGGACCCAAATGGGTTTTCACTTCCTACTAAAAGCTTCGTATTAATAAAAAAAACTACAAAGAGAAACATTTAGGATTTTAATTAAAGCATCAGCTACTAAATGATGTCACCTTGAACTAACAAAAAAATAAATTTAGTTGGAGAATCTCTAAGAAAAACCACACTACATCAAAACTTCTAGATGATCTGATGTACACTAAATTTTTTAAATATTATTATTCCTTTTTTGGGGGTTTGACATACCCCCCCAAGATGATAATTGGTGTCTAGTTGTTGGAGATTTGGGTGTTGTGTTTACATAGCATGGATTGATTACAAATGCATGGTTGTCACTCCATTGAGATATAGGTAGGACATTTAGGGTCATAATCATGTAAGGGTGCTAAGGGGGTTAGGAAAAGGTGGTCATAAATGTGGGGTTGGCATCCTGAGATTGTTGGGTGGAGTCAATGTCTTTTGGAGAGGTAGGCATCAAAGGTGGAATGCAATTGGAACCCACCTTTACATTCAAATCCATAGTAGGGCCACTTGGAGGATTCTTAACAAGGGGTGTTGTTGTTAGAGCAGTAACATTTAGCATGTTTGTACGTAGCAAATGGTTGACATGTTATAGTGCTTGCTCTTAGTCCATTGGAGGATGTTAAAGTCTTGAATACCTTGCTCCTAAGTGAGTGCATCAATAAGGCCTTTTTTATTATATATTGACATCCCATTCACCTAGGCCTACCACAATGAGTAGTTGATAATGTCAAAAAAAGGAGCCCCAAAAATTGAGTGTTGAACTACCTTTAAGGCATCAAAGGACCTTGAGGTGGCCACCTATAAGCTAATCGAAGGACTGGCAAATGAGGTACTCACGTATTGCCTAGGCCACAAACTGTTAGGGCTTAGTCAAATTGACAACATGATAGTTTTCTTTGTGTGATGTCAATCGTGAACCACCCACAAAAAAACTTTGTGCAACCTCCCTAGCCATCAACATGCTCTTGGCATATTACTTCCATGTTTAAGGAAAGCCAATGATATGCACGATGTCAGCCTGTGTGTTTGAGACTATTTTGTCTCCAACATAGAAGATGGTCATATTCTAGATGCAAATGAAGCCTAATGCTAGGACAAGTAGTGGAATAATGAATACAAAAAAGAAAGTCTACCAACTATTGGCATAAAAGGATAACCAAGTAGTAGAATCTCACACATTCGTAATGTTAGTTGGCTCATGGTGGACAATCAGTCTATTCATGTTGCAATGCAATAACTATTGGGACAAAAAGGAATGACATTTAGCTCTATGCCAATGTAGGAGGTAGTAGTGAAAATGCTATGCACAAGGCTCACGAGTGGGATGCAAGGGTCTTGTTTAAATAACTTATTTTGATGTTGTTGAGGAGACTAAGTAGCAACTGCCCTCTAGACAACAATTTATTGCCCATGTAACAAAGGATCATGGCCCAATGTGAGGTTAATATATTGAGTTACATGGATAAGATCCTGTGTAGGTGCATGGACCATAGTGGTGTACATGCAATTTCTAAAAAGATGTGATGCAGACTCATCAACCTCCCTACACAACATGCATTGGCCTAGCCCATGGAACCCCCGATTATGAAGGTTGGTCCATGTAGGGATGGTATCTTAATATGTGAGTCAAAGAGAGATTTGGATGCACAATGCAACCATGAGTTGCCACACAAGCACAATCGTGTAATTACATGTTCAAGAGAATAATGAGTGCCATGTGGTGAAGTTGATGAGGCATTTAGAAGAGAGTTTGATGGCATTGATTTCTTAGAGTTGTGGGCCATGATGGCTTTGAGATGTATGGTGGCTCTCGCATCACCACAACAATGAATGGAGTTACAAGAGTGTTACAAGTTCTATGAGGGATGGTCATGTTGCCGTAAAGGTAGCAATAGCTACCTAGAGAGCTACAAAATCAATATCTTAAATGTTGTAAATCTAGTTACAAGCACACTAGCAAAGGGTGGTGTAAATGTAGTGAATTTGTATAGATCATCAACATTCTACAAATGGCATGGGCCAAGGTGAGCGAGTCCATGTAAAATGTTTGAAAAAAATGTGATGTGGCAAAGCAAAGCTAGGTAAACAACCAAAAGGTGTGCATGTTGCAATTAATCCATGGGGATTGGTATTTGATCATGAGGATGATGCACCAAGCTAATAGTGCATGTTGGGGAGAGAGTCCATGGATGACCAAGTTGCATAACCTTCACATGACCATGTGATATAATGGGATGATCCATAAGCCTTTAGTAAAGCTGGGGTAGGTTATGCACTCCCAAGAAATAAGACAGGGTTTATTGATGGCATACGAGCCAAACCAAATGAAATTTTAAATAATATTGTCAACATTATAGATGATAATTTTAGGTGGTGGGATTTTGGTGGCTGCACATATCAAGATCGCTTAGAGAATTATGTGCGCTAGGAGGAGATGACCAACATAGAATATATGCAATCCGCTCTAGTTGAATAATTGTTTCTAAAAAGTGGCATGGAAAAATTCTAGTAGCTATTGCAAGATTAGGAGATGAAGAGTAGGATGCCAAGGTAAATATCCAATAATGGTTTAAAGACCTCTCAGATGGTGTAGAAAATATGATGGAATCGAACCTACAGGCAACCAACATTATAGACCATAAATTTAGCCCAATTAATCTAAAGATCGTTGATGGAAGAGAATAGAGCAAGATATTTCTTAAGACTCTAGGTATTAGCCACTATAGCTCTAATAATAAGCATAGTATCATTGACATACTTTTGAATGTTTCTTGGCGAAGGCAAGGGATTTGCAAGTTTGACATGAGTGAGTAACGCATTGAGTAGCTTGGAGATGATGTTCAGTAGGTAAAAGGAAAGGGAGTTCCCTTGCCATAAGTCTTGAGTTGGTTAAAACCATTTCGTTTGTTGGCCATGCATCTGAACCACATATCCTATAATATGTTGAATGAACTTTATCCATTGTAGTCACTCTTGATTGAAACACAAGCAATGCGATCACTAAAAAGGTTTTCCAAGAAACATTGTCATACACTTTGGAGATAATAAGATTGCTTGCGAACTTTGCTTAGTGAAGATTCTCATGCATTATGATAACCCCATAGTGATCTAACAGTGCTAAATGAAACCTATTTGGTTAAAGTGGAAAAAAATGAGCAAAATTATTAAACTCTCAAGTTCAACATTTATGAATGTTTTCTTAGTACCATAAGATATATTTTGGAATGCTAAACGAGGAGAATGAAATTATTTAATGAGTTGACATATTGTGTAATATTAGCAACAACCAAAACATATGCTAACTTTGTTGTTGCCCTCTACTAAATAAGTAGAATGAAGTGAGTTTGGGAGCTCATACATTATGTATTAGAAAACTATGTATGCGAGGAGGAAATGTAGATATTTTTTGAAAAGAGATGTTGCTAGTTCATGACATACTCATAGCTTGGTAATCCCCATATTGAACCTTGCTAATCTTGGTATGATAAGAAATGTTTTTTTGAAGAAATATTGTTAGCCTCATTGATTTTTACAAGCACCTTTAAGAGTTTTTACTTCTTGCTAAAGGATTTCTTAAAAAAAAAAAAAACAGAACTCAAAAAATACATCAATCAAAGATAACAGAGCAAATGGCAAGAAAAGTTGGAGACTTTATTCATTCCATTTTGATTCCTAACAACCTCACGGTCAATCCTTTAATGGACGGAAAGCTAAAAAAAGAGGACCCTGTCTAACGTTTAAAGCACGACGAATATTTCACTTTTGCAACGTGTGAAGTGTGTAGCCTCATGCACGAATCTCAAATATGCCATGAACAGCAAAACGAATGAAAATCTGTTCTCAAATCACAATCGATCTTACCAGAAGTCCTCTAGATCCTTCTTCCCACGACCGAATTTTCATGCCTTGCTTTCTGGCTTCTTGGTTACAGCGGCTACCATGAATTATGGGGCCAACCCAACACAAGATTGTAAATTTAGAAGTCCGGCCACATCCACCGATCCAGCAAAGAAATGTTTGTATTAGAATTAGATTTAGAAATAGAAATAGAATTGCCATCTGTGTCCAATTGACTGTATGCGAAAGCAGATCATCTGCACCACCAACGGTAAGGAAAGAATTTAACAGCCCACGATCTTATCAAAGTCAATTTTTTTCCCACGACTTGGTTCATGCCAGATTTGCAGAACATGACTGGAATGCCTGTTTGTTTTCGCAGTTTACTGATAAACTCCAACGGAGTTGCAGAGCTTCCGCATTTTGGGTGAAAAACAAGAGCAAAAAATGAGCTCAGAGGACGGAGAAAACCCAACACAAATTCTGATATGCGTGAATCAATCTTCGATCAAGGGGTACCCACATCCTTCTCTGAGCTGCCTGGATGCCTACGCATGGGCCTTGCAGAAGCTGCTGAAACCATCTTGCAGGCATCTGTACAAGGTTACTTTTCTTCATGTTGAAGTTCCGGATGAGGATGGTATGTTGAATCATCATTAGCCGATTGTTTCAGATCTCGAATTTTCTTTTGGTTATGGCTTAGATGTTTGTTTGTCTGTGTTTTTCATTTTCTTGTTTCCGCTTTGTTGACTTTCATTTTCTTTTGGGGTTCTTGGTGAGATCTGGATATTCAATTTTGTTGTGAAGCTGCATATATATTTTTCTTTTACTTGGTGGGGGTTTTAATGAAATTTGGATTTGTGGTTTGATGTTTTTACAGCCAGTGTCATATTTTCCGGCTATTGTAAAATTGGGCGACGGTTCAGAATGCAAATTAACAGTGCCCTCCGCTTTGGCCTCTAGTAGATGGTCTATGTTTTGACGTGGGTTCTTTCTGTAATTTAGATTTTGGGTTTGACCGCCTGATTACTTCAGAAGAATTGGATTTATTTGTTTATATTTTGAACTTCCATGGACATTAGTGCAAACATATTTGTTAACTAAACAAGGATAAGCCCCGTAACCGTAGTTTTATTGGACATTTTGGATGTACTGATTTTCTTTTGCATTCTACATAGGTTATGTGGCTGTAATGAATTCCAATGCAAGAAATTATTGAACATCAGTAAAGAAACTATAGAATTTATTGGTATGTACGAAATTACTCTAATGCGTTTTCCCTCATTTTCTACGTAGGATTCGAAGATATGGATAGCGTGTTTGCTTCACCTCAAGATTTTGAAAACTTGAGGGAGCAGGAGTGGGCTAAAGGGGTACTGCTGCTGCAATATTTCCTCAAGCGCTGCAACGAGCAAGGGGTCTGAAACTCACTCAAAATTTGATTTCAACTTTCTTTTTTGCTATTTATTTTATAAATCAGATATACTTATGACATTTCAATGTGGGTTTTTAGATGTTGGCCTTTGCTCACAATTTCTTCCATTATAGGTCATTTTATTTTCTCTCTGCTAATTTATAAATTTGGTCTAAGAATTAGTTGATTGAGTTAGTGTGGCGTTTGCGTTAAAGCCTTTGCTTATTTTGTTGTTAAAAGCTAAAACTATACATGATGTATTTAGCTAGTATGATACCTGTAGCATTTAGGAGTTGAATATTGAATATTATTATTCACTTTCCATCTATGTTTTGATTAGGCTGTCCTAATTGAGCTCCATCTTTCGGTACTTTATTTTAGAGATAAATTTCTTCATATGTTCTTTATTTTTATCATCATGTATGGTTAAAATTCCAGGTTCCATCTGATGCATTGCTAAAGAGAGGAAATCCAAAAGAGGTTATTTGTGCGGAAGTGAAGAAGCTACAGCCAGACATGGTTATTGTTGGAAGCCGAGGCCTTGGACCAGTGCAAAGGTAAGCGGAAATTTTTTTTGTGTGTATCAATATAGATACTGAGCCGCTCACATAATAATTATTTTTTATTAGTTTGTAAATGTGCCATCTCTGACTTAATCTCATTGGAATGTTTTTACGGTAATGATAGATCAAAGTTTTAAATCTTTAACCATTTTGAAAAACCCTTAACAGGTACACTTTTCAGGATCTTAACCCATATTCAGAAACCTTAGAATTCCACATTTTCTTATAGATTTATTGTATCTATAAATTCAAAAGGCTTTGAAATTTTTCTGCACATCATAGTCTACGGGAAAAAAATAAAAAATTAAGTCAACCTGAAACTGAAACTATCATGCTGAGCGAAAGGCCAAGGAATCTATTGAGCAGAACATAGGAAGGTGAGAACATACGTAAGATCACTAGGAACTATTTTTGCTATTTTCAAAAGCATTGTAGGAGGTATGAATAATGCAGATACGTTGTTAACAGTTACTTTATTTCATCTTTATGGAAAATATACTGTACAAGATGACATTTGGGGAAGATGTGATATGTTTTGAGTTAAAAAAATCCCCAATCTTTATTATTTTTTTTCAAAACATTTATTTGTTGCATGTGCCACTTCTATTTACCGTCATTTGTCTCATCATTTTGGCGAAAGTTTTCAGATTTTGAGTCCTTTCAGGTAGTCTGTTAATTTAATTTCTCTTGAAATATGAGATTAATGTATGGTGGTTTTCTAATTTGTACTTTTATGACAGGATATTTGTGGGAACAGTTAGTGAATATATTTTTAAGCATGCAGACTGCCCTGTCATTGTGATCAAACGCAAAACAGAGGATACTCCAGAAGATCCTGTTGATGATTGAATTTTTAGCTTGGTCAACGCTAGAATGAGTGGCTTGCAGTTTCCTTCATAAAATTTTTCTATGCTGTCAGATATGATTGTATTGTTTGCTGGTGATTGTTTAATTTTTTTATGTGGCCTGTAATTTGTAAATTGTAAAAATACAGCAATTACAAGATATATCCAAAATGTTTCTGCTGATGTGATGTAATGCTTCATAACTGCATTTTATCCGAACATAGTTTATTCCACATGTTCTCTCCCTTGCAATATAGTTTGCCTTCCAAGAGGCGGGACTGCAAATTTTTATTTACTCGTTCAGGTTTTGGAATTACAAATTGATAATTATTTGCCGATGATTTGGTTAAAAAGACATTTTACATGCAAACCTTGAGATATTGGAAAACGAAAGCTCAAAGGGTTGGTCTATCCAGAGATGAATTTGTTTTGCATTGACTGAATCCATATAAAATGCAAATATCAAGTACTAATCTAAAAACGAACATTTGGGCAGGCTGTGTAGATTTCTCAATCATTAGCAAGAATGCATCATAATGATTTCTCAAGCATTTAATCAACCATGATCTTCTTTCATTTCTGGGTAAAGTTGGGTAGTTTCCAGTTGTTTTAGTCCAACTTGAAAGTGACGTATCTATCCACCAATGAAAGATACATGCATTGGGGTAAGCTATGGTTCCCATGAAAGGATAGAAAATTGGATTTACCGTCTTTGTCTGTGCTTCTTGTATCGTTTGTCAATGTACTGCAAAAATCAGCAATTTGGAAATGATATTATACCTTCAGATCAACATGCCATTCGTTCAAATGATGTAATTTGCAGTATATAATGTTTTAGTAATCAGATTTCAAGCAGTTCCGGACATTTTAGGACAAGCTCAATTTGTTTGTTTTTTACTGATTTTAAATACAATTGACTCGTGACAATAATTTATCATAGATTTGGAAAACCGTACATGGAAGATCCTTGTCTCACATCATTCATTTCTTTTTTTATAAAAATCCATATTACTGACACACTTCAAGTGGCTGCTGGGAGGAAAGTTACATATGCGGTGTTGGTAACGCCCTTGTGTAGCTATTAAAAGATGAATAACATGGAATGAGATTCTATTATGATTGACCTTTGAGCTGAATATTTTTCAAATGTTTTTTATTTTATTATTTTAAATTTTTTTTATCGGAACATTATGAAGCATAAAGCAGATAGCTAGAATTTCACTGGTCCACAACTTAAAGAGTGCATCTTAGTCTAGATCTGAATCTTTTAAAAATATTATTTTTTGTTTTAATTTTGGCAAAAACACTAATTATCCGTTGTAACTTTAAATATTATGTGGTTGCTAGGAGAGTTAACCCTGTAACATAAAATAAAATATGTAGACAAAATAGGCATCATCAGATAATTGAGAAATGGTTCAAGTAACTAGCTCATTATCTTATTAAGCAAAAAGTTAGTTGAAAGCATATTTAAAAGCACACTTAAAGTATTGTTATATTCCTTTATAATTTTTTAAATGTACAACTATATATCTTAAACTATACTTTCATAGCTGCCTAGAAGCTTTACCGCACAAACAAAATGGAAGTGGAGTGTATTAGTCCATATCATCCTTGAAAGTCCTCATGCTTCTCTTTAATGATAGTCTTAGAAATCATTTTTAACATCCATGGTGTTGCTTGATTTTTCTTCGTAGGATGTTGCTTAGCCATAATGATGGTGTGAGGTGCAAGGTAAAGATTTGATACTTTTGGAGACTTTTCTTCTAATTCATTGTTAAAACCAAAGATCTTGGATAACCAACATAGGTGCTCTTTTTTACATAGGACTAAAACCAATAACATGGGGTTGTGGCTGATTAATACCCTATTTCTGTTGACACATGCTCAATCCCCAAGCCTTCAATTGGACTGTGGCTCCCCTAAAGTTGAACAACATGACCTTTGGATGCTTGCCACTAGTGTAGACATCATCCCATTGCCCATGCAACATTGTTAGTTATGGTATTTAGTTGTTTTTGACTATGTTTATTTTTGTTTTGTTGCTATAGATAGGTTTCCCATTGACCTCCTTGAAGGTGAACTCTTTGTTTTTAGGTTTTACTTTTTACCTCTACCATGACTACATTTTTTGGTGGGTCCTTTGGATGGTTGTTAATAGGATTGTATGTAAAATTTTCTTTGCTTGTTAATATAAATAGGTTTTTGAGTTTTTGTTTGAAAAAAAAAAAAAAACCAAAAATCCCAAATTTCAATGATATGCATGAACGTATATGCATGGATCTAACCATAAAATTTGGTGAAAATCATAGTTTTCGTCCATTGTAGTTGAATATTTAGTTTTATTCCATGATTTAGAGTCATATAGTGAGTGCTTGAAGGATGGATTTGAAACATATTGCCAAAATCTTTAAATAAGTGGTTATGCTTGAATGTACCCATGAATAACAATAAAGATTGAGATTGATTTTGTTGACATTGCAGTACTTTGACTTAGATTAATTTTATATTTTATGTATTTTATTCTAATTTAATAATATAATTTTCTATAATGTTTGCACTTAAATTTATTATTTCACTTAGTAACATATAACAAATTTGTCAAGAACTTGAGTGCTACTTACAATTAACATAGTTGCCCAACAATAAATACACTAATTTAGAAGCATGATGGCAAGTTGATATACCCATCACTCTACGACTTTCCTATTACTTGCACTATTAGGTAGTTTTAATTTGAATTATTTTTTGTTTCTAGTAAATGTCTATTTTTAGTAACATTGCCCAAACAACATCATTGATTATATGCCTTGGTTACATTTGACTATACATGGTGAGCCCACTATGAATATGACTAGAAAGACAATGGCCTATGATTCACATACACTACTCTTAGATGTGCAACCTATTTTTCCCATTGATTCTAGTGGTGTACTGCATATGCTTGTAAATTTGTATACTTGAGTGTGGGACACACTTATGGCTCATCATTTTCCATGGTTGTCAAAGAAAAGTGTTAGGTATCTAATAGTAGTTGTGATTACATATGATCATTGTAGTAGTTATTAACAATTTTTTTAATATTATTCATATAATGATAAAAGCATACATACATTTCATTGTGCATTATGGCGACCTCATAGATTAGAGAACCCATGTCCATCTTGGAATGATGAACAAACCCAGGTGATGAGACTTGATATGTCAAGTAGCTGAGTCATGGTAATATCATGAAGCATCATTTTGTCAGTTGTATCAGTTGGTTGAGATATGGTAGATGCTACATCACGTCTACGTTGTAGCATCCCTGTCAATGCGTCTTAGTTGGCTACTATATCATAGATGCGATATCACATATGCTATAACTTAATTGCATCAATGCATCCCCGTTGATGTAGCCTAGTCGACGTAACCTTGTTGATGCATCCTCATCGACGCATCCCCATCGATGCAACTAAATGTGTTAATGCATCATTGTCAATGCAATGGTTGTATTTGCCTATAAACATGGGAGCAACCATCATGTATTTGGCACCATTTGGTTTGTAGTGTAGCCAGACTCTTGTAGTTTTATTCTGTAATCATAGAGAGTAGTCAGTAAGTGGTCGCAATGTGGATGTGAGTCAGTTGTACGATGTCTCATTCGAGTGACATTGTACCTACACACATTCCATGAACAACAATAAGATTGAGATTGATTCGTATTCATTGCAGCACTTTGACTTAGAATAGATTTACTTTCAATGCAATTTATTTTCTATGTCCTTAGTTAACATTTACATTTTCATGCACATTAATCAATTGGTGGAATAAGCATGACTAGTTTTGAGCGTAAACACATATTTGCTTGGTAATCCTAGCAGCATTATTGCTTGGTTCATCGAGTAACATAACACTTGGTAATCTCAGTAGTGGATATGTGAGTTTAGGACATGTATAGCAAGCTTAGAACGGACACTCATCGCCCTTAGACTAGCTTAGAATTTATCTTCTTGTTATTAATTAGATTAAATAATTAATTTCTATGTTTTTTTTAAGGTTAGTTTAAGGCCCCAACAACATCATAATCATATGTCTCACTTTGGACTAAACCATACATCATAAAGATACCACTAATTCAAGTGAGAAGACAACGACCTACAATCAATGCTTAACAATCTAGACACCACACTAGTTCCATCCATGGAATTCAATTGGATTGCATGTGAACACTTGTGATTCGTATGGTTGGGCATAGGGGGTACCCACTGATCATCACTAGGTTAATGAGCATGAGCATTGGCAAGTTCCACAACAAGTTCAAATCACATTTGTTCATGATGATTTGATGAGGTATTTAGTGGTAATTTTGGATCTCTATTTAAGCTCAAATACATTAAATCTTTGTGTGCACATAGATATAGAGTTTAGGATTCTTTTAAGGTGTGGGGGCACATCATTAGTGGTATACACCTCATGTAGTGCCTCATCTAGTGTGTGGTCATACCTAGTGTACTAGCACACTACTAGACCACTTCTGCAATAAATTTGAAAACTATAAATACCCAAGGGGAAAAGCACAAAAAGAGCATTCATTATAATAGTTTTTCCTTTGCATTTTTTGGTAAGAGCTTCTTCTCCTCCTTTGGGTAAGCGTCCTATTTTTTTTTTTGCATTTTTGAGTCATTGCTTCATTGTACAAGAAGACTTTGTTGGAGTACTGCCATACTTTCATTACTTGGAATTTCTTGATCGATGCAGAGTTAAGTGTTTATGTGATGAATAAAGCTCATTTTGATTTCCTTGAATTCTCTAATTTTATTTTATTGAACCTTGATGATAATATCTCATTGATGAAATTATTTATTATATTTAAAATTATAATTAAATTAATTATTTTAAATAGATTACTATAGTTGTGTGGAGCTTTACGATGATTCAACCATGCTCAAGGAGGTTATACCTATTCGAAATGGTGTTGGGCCATTGAGGGTGTAATGGATGATATTTTATTGCTTTTGTGTGTTAGTGTCACAATTGTTCCATAAGGGATTGTCATCTAATTTATGCATGTTCAATTTTTGAGTTGTGCATAAGGGATTGCAACAAGATTTAATTATTGTTTTATTCTTTATATTTATAATATATATATATATATATATAATTTTAACATATCAAATTTCTATGATGGAAATAGAGGTAAATTCACTTGTATTATTTGTTGATGAGATGCGATATTGCATAGGACGCGATATCGCGGCTGCTGCAATATCGCATCCCATGCGATATCGTGTCGTCCCCTACGATATCGTGTACGCGATATCGCGGTCCACCGCCATATCTATAAATAAGAGGCGGCTCTCCCTTGTTTCCTCATCCTGAGTTAGAAGTAGGGAAACTCTGGCAGTTTGATCACTCCAGAGATAGAATATTTTCCATGTGCCCACAGTAG
>MNCI01022307.1:1208652-1232127 GCA_015680685.1 Gnetum montanum
CTTAGGCTAGCTTAGATTCTCTCAACCCTTTCCTCCTAGTTAAGTGCCTCAATACGACCACTTCGAGCACGTGCGTTATGCGTGGTAATCCCAATGACGATTAGCATTTGGTAGCCACGGTTGCATTAGTTCAGGGTGTGTACGGTAAGTGGGAACGGATGCTGACGCTAGGTAATTTAGACTTAGTTCATTAGTTAGAGTTAGTTAGTTTCTTCAACCCTTCACCTCGATAGCATAGGAGATAAAACATAAAAGACTATAAAAATCATATACCTCAGACTTACTTAACCATACACCGTGACAACTACAAGTAAGTCTAGGAAGACAACGAATGATTAACCCCAAGTGTTCCATGGGGCGTGTAGGCACTTAGTCTGCGGAGTTCGACCGGATCGTGTGTGCTACGCTCGTTTCGTATGGTTGAGTGTAGGGGTACCTCGCCACTCATCATTTGTTTTATAACATTTTTATGTGTTAAAGGCAACCATATACACAAGTAAAAATATGCAATTTACTTGTGTTTCTTCTTAGTGCTAACAATTAGTCCACCATGTATATTGATTGATAAACCTCTTGTAGTCTCAACTAGGGGCCCCCTATCATTAACATTGTTGATCAGGAAGGCATTTGTGAATTACTTGTCTTACTTATACATTCATAATTTTTCTTTTCTTAGTTGTTGATTTTGTTTGAAATAAAGGATTGAAGCAATTATGAACAAATTAAACAATGAAAATTGATGAGTGGTGAGGTGCCTATGCCCAACCATACAAATCACAAGCGTTCACGCATGATTCAGTTGAATTTTGTGGATGGGACTAGTTGTGCATCTAAATTGTTATGTCTTGATTGTAGTTCGCTATCTTCCCACTTGGACTAGTGGTAGATTTTTCACATATGGTTTAGTCCAAAGTGAGGTATATGGTGTTGTTTAATCCTATGCTGCTCTTAATGACAATAAAGAGGTAATTAATTGAGCTAATGAACAATTGGAAGCAAAACTTAAACTAGCCTATGTGAGATGAATATTCTCTTCTACTCATTCGCACATGCCTTGGACTTCGTATAACCATTGTTAGCATTGCCAAGCATATGTCACTGGGTTGGCCAAATAGTACGCTGCTAGATTACCAAGTAATTACACTTAAGCGTTCGTGATCAAATGTATTCATTCCGCTTAACGACAAGAATTGTAAAGAGCAATAAATGAAATTATTAACTAAGGAAAATAATAAATAATTAAAAAATTAACAATTGAAAGCAGTAATAATATAAGTGAATGCTGCAATGGTGGAAGTAATTGCGATCTTTATTTTTAGTCATGTAACATGTCCAAGTACGTCACACTCGAATAAGAATGCCGTATAATCACAAACATCACACTGCGGGCATGCACTGGGAATAATAGAACTTGAATTTAGAACTCTAAGAAAGAATATCAAAAATTGAAAACTAAAACACTAAAACTATGTCCAAACTATGCACCCAAGTGTTGTATTTATAGGCTTGCATGGAAGAGATGATATTGGATATCTGACATCGTTTCTTGGGACCCAATATCATGTATCCAATATTGGAGTCTCAATATTAGGTATCTAATATCGGGGCTGGCACAATGATGACTTATCAAGAATGAATTAAAGAAGAAGCCTTTATTAGTCCAAATCACTTTCAAAAACATGATGAATGAAGCCACACCTTCCATTGTGATGAAATTTCATCAAGATAAACTAGAATGATGGCATGATGCATATGGACAATTTTGAAAAGAACCTAGGGAAGTAGCATCTATCATCTTTGAGGAGGCTTTGTTCAATGAAGGCTTCATTTAGGATTTGGCAAAGTATGACCTCATGTCATTGCATAATCAAATTATGTCACTCATAAAAAGCAAGAGCTTCATGATATGATTGCAAAGTAAAAGTTTGAGCACATACATGTTGAGAAGCAAACATGACCTTCTCCTAGAGACTCTCATTGTTACAACACAAATGATTCTAAGAAAAGGAGGTATATGCATCTTTGTTCATGGGGCCTAAGCTACACTTGTGGCAACTTGAAGTAGTTCATCATTCTGCATTTATCTTACTTTCATTTGAATGGAGGTGTTAATGATTTGGATGAGCCATTGTTTTCACGTACTTACTAGGGTCAAGTTCATAAAATGGTTGGCATCCCACCTAAAAGCATTGAGGAGACCAAAATCAAAAAGGTTGGTATGATTAATATTCCTACATTCAATGGGCAATTGAATGATGATATGCAACTTCATGTTTAAGCTTTTGTCATCACTTGTGAGTTGTGAGGTGCAAAGATCAAATAGTGAGTGGTAGAAGCTATGTCTTTTCCCCTACATACTTATTGATTATGCTAAAATATGGTATCAAGCTCTTCCACCTACTTCCATCTCTTCTTGGGCAGACATGTTGAAAGCTTTCATACTAGGTTTCAATCTTATGTTTAAGTTGCAAACTTAGAAGAATATAGTAGGATGGAAGCAAGATGCCAGTGAAGTACTAGATGGGAACATAGACTAATATAATTGCATGCTTAATCAGTGTCTAAATCATGGGTTCAACAAGCGTAACTAATTCATGCACTTGGTTGAAGGACTATAATGCCAACATAGATCTCCAATATCAAAAGAATGTGAAGAATGTTAAATGTAAGATTCAGACTTCTAATGTTGTTGAAGTCATTATGAAAAAAAGCATAAGAACCAAGAAGACTTTAGTAGACATTACTAATGTGTTTGATGATGGTTAGAATGTGTTAAATGAAAATATGATTTCAAGTTTCAAGGATTTGGAAAACAAAGTTGTTGAAGTAGTTGTATAGGTAGTTACACCACAGGGTAAGACTAGTAAAAGTAAGAAAAAGAGTAAGAGGCCATACCCTTGTTGGATGTCCTATATTGGTTGTATATTTCTTTAGTCACAATAATAACGATAACCATTCATGTCTTGAAACTTGGCACCTTTGAGTATGCCCTCTACAATGCCTCAAAATTTATCATGCCATCCTTCTTCCTACCATGGAACTTCATAACCTATGAATCAAATGCCTTAGGTAGCATCCAATCGACATGATTTGTGTATGTCTAGTTATTAATCACTTTTGATTTTCATATTTTTTAAAGTGTGTTTTAGGGTTATCATCATTGTCATCATCATAGCCTTATCCTAACAAAATGGAGTCGGTGACATGAGTTCTTTTTCATCATTTTTCTATATGAAGAGCTAAATATTTGTTTATATTTATAATTTCTTCAAACTATCTTAAATTGTTTTGTCCCATGCCTTTTTTGGTCTTCCTTCTAATGTCCACTATAGCAATTTTTTATTATAGGCTTATTGTTTGATCTTCTTTGTACATACTTAAACCATATAAGCTGTCATTCCTATAATTTATATGAAATAGAATCCACTTCAAACCTTCTTCTAATGTTTGCATTATGCAGTTTATTTCTTCTAGGAACATTTAGGATCCATCTAAGCATTTACATTGTTGTCATGCTGATTTTTTATTCATGTCTTTTTTGTATTGCCCAACCTTTAACACCATATAAGATGGTAAGCTTGATTGTTATCCTATAAAATATTTCCTTTAGTTTTATTAGTATCTTGTTATCACATATAACACTACTAGATTGTCTCCATTTTGATCATCCTGTCTCAATTCTATTTCTTATAATTTTATCAATTTTACTATTTGATTAGAGAATTGATCCTAGATAGTAAAACTATTTGTAGTAACTTTGTGTGTTCATGGAAAATCAATTAATATGCTTTATGAATGCTCACCCTAAGAGCCAAATGGTGGATGGGTGAGTTTATAGATATGATGATGATGTAAGAATGTCAAATAGATTTAATGTGCACATAACACAAATTCATCAATCTCCTTTTCGTCTACAATCACTAGTGAACCATACATATATTTAACAAGGAACTCAATCTTGTGTCATAAGTATGGAAGTTGTTGCTATTGGATTAATAGGAGGGTTTGATAGGCTCAAACTTCAAGGTATGAGCTTTGGAAACCTAAATGAGTGCTTGGTTGTGATTAAAAAAGGTGTGTCATCAAGAATTCTCATGACCACTAAGATGGGTCTTGATTGATGGAGTTGGATCATTGCGTTTGTGCTTGCCTTGAGTGACTACATTTTTTAGAGAAGGTTCATGATTTTACGAACCTATGCTAGCTACATTGATCTCATGAGTAAGCTACCTAATTTATCAAGTGCATGTCTACAAAATACAAACATTAGAAGAAAAAATTAAAAAACTACATAATATAGACATTAGAAGAAGAAAACTACACAATAACTAAAAACTAAAAAATAGAAAAAGAGACATAAAAACTAAAAAATAAAAAAAGAGAAAGGAAAAAGACACAAACAAATATAAAAGAGAGAGAGAGAGAGGATGAGGTGGTGAATATATGAGCAACAAATGTTTCTTTGTGCTCCTAGCCCATACAAATTGATATCATTATCATCTTAGGCTAGAGACCTTTTAGTTACTCATAATTACTAAGAAGATGAGTTGTGTCTATATCCATCAAATTAGTACCATATCATAAGTGTAGGATGATAATGTTATGATCAACTTGCTAGGTCACTTGACAAGACTAAACAAATGTAAGTCTATGACCATCAATTGTTGTTCTACCCCAACTCTAGTGGCTTTGAAGGCCTAGAAGCCATTCTTGAAGTAAACTTCAATAAAATTAAATCCTACTTTCAATTAAGTGTTGATTCAAGGATAAAAAATTTCTTTGATCATGACATGACATCCCTATGTTCAATACCCATTCAAAGCACAATGTGAAGATTTAGTTATTTAGTGCAACTAGAGGGACTAAAGAGGGGCTTCTAGTAACATCAAATTTGAGAACTTAGTCCATATACATGTAGGGAGGGAAGAAAATTAAATTAGATTCTTTAGTTTCTAGATGATTTCATAGTACTTCACTTGATCTAGCTTCATTAATGATAAGACCATAGAATAATCAAAACTAGATGACATTGGAAAAGGGGGACTTGGAGCTTTAGCTTCATTTGTTGGAGGAGTAGTGGTAAAGGGAATTGGTGGAAGATCCCTTGTGGAGCATGGTGAATATAAGCTAATTGAATTATTGGATGGAACTCACTGATGTTGCATTTTCCTTCAAATTCCTCATTTTTTTCTTATTCATCCATCTCTAGTTCACTATTGTACATGCAATAAGTTAGCTAAGGTGAAGCAAAGGATGAGATTTGATAATCGGAGAGGTGAACTTGTATTTTATGCTAATGTGTCATTGGTTTTTCAGAATATAAGGTTGTATGTCTTACCAAAAATATTTGCAAGGGTAAGTAGGCCAGGAGCAGGCTATGGCAAGGATCCACTTGTAAATTCTTGGTGGAGCATTATGAATGAGTGAGCATAATGTTAAATTGCCTATAGGATTACAATAGTTGCATTACATAAGGCACTTGATTAGTGCATTAGGTAGTAATGACTTCATGGACATTAATAATTAGCTAGGACATTTCTTTTCATCATCATCATCATCATCATTATAGTCTTGTCTTAACAAAAAAGGGATCAACTACATGGGTTTTCTTTTTGCCATTTGCCTCTATGGAGATCTAAATCTTTGTTTATTTGTAATTCCTTCATATTATCTTCAATTATTTTTTCCCATGCCTTTTTTGGTCTTCCTTTTGTAGCATCAAAGGCCTAGGTTTGGGTAAGAGTTGAAAAGTGGTAAGAGTAAGAGAGAGTGAGCGAGTATAAGAGAGAAGGGTGCAAGTAAGGGAGAGCTTGTAGTAAGACAATTATGTCCAATTGAGTGAGAGGCAAGAGTGAGGTACTTGAGAGAGATTGAGAGAATCTTTCATGAGGGTATCTTGAGCTTTGTCCTCTAAGAGTGAGAAATTGAGGGATTAAGAGGGCACATGTGTGGCCTCTAATATTAATAAAACTAAAGAGGAAATTTTATAGTATAGCAATTAGGCATGCTATGTTATATGGTGTGGAATGTTGGCTAGTACAAAATAGGCATAAAGGTATAAGAAATAAAATTTAAGCAAGATCATCAAAATGGAGACAAGCTGGTGGTGTTCTGTGTAATAAAAGAATACCAAAAAACCTAAAGGGAAAATTTTATGCAGTAGCAATCAAGTATGCTATCTTATATGGTATTGAATATTGGGCAATATAGAAGAGGCATATACAACAAGTTAGTGTCGTAGAAATGCAAATTCTTTGATGAATGTTTAATGTTACCAAAAGAGATAAACTACATAATATAGACATTGTAGGAAGACCTGGAGTAGCTTCTATTTGAGATAAGCTTCAAGAATGGAAGTTTAGACAGTTTGGACATGTGCAAAAAAGATCAAATTATGAGCCTACAATAAAAGGTTGCTACATCAATGTTCGAGGAAAGCCACTAAGAGGAAGAACAAAGAAGACATGTAAAAAAAAAAAAAAACAATCAAAGATGATTTTGAAGAAATTGTGAATAAACAAAGATCTAACTCTTCATAGAGGTGAATGACAAAAAAGAATTCATGTAGGTGACCCTATTTTGTTAGGACAAGGCTAGAATGATGATGATGAAGCAAGTTAGTGTTCATTTCATTTTTCTTAAATCCTTTTATATAGATCTTGTTAAAGCTATGATACAAGCAAGTGACGAGAAGATTCTTGAGGTAATTAAAACTATGCTATAGGCAAGCTACTTGAGAGAATATTCTTAATGTAACTAAAAGTAAGATAGATCCTACTTTCAAATGATTGTTATGAAACTAAAACTAAAGCTGTATTATGTCAGAAGACCCATGGGATCTATTGGATAGATAATGCATGTTCATGAAAACTAAAGATAAATTCTACAATTTAACCAAGCATCAATGGGGGGAACAAAAATAAATCAGATAGGTTGTTGGATATTATTATTTAAAAGAGAAACAACAATATTTTTCCAACATTGAAATAGCTGACTGGTTGAATTATTAGTTGTATGTACAACTAAGAATTCAACTGACAATTCCACTGATGAAAATAATATTTTTACTAAGCTACCGAACTCTATTATTGAGAAGAGAATCAACAATTGGGTAAACGAAAATAATGTGAGGGCAATCTATCAGGTAGGTTTCTATTAAAATCACTCCACTATTGATCATTTGGTCACTCTTAAGCATTGCATACAATATGCAAAGACCCCTAATAATAAGATTTTCATATGCTTTGTTGATTTTTCTAATGTATACAAGTAAGTCATTAGAAAAACAATCATTGCCATGTTGAAATGGAATAGGCACTTCTTCAAATCTTCTTGCAACTATTCAAAAACTATACAAGGAAATTATCATTAAGCTTAAAAATAATGAGTCAAAATGAAAAGTCTAAAATATAAAATTACTACAAAATAAGGATACTCATTATTCTCTACTTTTGTAATCTTTTCATTAATAACTTACATGATTAGATGAATAAAGTACATTAGAGACAAGTTATCAACGTTGGATGATACTACGTTGATTTCTACGTCACAAAGTGGTATGTATGCTATGTTATAAGTTTTGTTCAGTATTGTTAATATTGAAAAAACTAAAATAATAGTATGAGGTACTTTAAATACAAATTATAAGTTTAAATTTAAGGATAAAAAGATGGAAATTATTAGCTCCTTTCAATATGTAGGACTTCTCTATGTGAATAGTTACAAATCAAATAAGTGAATCAATGAAAGAGTTGGAGGACAAACTCAAACTTTTTATGCTTTCGGATAAATGCAAATCCTTAGGAGTGTTGGCATGATATTTTGAAAAACAAATATTTCAAGAAACCATTTATGCCACTATTCTGTATTGATGTCCCATTTGAGGACCGGACATTAAGTAAAAAATTGGAAGACTACAGAAAGAGTGCAAAAGCTCTTTTTGACAGATGATTGAAGGTGAAGGTGAAGATATAGAATCCTTATGACATGATATTGTTGGAATGTGATATGTTATGTATGGAAGCTGAAGCCATGTATTTGTTCATTGCAGGCTATAGAACGAGCCAATGATTCTAGGGCTATCCTTGTAAAGATAAAAGAAAAAGGGCTGATATTTCCAGGGATATTGTGGCTAAATAAGTGAAACATCTGAAAATAATTCACCAGCAAGCTATCTTACTGTCAATAGTTCACTTTTTCAGTAAACTCAGTTCCCATCACTTGAGAAGAAAAAATGGGAGATGGAGTAATCTGCTATGTAGCTCAGAAGCTTTTGAGATAAGCATCATGTCTTGTTGCATTTTTTAGAATTTAACCTTTGAAGACAGAATGAAATATTTCTGCCAAAAGTTTACGTGATCTTTTTTTAAGAAAAAGCAAATGATTGAATCTATTTTTGTATTTGATGAAATGTACACATCTTCCGTTACAGATCCTCCAAGTTTGGGGATGGTGCCATCTTTAAGCAGTTCTACAATATTCTTAAAAAAGTTCTGTACACCGTGCAGTACAAGTTAATATTTTTACAAATATACATTTAAAGTTCTATACAGGGTGCAATACAAATCAATTGGGACAAATATTGTGACGCAGATGGAGCTGTAAAAGAGTGAGGCAAGTCTTTTTTCCAAAAAAAAACTTGATGAGGCAGATACACCGAACCGATGAAGCAATCTGCTCAAGCCTCAAATAAAGCTGAGGTGATGGTAGGTCTCTCAAAGAAGGCTCAGAGAATGAAATTTGAGCATCCACAAGAGTCAAGATCTGGTTCTTCCATAGCACAAACAATGAAGAATGTTTTTCTTCTTCTTAGCATACTGTTTCTCCAACAAATCCTGGGTAAAATCACAAGTGAGAAGAACCTTTTGCTTTGTCTTTGTCAAAATAGCTGGATCCTTGTTCATCACCACAACACATTGAACAGAGTTAGCAGCAACAGCAGAAATATGAAATCCTTGTTCCCGTCTCAGCTGAACACCCTCCTGTGGGAACATAAAATCCATCTCCAAAACTTGCTCCACAGAAACATCCCCTTCTTTTTTTGACATCACCACAACCCATTTCAAAGTATCCAGAGAAGTAGTAATATTGGAGATGGTGTATCCCATTTCCCATTTCTGCTTGATCCAACTGTGTGGAAAACTACTGGATATTTTATAACATTGATCAATAATGTATGGCTCAGTATCACTGCAATACCGGGACATGATGACTAAAGCCCTAGCCATACTGTCCAAGCAAACAGTGGTGATGTAGAAACTATTCTGCCATAGTTCATTAATCCAATCCTCTGGCCAATCCTTCAAGTCATAACATATGCTCCATGCTTGACCACCTATTTTATGTTTTCTTAGAAACAACAGAGCCCACTCGTTATTGTTAGAGCAAGCTGCTTGCATGATTGGACCATTTTCTTGCAGCTTATGCATAAACTTACTCAAATTTTCTGTTCCCTTCACCAATTCAAGCTCTTGTTGCTGATCATCGCCTTGGCTGAAAACTGCAATCCAGTCTGTTTCAGGGTTCCCACACTGAAGATTGATCTTTCTCCTCTTCTTGCAGTTTGGTCCATAATCAACTTCCTCTTCCGTTTTCCTTTTTCTGGGTTTGATAAAGCTGATCTCCATCCTCTTGCAGATGCTGTTTTCCTCAAGCTCCGAAAACTGTTTGGAATGCTTTGTTAGGTAATTCTGGAATATGTCAAGAAATCCTCCGTAATCAGGATCTTCATCAAACTGCATATTTTTCACTGCTGCATAGAATTGTCTTAAAGGGCATTTCGTTTCCTTTACTAGATATTCAGCTCTGGTATCTGCCTTTATTTTGGATATGTGAAAATCTTTATCTTCCCCATGACTTTGCTGCCATGGGAGGCTTCCATTTAAGAGATGGATGAAAGAATAGGCTAGGGATTCCAAATCATCTCTCCTGCTAATCCTTCTTCCAAGGTGTGCATGAATACTGGCATATGTTCGAGTCCCTCTAAACATCCCAGCCTTTTGATAGTATTCTTCATGTTTTCCTGTAATTCTATCTTTCCACCTGCAACTCAACCCAAAATCCACCAAGAACAACTTGCCTTCCTGGTCAGTTCCAGTCCTGCCTAGCACAAAATTGCAAGGTTTAATATCACCATGAACAATTCCACGCTCATGAACAGATTTAAGTATTTGCGTTGCCTGCAAAATCTTGTTTACTAAACAGTACTTTCTTAGGACCGGGGACATTGATTTTTTCATGTCAGAATTAGCCAAGTATAAATCAGAACCTAGCAAATCCATGATGAGAAAAAAGGTATTATTATTATCTTTACCTTTGTGATAGATGCGAGGAATGCCTTCAATGCCTTCCAGTGCATCGTAGAATCTAGACTCATCAGAAGGATTAGTACCAGAGGACTGACCCACAAAAAATTTGATTGCAAAATGCTTGCCTTCTTCTTCTCCTCCGGAAATTCTGGAACATTTGCAAACAATTCCATAGCCACCGTGTCCTAGTTTTTTACCCACTTTGTAACTAATGTCTTCCTCCGGCATATTTACAATATCAGGAATTATCTTATCGCCGCCTGCCATATTCTTTGCTTTTTCCTATTCTTCACTTTTTCCTGATCTTCACACTTGGGTTATTAATTTGGCTGTTAAAATCTGCAGTTTGCTTCTGTGATAAATTTTTTGATTGCCTTCTGAGTATGCAAAGTCTCTGAAATTTGTCGAGAGCGCACTGTAATGTTTTATCTCATCACCAGAGATTTGAACCGCAAGGTTGTGTATTATAGCGGGTAAAACACCAGCAAAAAAACAATTTTTAAAGCGTCATGCACTGATGGGGTTATTTTGGTGGAGCGGCAGATGGCCCTTGTTAGTTACGGTAAATAAATTTCCTTTTTAATAATTAAATTGCTTTTTAAAAAAATGTAGACACGTTTGAGTTTTTTTTCTGTTAGTTACGGTAGTTAAATTTCCTTTTTTTCATGTTTTTGTTAATTACGGTAATTAAATTCCTTTTTTTGTCATGTAGACACGGTGAGTTTTTCTTATTTTTTATTTATAAAAAATCTAGCATCCTCTTAAAAATATATTCATCATAGTAAAACTCTTACCTTTATGTCTTAGGAGTAAATGGTTTTTTAAAATAAAAAAGTTTCTTATTCCAACTCCCCGTAAAGGGAAAAGATCTTCTTAGAATTAAATATAGATATATATAATAGAGCTATAACTAATGTGGCAGCTATCTATGCTCAATATTGTTGACAATATTGTTGAGATGCTTAATGTTTATCTTGGTATGGAGAGTTAGTAGATAAATGAAAGCCTAAACTTTTAAAGGCTAACTATTTAATTAAACTATAAAATTACTTTGTTCAAAGTTACTTTAAGTGTCATCTTAAAGTGATGGTTAAGGTATTTGTTTCGGAAGTCCTAAAACCTGGATTGGAACTTGCATAAAAGTGATAAAGCCACTTGAAAAAAGGTTAAGCTTGAATTATCTATGACCAAGTAATGATCTTTAGAAGTAGGAGCTAAAAGTGGCTTAATAAGAATTTTGTCTCATTTGAAAAAAATATTGTTAACTCAAAAATTAAACCTCATATTAAGAAGTAGCATAATTTCAGACATCATAATTGAGGTTTAATTATGATGTGTGAAATTTTTTTTGCTATTTGCCTATTTTCCTCATCTTAGATACTTTCAAAAAAAAAAAAAAAAAAAAAGATTAATAAGTGAGCATGGGTGTTGGCTAGTTGGTTTGCTTGCATAGCTATACTAGCATTGCTTTGTATTTGCTATGTTGCTAGCCTAAGGGCATGTCCTAGGTGGACTTGACCTTTCCTTGAAAAAAATATTTATAAGCAATAAGATATCGGGTTTTCATAAAGTTATATGTAAATGAATACCATTGTCATACCATAACAATGAACAATGAGTTGTTAGCCTAGTGGTATAGGTCTTAGCTTGGTATGACCCCACGTTACAAGTTCAATTCTACTAGGTAGTACTAAGTTATAAACTTCTATGAATCTTGGGGTGTACCTATATGTCAATTATTTTGAGTTCCAAAACCCCATACCATAACAACTCTAAGTTATGGGTTTGATTAAAGTGGGTAGCATTGTACATTCTAAGGGTACATACAAAGATAAAGCTAGTAGGGCATTATGTAAACACCAAAATCCAAGAAACCCAGAACATGGAAATGGCACATCAACTTACAACTATGAGATATTGTCCATCAAAATTCAATGGAGTTTTTGTTAAAAAAAAAGCTTAATCTCATGACATTGTTAATCAATGATATACCATGATCATAATTAGTTTCCAAGATAAGGCCTTGAGTATATAAAAAATATTATCTAAGCTAGAAAACATAGAAATATAATTAATTGTCTAAAATTATGGGGGGATGTTGGAACTCGGAATAATTAAAACATAGGTACACTCCAAGATTTATAAAAGTTTATAACTCAGTGCTACCTAGTAAAATCAAACTTGTGACCTGGGGTTAGCAGGCCAAGACTCATACCACTAGGCTAACACCTTATTGTTAATTGTCTAAAATTATGGAGGTGTTGGAACCCAAAATAAGTGAAACATAGGTACACCCCAAGATTTATAGAGGTTTATGACTTAGTATGACCTAGTAGAATCAAACTTATAACTTGAGGTTACTAGGCCAAAACCAGAACCACTAGGCTAACACCTCATTGTTAATTGTCTAAAATTATGACATCAAATATCTTATCATCATCACCCAAAGGCACTAGAACATCAATATCATGCTACATAATCCTTGCACTAGATTGTCCAAACATTGTAGTAGAACAATAAGGTGTAATCCTAGCAATAAGACTCTTGATTTGAAAGCTCCAAGTCGTAGGTTCAATTCTAGTGGGCAATGTTGAGTTATAAAGTTCGAATTGAATTATGTTAAAATTCTTTCAGGGTTCCAACACCCCATTCCCAAAACATCATAGTAGTAAATACATTAATGTCTCAAGTTATAATAAATGACATGACTCCAAAGAAAGACAATAACATTGAGATTTATCCAGCTATACCAAATTCACTTGTAAAAGGGTGAAATATGTCAGTCTAACATGGAGGTGTTAGAACTTGAAATAACTGAAACATAGATACACCCCAAGATTTATAAAGCTCAGTCAAACCTGTGACTTGGGATTACCAAGCTAAGACCCATAATAGTAGGCTAACACCTCATTGTTAAATGTCAGTTTAACACGACTAAGTAAGGATAAGATATAAAAGTCTCTTAATCAACCTAAAGTTAAGCATCATGAAGCTAGAAGATGCCAAGCTAGGAGATAACCATCATGCAATGCATCATACAAAACCCTTACATGTCCCACCACCACCTAACTAGTACATATTCTAAATGCCTATCAATAATCATACCATCAAGAAAACATCCTTGGGGTGTACCTATATTACAATTATTTCAAGGTTTCAACAACCATACCATCAACAAAACATCACAAACACAATCCATGAGGTCATCAGGAAGCTTGGAAATCATGTTGTATTCCTTCCTATCTAGTCTGTCACATACAAGTACCATCAATATTACTATGTTCTCACCCTCATTGTCTAGGAAAGTATCTTAATTGCAAATGCCATCAGGACTATTAAGTATTCACCCTCATCATCTAGGCAATCATAGGTACCATTAGGACTCTTGCACTTGCATCTTCATGATTTAGGCATCCATGTCATGATCACAATCAAATTTGGAATTGCATATCACTCAAGTTCATATATGTCAAGACACAATTTACATCAAGACCAAGTAGATCATCGATGGTAGGAGCTACACTACTTGACACAAGGTTCATGAAGCATCAAAACTAAGCACACATTCTATACCAACAATTCAAGACTTCGCAAAGTTCCAAGAATAATTACACAAGTACCAAGCCCAACTGTTACTCACTCAACAAGATTCTTGAGTTATCACAAAACCTTTTTCTTTTATGCCTTACTTCCCACCAATTGATTGGCCTATGCTAGATTAAATACTTTGAATTTTGGAATCCTCTCAATTTATTTGACTAAAACATGCAATCAACCAAACTATGAAATGAAAAATCAATGTTTAGGGTCAATCTAAGTTAAATTCAATTTTCAAAGCTCACAAGTAGAAAGTCACAACATCATTTTCTATGTATGCATTTACTTCTAAGATAGAATGCATGAAATAATTAAGGAACCCTTCTACATCTTTTTGAATTTAGAAGAATCACGTTATCTGTGAGTTGAACTTTGATAGATAAAATAATATGCAACACGAGCATAGAATATGTTGATTATGCCTAATACAAGTTATGAACAATATATATTATTGGAATGTTCATAGTATGAATTTCTTTTAAAATAAAATGATAAATCTCATATAAAACTTTGTATGAGTTATGTACTTAAGTCTACTAAGAACACCTTGGATCTATTGTACTACACCACTTTTATAATTCTTTTTATAGAATTTATTTGTTTATAACTTAGCATTGCCCATTGGAAATGAACCTATGACCTAGGTTTTTTATGCCAAGACTCTTACCACTAAGCTAACAATGTTAGTTTTATGTTAGTATATAGTAGTGTTCAAACTACGAGTATTTGGTACCTCTACTATACTTAAACTTTATTTCTATTGAGGTGTTAGCTTACTAGTAGGAGCCTTGGCATGGATACTCGAGTCACAGGTTCGATTCCAATAGGCAATGTCAAGTTATAGATTTAAAAAAAAAACAAAAAACAAAACTCCATAAAAAGAATTTTGAAAGTGCTTTATCCTATAGATCTAAGAGGGTCTTAGTGGGCATAAATAGGTATCCTATAGTGGTATGGGTCTTGGCTTGGTAACCCTAGGTCACAAGTTTGATTCTACTAGGTAGCACTGAGTTATAAACTTCTATAAATCTTGGGGTGTTCCTATGTTTCAATTATTTCGGATTCCAACACCATCTCAGTAAGCATAAGTAAAACTTCAATTTTAATTTCACAAATGTAATTAAACTTTAGTTTACTTTAATTAAAGAATATTTCAACTCGAATCAACATGCAACATTGTCACCCAAATTTTGTGGAAAGGAGACAAGGACTCACAGGGACAAGTGTGGCTAAATAAGTAAGTCTAGTACCAAAAATTTTGAATGGCAACCTAGAACATTGACATTTTCATTAGAAATACCTTTGAAATTATTAATGGCAACTTGGAACATTAGCACTTTTATTAGAAAGACCTTTGAAATTATCGATGTTATGGAAAGACGAAAAACCTGCCTTTAAGAAACAAGATGGAAAGGAGAGAAAGCTTGAGATTTAGACCAGGGCTACAAACCTTTTTACTTGTGAATAGAAAATCACCAAAATGGAGTGACCATCATCATCAATCAATTTATCAAGGATAAAGCAGTATAAGCATTCCACCATAAAAATCAAATTATGGGCATATAACTTGTGTTTGGAAATGAGACCATCAATATCATCAATGTATATGCTCCAAAAATTAACCTAGAAAATTTTATAAATTTAATGGATTTGGTGCTTCAAAGAATTCCCCATCAAGAAATCATATTCATTGGAAAGGATTTTAATGAGCATGTTAGGTTTATAAAAATGGGATATGACAAGATTCGTAGAGGATTTGAATTTGGAGAGCAACATGACATGGAAGATTCATTGTTGTAATTTGCAAGTGTCTGTGACCTTACAACTGCAAATATCTATTTTCAAAAGAAGATAAAGCATTAAATTACATATAGGAATTTATGGATTAAACACAAATTGATCTTTTTTTTTTTTTTTTGAGTAGCTTGCTACTTAGCATGCTTGGAAATGAACATCTAGAATTTGTAATAACATTCAACTAAGTATCAATGAAGTCATTTTTGGTGATCAATCTACTTTGTTTACTTCATTTCTTTGCATTAGGAATTGTTTTTGATCCCTTGTTCTCTACTCTATTTGGAAGCTTTAGTGTGCAATTATTTTCCAGTAGTAAGAGCATAACCATGACCTCTCTTTAGATGTCAAATATCGTATTTTCAACAACTTCAAGTAGAAAAGCTCCCGATAAAAACTAAATAATTCATTTGTTTTCTACAATATTAATTTATTTTTGTTTTAGAAGCTCAAGGATAGGAAGCTTTCACCTTTTGTTATCATTTGTCATGTATCTTTGATTGATGTATTCTTTTTTCTTTAAAGAGAGTTTTCTCCTTCTCTTTACAAAAAAATCCTTTAGTAAGAAGTGAAAACCCATGAGAGTGCTACAAGAAACCATTTAGTAAAAAGTGAAAACCCATGAGGGTGCTTTTGAATAAAGGCAAGGTTTGATCTTCTTCCTACCCTCACAGGAAAAGGTTTTCAAGATTAACCGTAAGGGTGAAAACCTTAAAAAGCAACACCCCACCCCAACCACCCACCCACCTAAAGAGACCCTCACAATTCAACATCTACCAATGATCATGTATTTAGGTAAACAAAGTGTAGTTGTTAGAACCCCAAAGTAATTGTAGTATGGGTACTCCCCAAGATGTATATTCTAATTAGAACTTTATAATTCGACATTACCTACTAGAATCTAATCTATGACTTGGAACTTCTAAATCAAGAATCTTACCACTAAGTTATACAAAGCTTTAAAGATATTGTTAGAAAAGGGACAAAATGCATAAAATGTTAAAATTTATTATATTATTGACGGAAAGACTGCTTCATAAAGACACCTAGAAGTGGGATTGTTTTGCAAATTTAATTTGGAGCTAAATGAAACATTGGAAAGAACATTTTGGTTAAAACAAAAGGCAAAAATACATCCTGAAAGAAATATAGTGATGCCTCAATGAAGTGCAACATACTATTGAGTCTTGCAAGATAAAATTTTCTTGGATTAGAATTAGAATACTGCCTCTGAGATGATTATTTTATGTTATATATTATTACTGTCATTCTTTCTAAAAAGTAATACGCTGGAACATTAGAGAAAGTAATACGCTGGAACGTTAATAATGTCTATTGGTGGTCTCTAAGATCCCAAATACAATTATAGTTCCACTTCAATTCTTCCATTTTTAATCTGAAAATTCTCTATCTACCAATTATGACACGTGTAGCGCAACTGCGGGACTTTTAAATGCCGTTGAAGGCTTGAGAAAATTGTCTACAATCCTCACACATAAATTATACAGATATCAGAGATTTCATAAGTTGCTAGTTCACTTTAAAAAGTAAAACAATTGAAAAATGAACATGCTTATATAATTTAGTGAGACCTATCTTAAGTTTATGAAACTTTAGTGTACTATGATCAAGGATATCTCTTAGATAATTACTTTTAATACATGTAAAAACATTTAGAATTAAGGCTACTGAGTATTGCAAAATCAGAGATTCCAGAGATTTCATAGGTTGCTGGTTGACTTTAAAAAGTAAAACAATTAATAAATAAACATGCTTATATAATTTAATGAGACCGATCTTCTGTTTATGACACTTTATTGTCCATTACGATCAAAGATATTTCTTTGCTAATGACTTTTAATAAATATAAAAACATTTAGAATTAATACTACTAGATGTTGCAAGTATTTTGAGGACAGGCAACATGATAAATGAAATTTATTCTTTTGAATGAACCAGCACATCCTGAGTTTATTTTGAAAAGTCAGAAAGAATGTTAAATAGTTATCGATCATTATAAGATAGTCAGCCGCATGGTCAAAGCAGTACGGCAGGATAACTGACGAATACTATGACCTGCATCATACACCAGTTAAATCCAAATGGTTTACACTGAGATATTACTTCTAAAATAGAAACTGTGAAAAGCTAAATTTTCAAATAAATCCGTAGGGTCTTCTTATGCTAGACCAAAATACTTCAAATTCAGTATCAAAAGCATATGATAAGCAGAATAAACCTAGCCGTCCAGATTCCACATAATAAATATGCTATTGGGTGAATGGATTTGCCTTCTATAAAATCATTGTTCAAGTTGAAAGAAGCATAGTTCTGAAAGGTGGTTCAAATTGTGAATTATTTTTTTATTATTCCAAAGATTCTGGATTATGTGTCTCTCAGACTACTGGAATTACCTAGAATCATGATATTGAAAGAACATTTGAAAAAAAAAAAGTTAGATTTTTAACTATTTTAAAAAACATATAAAATTCTATGACAAACATAACAAATCAAAATCACATGGAATCAAAATTGCAATTCCGATTCACTTCAAAGAAGAGAGTAAGTTCCAATTGCTCTTTCGATAAAAGTGTTGATGTAACATACATATATCATGACACTATATTGGAAGAAACAACCTTTTGTAAAATCAGCTTTCAGATTAAAAGAATAAAGTAAATTGCCAATTACAATTGCTCTTTTGATAAAAGTGTTGATGTAACATACATATATCATGACACTATATTGGAAGAAACAACCTTTTGTAAAATCAGCTTTCAGATTAAAAGAATAAAGTAAATTGCCAAAATTTATGGGATAAAATCTTACTTGAAAGATTGAAGAGTTATCCCATATGAACAATGCACCTGAATTCCAGTCTGCATTGCTGTACAATAATTAGGGCATCTCAGGTGCCAGTATATGAAAGAGACTTCTTAAAACAGATTTCCCTTCTAATTGATGAGATGAAACTTCATCAACGGTAGTGATAATGAAATTCCTGGATGCTGATAAGCACATTAGTATAGTGATGTAGAGGGATAAAATTTCGATTCAAGAATACAAAAATTACTTTGTCATGCAATACAGAAAGATCAAATGGTCTCCTTCTCGTGTGTGCTGTGACAGAAATTCAGTGTCTGTCATTTGCCACATTTCTTGACAACTAGAACCAAACACATGCCAATGATCTTCTGAATGCATCGTTCTTCGAATTTCTCAATGTCCAGACATAAACAATTGAAGGACTTTTGACAAACACAGCACCCGTGCTTGAAAATTTTCAAAACAGTATACTTCATTTGCATTATATACCCAAAATTGTTAACTACATACAAGTCAGGGTTCAGGATTCTGGATTGTATTTGGAGCCAAAGTCTTTCCTCTACAAAATTTTTCTATATATTCTGCCTTAGCAAGGCGAATTAAGAAGAGTCCAGCTAAGAATATTGAAACAATAAGCATGAAAAACACACCATTCCAACTTTTCTGTGAGATATAGCCAGTCAACAAAGGTCCCAGAGCAGCTCCCACAGATCCCGTGCCATCAATTATTGCTGTAACAGTTGCCAAAGCCCGTGAGTTTCCCTTGATTGAGCTATGAGTTCCCAAATCAGCTGAAACTGCTGTTGTGATAAGAGAATATGGCCCATTTACTAACAAGCCAGAAGCCATCATTAATGCAATATTAATAGGCATAGAAACACTCCCAAACACCCTGAACAGAATAAGCACAGGGATCGCTAAATAAAGGAAAGCAACTGAAGTTATTGCCCTTGCATCAAGTTTGTCTGAAATGAGTCCAGCCAGAATTCCTCCTGCTACTCCTCCCAGATCAAATAATGTTGATAGGTTTCCAGCACTTGAATGAGATAACTGCTTTCCAGAAATATCTGAGAATAAGTTGAAAACTTTTGAAGTCAGATTGATTTCCAGTTGATTACGGTGAGTTCAAATCATCTCAGGTAATTCTAGCATTCAATAAAGATCCTAAATTGCACTCGTGTAGATATATGATGATATGGCTTAGTTGAATTTGTATTTTTTTAATTTCTTTAAAATTACAAGAAAGGCTATTTCGAACATTGAATTGCAAAGGATTCATTTCAATGTCAACAACATTACGGCTAATTAATTACAATAATATTTTAAAATCAGGTAATAAAAAAAGCATGCAGGTTAAGACAGGAAGCAATTGAGCAACAAGGAAACAAACGAAGAATCAAACTGCCCATCATCCAAGCTTCAAATCTTATAAAAAATAAGAATTTTTACAAGACATCATACAATGCCAAGCTAAAACTCTCATTACTTGCACAGTTGGATTTTATGATGTTCTAAATCTCCAAGACAGCCTAAAACTATGATACAAACTAAAAGCAATATGCTAATGGAATTACACCAAGAACTAGAGTTTTCAGATGTTACAGCAATATAAATAATGGTTCTTCACATACATCAAGCAAAAAATTCACTCTAAATAAACAAATAAACTTGCATCAAAATTAAATTCTGTAACATAACAAAACCATCCCTAGATCCCCAAAATTTATCAAAGCTATGAAAGAAAAATAAATTTACCTGTATGTCTGATGTAAAATGGCAACCAGTAGAGAAAAGTATAAGCCACAAGCTTGGAGAAGAAAAGGCAAAAAGCATAAGGAGCCACTCCTGGAATCATCCACGCCTGAACAAACCCAATTGCAGCATTGTTGACTTCTTCAGCAGACATACCTTTCTCAACATGAAGAAGACTCTCTTCCTCATTGTCAACTCCATTGCTCTGATCAGGACTATGGATATGCACTTCAGAGAATTCAAACCTCCCCTGATCTTTTACATCCAAAGATTCTTCTTCATCCTTAAGCTTAAGGTCAACAAAGCCATCACTATTTTTCTCATTGGATGCATCATCATTTCCTGAACCCAATTTGGGTAACTCAATTACAGGTGAAGAAGCCAATGCCAATTTTGCCAAATCTTCCCCATTTTCCATTTCAGCAAACTGCACTTTATCATCATTTTCATGATCTATAGTCTCAAACCCAGCATCCTCTGGAGCCACAACCAAAAACAGGAAAACCACAACACCTGCAACGGCTACAAGAATTCCAGGGAGAAGAAAAGACAGGCCCCAGCCATAATCCAACACAGCTGCAGAAATCAGAGATCCAGCAATGTTCCCCACAGATGTGTGAGCATTCCAGACACCCAAAATTAGGCCTCTCCTGCTCTTGCCAAACCAGTTGCCAACAACAGCAACAACAGAGGGCCAACCAGTGGCCTGAAACAGCCCTTGAATCATCTGAACACCCAGATAAAACACAAAGCTGTGGATCCTCAGCCAGTATCCCATTCCGAACAAACCCACAAAAAACCCACTTGCAATCATTCCTGCACAAAGAAAGATCCGCAGATCGAGCCTGTCCCCCAAGTGCCCCGCAAAATACATTCCAAATGAATAAACCAGAAGAAACGAAACATCTAATTCTCCCAATCTTGCAGCAGCCTGGTCCCCCTCAAAAGGAGCCCAATTTCCTTTCAATACTGCTTTGACTATGCTAATGGGTTTTCTTGAAGCATGAAAACTGGCATATGCAATGAAAGTTATGATCAAGACTTGGGTCTGGTATACCTTGATGTTGTTGTTGTTCAAGCAATGGAAGTATCTCTTGAGAAAGCTGATGCCAGGAGGCTCAGATCTGGGTGCACTTCTTCTTGCAGCAAAATCCATGGTCTCTGCAGATGAATCAGGGATCAATCAATGACCGCTGTTCATAGATCTGGTGAAGCTACCCGAATCTGAATCCAGGTTTGAGGGATGAAATTTTGTGTTGGATTCGGTGGGGATTCTTCAGGCTTTTCTGTGTCTGAAAGTTTCTTCAAAGTTCAAATTGCCTTCGTGATAAAGTAAATTAGTTTGCACCTATAGTACATTCTTCATTTCTTTGACCCACAGTGTTACAATGTGGTTAACTAACTTAGATATATATATATATATTTATGATGTTAACCAAATCGAACTAATGGACGAGGTAACAAAATAACTAAAAATGGAATCACTTATCCCTCCTTTGTTACTCTACCACTTGCCCAATTTAGTTTTACTCTCTTGATCAAGTTTGCTCTTTCTTTCTGAGAAATAAATCTCTTGCATAAATAATGCTCAAGAACGTCATGAACAAACAAAGAAAGAGCAAACTTGACCGAGAGGGTAAAACTAAATTGGGTAAGTGGTAGAGAAACAGAGGACGGATGAGTGATTCTGTTTTTGGTTATCTTGTTACCTTGTTCAGTAGTTGGGCTTGGTTAACATCAATTTTTTTTTCAAATCATCTTGGCCAATTTATAGATATATATATATATATATATCTCTAAGCTAGTAGAGCGATTTTGCAAGCTATTATTTTTTTTATTTTTTAAGTTATCATCACTATTTGCATTCTAAATAATATATAATGGTAAACATAAATTGGTTAAAATAAAAGTTTATATAGTTAGTATATGTTGATGAAGAAATACATTGCACAATTATTGCAACAAACATTATAGAGCTATATAATAGGATTGAGCAAAAGGCAAAATACAATAATAAGTGTGAACTCAATATGCCTAATTCTCTAACTGAGCAAATTGAACTTCTTGTGCACTTCTACTTTAAAGATGTTTAGCATCTGAAATCTTTCTGTATCTTTGCACATGAAAAAGAAGATGAATCTTTAAAGAATCAATGGTCTTGACTTTAGATAATGCAATAAACATTAGACCTGTAAGTTTTCTTGTGTAGCGGTTTTGCGGGCTATGAGTAGAATTTAATTATTTTTTTTTTACTTTTTAAGTTATCATCACTATTTGCATTCCAAATAATATATATTGGTAAACATAAATTGGTTAAAATAAAAGTTTATATATTTGATATATGTTGATGAAGGAATACATTGCACAATTATTGCAACAAATATTACAGAGTTGTATAATAGGATTGAGCAAAAGGCAAAATACAATGATAAGTGTGAACTCAATATGCCTAATTCTCCAATTGAGCAAAATGAATTTCTTGTGTAATTCTACTTTAGAGATGTTTAGCATCTGAAATCTTTCTGTATCTTTGCACATAAAAAGGAGGATGAATCTTTAAAGAATCAATGGTCTTGACTCCAGATAATGCAACAAATGTCAATAGTAACCTTATCTAGTGTCATTTCTTGAGATTTATGAATAGCCATGGCCCATGCCAACTGTAATGGTGATTGACGAGATGCTCCTCGGACCACAAGTACAATTGGCACATGATGGGGATTACCATTATCAAAGGCACATCCAATGTAAGAGTCAAAATCAACAATAACATATAATGGTAATGTAGGTGGCTATTTACCTTAAGGATACATAATATTGTGAATCATGCCAAGTGCACCATTTACCAATTTTGCTTTAGGCCAAAGGTTAACTGTAAGCATTACCCTTGCACCTTCATATATAAGCAGAGATTGCATTACTTGTTGCAGTAGATAGTTGTTGCACTACTTGTTGCAATAGATGGTTGTTGTTGTTGATTTTGAAAAGTGTTCTTCATCTTTTCTATTGGAACTAATAGCAGCAGGATCCATGTTTCTAAAAATGCATGAATTTCAATATTGCACCTCTTAATCTTGTAACATGATGCATAAGTTCAATATTTTTAAATACTACATCACATCATAACTATCATCACCTTAATCGTTGCCATGATCGTAACCATCACTGTAACCATAATCATCATCGTTTATAATAATAA
>MNCI01022307.1:1242429-1255163 GCA_015680685.1 Gnetum montanum
AAGATGTTGGAATGGATGTATCAAAAGTGTGGAGAATTTATCAACAATATTGGAGATAAAGTTTTGACAACCCAAGAAGCAGGAAAAAACATTAGACAATCGAAAAGAAGGGATAAAGAAAAGAAGAGCTCAATTGCCAATCATACGTATGAATGCAACATATGCCTATACGATCACCCCAAGGGCCAATGCCCAATATTATTACATTTACATGAACATTGGGGAGGCACGTTACATCCAGAGTTCGTACAGAGATACTGTGTTCGATCACAGTGGCAACAATCCCAGTCGTGGGGGAGACCACCGCTAGACTAGAGACACCCTTCATATCATCCAAATCCAAATGCTTATCTTGTTGAACATCCTGTTTCTCCAACTGTGCCAACACACTTTATCTCACCACAGTACCATTCTCCTTAATACTATCAACTGTGCACCTTATACTCCTCCTAACTTTCAACATTCTCATCCTTTCCCTCCTTCCATAGTGCCACCAACTGTTCCTAAGATGCCTGCACCACAGCAACAACCCACGAACATTACTTGTGCTACTACTTCCAACAGTAGTGAGAAACCTCAGCAACATCAAAAGCACCCCTTCTTTAAACATGGCCGTAAGAAGGGACAACACAATTTAGAGGCCACTACATCCTCCAACTTAGCACAAGCCCCACACTGTGGTGCACCCTTACCTTCAAACCCAACACCTCTAGTAACTTCATCAGGGCCACCAACTAACACTCCAACAACAATACGACCCAATGAACACAATCATGGAAGGCAACATCCCAATCCTTGCATATCATCTAACGGTCCCAAACATCATAGTGGGTCAACTTGTTATCTAGGAAGTACATCGCGTAAATTTCCCCACTATGCTCATTATAATCAAGTGTGTGAACCCCGATGGGGTAAGTATGGCCAAGCTCCAATACTTCCAACATGCAAGGATCCTCATCTTCCATTTATTAATCCTTGCCATACTCAACCACTTAGTTATGGGGGATACCCCCCATTCTAATAACAAGCAGGATTAATAAATATTTTTCAGTTTTCTTTAATTTTACAACTTTTTGTTTTTTATTTTTTCATTTTTCAAATTTTTGTTTTATCTTTTAATCTTTTTTGTGTTTTTGTCTTTTTACGTTTTTATAAGTAATCTCGTCTATGAATAAAACACTCATGTGGATTGTTGGTTGAGGTGTGTTCTATGTTATTAAGTCTNCTATGGGAGTTATCATGCAACATGGTTGTGCTAAGATCCTTGTAGATCTAATGAAAAATGGGAGTAAGAGTAATCAAAAGGGCACTAAAAAATCCAATGCTTTTCTAGGGGATCCCACTGGAAAGACATGCACCCATGCCTGAAGGTTGGCGGCTTCTCTGGATTTAGTATTCAAAAAGAAAAAAAAGAAGAGAAAGAGAAAAGAAAAGAAAAAGAAAAGTACCACAAAAAAGTCACTCCTCCCTTGAATGAAACATCAAGTGATTGTATGCCTTGTTGTTATGGTACTCTCATAGTTGTTCATCATGGGATGAAACAATGCGATGTCACTGGTCAGAGGAACGGACTTGGTCCTGATCTTGGAACGATGGGGTAATGACACCTTAATCATGCTTTACACGTAGGATTCGCTGTGTCCTGGGTCAGTTACCTCATGTCCCAATCTCTATGATCCCTTTCTATAGTTCGTCTCATCTCACTGTTCGTGTAATTGTAGCTCGTGTCCTGTGTAGCATAGAATTTTCATCGCATTCCGATGATAACTACATGTGTGTGTTTTGTGGAGTTAGTGTGGATTACATTTAACCCTTCTAGTGCCCATGGACACTTTAAGTATGGTTACACAAGGGCATTATAGGTTGAAACCTGCTTTGGGGAGGACCCACTTGTGTAATCTTTTGTAATCTTCACTTATGACATCGCTCACACACACCATTTCTTACCCTCAACATATTTTAAAATGATTTTCTTTCCCTACTATTATCCCTCTGAATTTTAATGTTCCTATGTACCATTACATAGCCTTTTTCTTCCATCGAAAGTTTTATTGGTAAAATCCACACTGTCATCATTAATTGTGCCTCTGGAAGTAATGAAATTGCCCTAGAACCCTTGATAATTGCCAATGTCCTCAATGTACAACGTTAATTTCAAGAAAATCCTTTAGAAATTTGGTATTTTTTGTGGTCTCATGTCACAAGGACCGTGATAATGTATACGCGATATCGCGTCCGACGTGATATTGCGTACGTGATGTATCGTATGCGATATCGCATTATTGCAACCTATAAATAGGTAGCCCCCCACAACACTTAGCATCATTTTTGCCATTCACATGGGGGAGTTTTTGAATTTTTTCTCTACGACTTGCAATTGAGCAATCCTTGCTTTTATACTCATATCTTGCTTGCTGGTGCTCCAATTTTCATTCCGTTTGAACCTGCTTCAACCCAGAGTGTTCAGCTTAGTCATGGGGGAGGGACACTTGCCAAAAAGTGCCTAACATTTTTTAAATTTATCATCACCCAAAAGACATCATCTAGGGTAATTAACTTTAACACTTAGAATAATGGTGCCTAAAAATCGTTTAATCCCTAAACCACCTAAGTCACATGACTCATCATTACAGTTTTTGGGCAAGATCACATGTGATAACATAAGATCATTAATTAAGGCAAGCAGTAAGGTATAACTCAATTTCAAAAATAACCTTACTAACGCTTGGCCCATGTGATTGCAGATGGCCTCGAAACGTGGACAACAGGAAGGTCCTACCCAAGGTGGAAGCAAATAATCTTGGAGAGGTGGAACACAAAGACCTGCTAGAAAACATGCAGAACAGGAGGAGCAATCATTTAGCATTCATCAAGATGAACCTCCTATCAGACAGCCTAGGTAGGCAGAAGGAGGAGCTGCTGCAGCGCCTGAACAGGGACACAACTCATGTTGCCCCAAGATTGTGTTCAGGCTATCCACAAGAAGTCCACATTCACTGCAGTGATTGTGGAATTAAACTTTGAATTATTTGTAGAGTTTGCTCTTGAGGCCGTTAGGGATCACCTCAAAGGGTCTCCCTTATGGCCTATCCTCTTTGAAAGTAGTGCCTGGTACCTAGGAGAGACGTACCAATTTTGGCACAATAAGGAACAAGGCACCACTATTAATATTTGTGGTGTGATAGTTGACTTCTCTACGTAGGCCATTTCAAAAGTGTTAAACCTTCTGAATATAGGGCCTAAGGTTGCTCGGTTATCCACCCATTCAAACCTCGATGTTCGAAAGGATTGGTTGGAGAAGGCTTATGGCAGAGATAAAGCATTTGGTGAGTTGACGAAGGAAGAGAGGGTTTACTTCAAAATTGGAACATATCACCTCTTCCCCATAAAGGTCTTGAAATGAATATCAATGTATGTGGCCAGAGGATGTGTAGTGTTGATGGAAAAGGTTAACACTAACCTACCCCATCTATATTTGACGGAGATCCTAAGGTGGTTCGAAGAATGAAAGATAGGGAAGATGATGCTGCCTTTCCCTTGTCTTATCAAAAAGCTTTACTGACATGTTGGTATTCGAGGATACACCAATGATGTCCTTTGAAAAGCCCAAACTGCTTCATATGCTAAATTGCTAAAGGCGCCAGCTCCAAGGAAAAGCACTGGCGAAGAGTTGGGACTAGAACAAGAAGAAGAACAGATGGCCGGACCATCTGCAACTCAACTTGTAGGACCAAGCCAACCTCTAGCCACGAGTCCTAGCCAACAACAAGAAGTAGGGCCTAGCATAGGCCAGGATCAGCCGCCACCGCCGCAAGACTACAGACCGTCGATGAGCCATCTTAGGGCCATTGTTGAGACGGTCAATTGGGGAAGTCGTGATGACGCAAACCTCTTCCACGTCATCGATGATGCCATTCAGCCTACGGTTTCGTTGGATTGCACAAAGGGGGAAGTATCCATTCAAATAGGAGGAGAGGAAAGTAGATGGTCACAACTGATCTCAAGAAACGCGACATCTTTCCAAGTGTAGTTAGAGACTAGTGAAGGGGCCACCGTGGTGGTCATGTAACACTAGAATGCCGTGGGAGCTGCAGAATTGGTCGTAGACCACATCAAAGAATCCTTCAACGTATCTATTGTGCCAATGGTAGATCTCTTAGGAGCACAAGATGCTCAAACTTTGGCTGGAACCTTAATGACTCCTACAGAACATGAGGATGTGATTGATCGATTACTTCAAATAGGGCAAGTAATGATGTCCTTGTTCGACATCCCTTAGGATGTTATAGTAATTCAATTAGACCTCATTTCCACAAAGGGGAAGCTGAAGCTAAAGTGTAGAAATTGCAAGAGTAGCTCGTGGCCTTACAAGTAGCAAAGCAGGACCCTCTGCAATTTGTTCCTGTAGGCCAGCTAGATAACTTTAGAACTGAGCAGCTAACCAAGTTAATCGCAGAGAATAAAATGGTGGTTGATGAAAAGGAGAAGGCTATTTGGGATGCCTCTACAGCACAGGCGTAAACTCATGCACATCTTAAGGCACTCAAGGCCTTACAAGAAGAAAACAAGCAGCTGGTTGCAGACAACCTTCGGTTGACCATTGTAGAAAAGTAAAAGAATGTTCTCGATGAACACTTTCATCAATTATGAGAACAATTCATCCAAGTCAACCAAGATGTAAGCCATTTAGCCAAAGAAAATTGAACCCTCTCAATGGAGGAGGTACGTGCCATTTGTCAAAATCAGCGATTGAGATAAGCACGTGGCAAAATGAGGCTAAACGACATGAGAAGCTGAAGGAGCATTTCCGCGATCAGGTGAGGATGTATAAACAGGTCCTTGAAAAGGAGATCCATATGGCCAAGGCCCAAATAAACACTATTAGTGCTCAACACAGTGACTGGTGGGCCATATTGGACACCTATGCCTTTGTCCACCAAGCGGAAGTTAAGAACCAGGACCTATAGATTCAGGATTTGACAAAGTACATGGAGTTGGAAAATCTAAGATATGCCAACCTTTCCATGTTAACAGTAAGGCACTTGAGGTCAGAGCTTGAGTAGCATGTAGCAACCACCCACATAAAATATGAAGCAGAATTTGCAGAATGCAAGAAGCTGTTGGAAAAACTGGAGGTTGCAAATTCTGAACTTGAGGTGGTGAAAGCCAACTACCAAGGACAGAAAGATGTCGCAATAGACTTGGCTCGATGGCTAGCAGACTTTCATGAGTACAAGGATAAAGCCAGAGCCTATGAGGAGGAATGATGGGTGTTCGTAGCTTGGTACGTCAAGGCCAACCAAATGTTTTCGAAACTACCCTATTTGTGGGAAGTGCTGACTCCGTCAAACGTTGGAACATTAGCATGGACGACACAAGATCCTCGGACTGAAGAGGAGAAGCTCCAAGCCATACTTCAACGCCAACAAGCCTCAAAGCCTGAAGCACAAGACAAAGGGAAGGCGCCAATGGAGGAGCCATTGCCACCAGGAACTACATGAGTTCCAAATTTTTGTAGTTGTAGCATATTCTGTGTTGATGAGTAGCTAGGTACCCCTACGCCCAACAATACGAATCACGGGCGTTCACACACGACTCAGTCAAAATTTGTAGACTGTAAGCACTTAACAGACACCAGACTCTAACCAAACCTTGGGTTGGAACGGTCGTTGTCCTCCTAATCTCACTTGTGAGGTTCTGTTTACAATGGTTAAGTGAGACTAAGGCTAATGATTTTTGTAGCTTTTTACTTATCTTTTGGTGGCTAATTAAGGTATGAAAAGTAAGGAATAAACTATTATCTAATCTCTAGTTATCCTAGCTTGTATTTTAACTATTCCTAGCATAAGTATCCGATCCCATCTTCTGAGCACGTTCTGAGCATCTCCTAACACTTCTAGGTTACCAGACGTTAAGCATCATTGGGTTTACCAAGTGTTTGATTTACGTTCGAGATGGTCGTACTTATGGCCTTTACGAACTACGAATGAGCGATAGCGATTAAAATAATAATAACAGAAACATAAGTAATTAGCAAGTAATTAATAGAGCATAAACATATTAAACTACTGAATGCATAAAATAACTAAGTCCAAATGCTGCAAGGAATGCTTGAATAGTTTGTCTTTATTGCTATCATGCCAATGGGCTCAGATACATCAACACTCGAATAAAGAGTCGATCACTTTTCTTACACTTGTTGCGGGCACTTGGAAAATATTCTATCTTCTGCGGGAACAAACTGCAAAAGCTTCTTTACAACTAATTGAAAGGTACCTAAATGAGGCGGAAGGCCCTCTTATTTATAGGCCGAAATAGGCTTCGTGTAAATGGGGCCACATTGATGCATGGAAGGCTATGTCGATGGGCCCGTGTCGACGTGGCTGCGTATACGTGGCCCCGTATACGCAGCCTAGTTGATGCATCGACTCAAAGACACTTCATCATACCCCCATGACTGAGTAAAATCTCATCCTCAAGTTACTCAACAATTTGGAAGGTATGGATTCTTATTTACAACACACATAACTAAACACAAACATGACACACACACACAACATGAATTTGACCAAGTGCCCAAGTTACAGAGGAGGACAAATTACAAAAACTGGTGGTGTTCAGAGATAAAATTGAACACCTCGCTAGTCCTGGAGCCTCTACTGTGTAGGATGATGCACAAAATTGCTGGAGAAGATCACACCGTCCCTGGGGGTGGTGGTTCTGACGGACCTTCTCTAGCCTCTGGCCCATGGATTGGTGGCAGTGCGAATGACGATTGCCCTGCGGCAGCTGTAACTTTTGAAGGTAGCTAGAAAGCCTCCAAGAGAGCCCTCATCTTTTCTTCTTTGCTTCTGGGGTCGTTCATAGTCTAAGCAGCTTCTTAAATGTGTGCTGGAACTGGAACTTCCCAAGGACATGGTAGTGCCAGGAAGAGTTCTTTTAGGTTGACAAACTAGGCTGCAAACTGCTTACGTTTGATGTCGAATGCTCGGATTGATGCCTACAGCTGCTGGTAGTCGTTCATTCTACAGGCCAGGTCCTCTACGACTATACGTTCTCCTTCAAAGCTTGTGCGAAGGACCTCAAGTTCTACGCTGGCCATTTCCAGCTTCTGTTTTATTGCCTTATGTGCCTAGAACTCACCCTTGTATAGGGAATATGAGGTGGCCACTTGCTTTTCTAACTTTGAACACAGTCTCCCAGCTGTGAGCATAGCCATGTTTGCATATCGGAGGTTGGCAAGCTCCATGTATTCTATCATCTCCTCAATCTGTAGCTCCTTTAGGCAGATTTTAGCTTTATTGTAGTCGTTCAACCCATCGAAGATAGGTTGTCATGCATTGCCTCCCTCTCGGAGCTGCTGGAGTGCTTGGTTCATCTTAGCCTTTGCGACTTGAATATGCTTTTCGTTCACTTCCTTCTGCAATCCCACTTGGTCCCTGTAATGATTTTTGACTTTTTCAAATTTTAGGGCCTTATTTTTCCAATTGGCAATTTCAATTGCAGACTTTTGTCGCAATGCCCTAACCTCCTCCATTGATAGATTTCGATTTTCAGTAGCCAACCTCCTTATGTCAGCATTCACCCTGGCTAGCTTCTCCTGCTGTTGGTGGATGAAATTTTTCATATGTTCATTCTTTGGACAAACATTGCGCAGGCGATGAACCTCCGCAGTCAGCCACAGGTTCTCCTGGTGAACCTCTACCAAGTCCTTCTCAAGCGATATGCCTGAGTGTCTACGAAGGACTTGTCGAAGATCGCCATCTCTCGCACATCCTCAATGACTTGAAGTTTAAGTTGAAGCTATTGAAAAGCTTCATCTTTGGTGATTTTGTGGTTGAGAATGGCTGGATCGGCAGGCTTAGCTCTTAATTGGGCTGCCTTTGTTGTCAAGAACTGATAAGCAACTTGAGTAGCTTTAAGTTGCCCTTCCAAAACAAGGCTCTTTCCCCTTGCTGAGAGCAGCTCTGACTAAGTTGCAGTAATGTTGTCTGGAAGGTCGAAGACATCTAGAAGCGGTTGCCCGGTTCTCACTAATCAGTCCAACAACTCTTCGTGTTGGGCTACATCAATCTTGCTATGCGAAGTTTTGGCAGACACCTGTACATCTTGTAATGCATGAATGTTCAGCACAGGTGTTGCTGGTGCATTGAGAGCCATAGCAATTGTGTCAGCAGCCACTTTGGCTGCAACTTCCTATCCTTAGTGCTACATCACTAGGACCATCGCCCCTTCACCATCTTCCAAATGTACTGAGAAGGTAGCAGCATTTCCTAAAATTTCAGGGAATAGCTGCTGGGTTGACACTGTCACTTCTCAGATGCTCGAATTTGTTTTGGTTGGCACCTATGCTTGGGTAGCGAAAAATATCGGCCTTGTCCTTTCAAGAAAGCTAACTGATTAAGCCACTTGCTCCAAGTGGCTCATGGTAGGGTGATAGACCAAAGGGTCTTCTCCTCCACCCATCCTGTTGGATTGCTCTTGCTGGCTCAAGAGCGCTTCCCAGATCTCGCGGATGTATTCTGCCATGATTTGTGAGCCTGGCTATGTTGTTCGTGTAGGTGGTGGAGGTGGTTGCTACTCCTCCTCTGTCTGTGTGGCGGTAGGAGTTTTATCTTTCATCATTTCTTGCCATGAGGCAATTAGGGTGCATCGAATTACATCATTGGAGTACCATGCTATCCCTGCCCATTTGCACAACTTTTGGATTAGGTAGGGAAAGGGGAGAGCTCGTCTTCCACGTTCATTCTTAGCGAACCTCTTTTCAATCTCCAAAAATAGCAGCTATGGAAGACTCATTGGGAATGTCCCACTCAAGGTGGCACATGCACGAGCGGAGAAGGCTATGATTTTATTGGGTCTTACCGTTGGGTTCAGGTGGTAAGACGCGATCTTTGAATACACTCTCTCCACCATGGTTAGAGAGTCGAATTCCTTGCGCTCTACCCCATAGCACCATTTGGTCCATTGTGCCTTTACCTTTGGATTGACCTACTTTAAAATTTCCACCACATCTGCCCCGATCTTGGGGAACCCCAAAGCTTGCACTATCGGCTTCGAAGAGTAAGAGACATAAATGTCTTTGATTCTTACTCTAGATCCTGGTTACCGATTTGTCCAGAACAGATAAGTTTCTCCTAAGTACCATTCACCACTGGTTGTGATGATTGGTCACATCGAAGAGTGCTACAGTTGAAGCCTCACTTCTTCTGGCGCGTTCTTGAGGAATGGTCCAAAATTTAGCTCTTGGAGGACCATCCATTGCACCTTGCGTGGCATGATAGCATCAAGGCAGGCTTGGGTCAGGATGACCTCAAGCTATGGTGCTATCCTAGGAGTCTCATCTCCTTGTGATTGCTCACCGGGAATCTCCTCTTTGGGAATCTGATGGACAAATTCCACGTCAGGTCCTTCGTGGAGGGGTCCAGTTGCATGAGAACCCTCCGCATGCTTTGGCGATTGCACTCCTCATCTGCTTCCCATGCGTGGGTGCTTGTCCCTTGGTTGTGATGGTCCTTCGCCCCTTGGGTGCCTTGATTTGGGTGCCATCTGCAATTAAACATAACTGCCCGTTAGACTGTACTTAAGTAGCTTAAGATGGTTCGTATACACCTTCTCAGTTTGACCAAGTTATGTTGTTGGCACAGGCACACCTTTAAGTCTTCCAGAGTGTTAATTTATGGGTTAGAGCCAAAATTTTTGTAATTAACTAGTTACTTTAATTAATTAATTAATTACACATAGGAATCACCCCCCACAACTGAGAGCATACCTCTAGTTGCTTAAAAGGGTAAGGATTTGTTGATGTGGACATGCGATGGAATGTAGGTGCCGTGGGAAGGGTTAGGTAGAAAAATGGCAAAATCTTCCCTCAATTTGGATTCCAAATGATGAAAAATGTGAAGCACAGTGACCCTATATATAGGGATTAGGCGCTGCGTCGACAGGGCCGTGTATACGTAGTGGCTGCGTATATGGAGCCTCGTATATGCAGGGGTGTTTACCTGTTGACTAGCATCGACCAACCCAGAAAAAGCCCAAAACGATGAATTTGGAATGCCAAATTGGGGCGGTTGAAGCCCGTGAGAGGCCCGATCATGGTTGAGGACAAGAAGAGGGAAATTGAGGCCCGAAAAAGAGTCAAAAATAGGAGAATGGGACTCATAAAGAACTCCACGGGGAATAAGTCGAGCGATGGGGCTCGAAAACTAATCAACCACGAGAGCTAAAGGGTGGGAGGCTTAACAAGTGAGACCAAGGAGATGCAGGTGGGTCCTCCCCATAGTAGGCCATAGCTGTAGTAGCCCCTGCATATCCCTAACACCGAGGTTCGTGGGCCCTAAGGCCAAGAAATGGTTCGTGCTAGTTAAGACTCCTACCTAAGAGATCCCGTCAAGGCATGGGAAGTGCAAGGAAATCACGATGAACCTTCACAACATAGGATCGACAGTGAGGTGAGTTACGGAGAGAACTGGGTGAAGAGAGAGAGACGAGAAAATGGAATTCCGATCGTCAGTCACATGAAACCCCATGTGTAGTTGTGGTTAAGTGACTCGGTAGAACTGTTCCTGAGTTCAAACCCAAAACCATTCGCATTCAGTGACATCGCAGCAATAGACGAAGCCTTGACCATCCCCTAAGGTAGCGAGAATGACCCCACAAAGAACCACCACTCCATAAACGTGAGAGGAAGGAAGTGAGATGGGACGAAGTTAGAGGGGGCCAAGGAAAGTTATTTAAATTGAGCCTGGGTAGATAGCTCTCTTTACGATGCCTACGTGAGATTCGAATAGCCTCTTGTATTTGCATTAAGCTTGTAGTGGCCAGTGGGGGTTCATCGTCATCGGGTAAGTTAGGCTTCTGTGTGTTGCGATGACATTATTGTTGTTCATGTTTATAAGAAACTTCCACTTCAGGTTGTATACTCCAATCTTCATCGTTATATAGTTTGTTGGTCCTCCAATGAACTTCCTCACTAAGTGTGGCGTTATTTTCATCTTGTAGGAGAGGCATTGTTGTGTGTGAATTTAGAATTTATGTGTGAATTTTTATAATTATTATTTTCTGTAATATATATTGTTAAGTTCTTTACAGCGACCTTGTATGATATAACTAATCTAGATAACTAGCAACCATCCCCGACAACGACGCCAATGATGAGTGGCGAGGTACCCCTACACTCAACCATACAAAAAGAGCGTTGCATGCGTGATCTGGTCGAACTCTGTAGATGGACTAGTTGTGGCACCTAGATAGTTAGCCTTAGGTCGTAGTTCGCTGTCTTCCCACCTGGATTAGTATTATATTTGTCACGTATGGTTTAGTCCAGATGAGGTGTATGATGTGTTTCCTAATCTATGCTACTCCTGAAGGTAGTGGAAAATAAGATTAACTAAGCTAAGCTAGGAGGAAAAAGGGTAAGAAAATCTAATCTAGCCTAAGTGCGACGAGCAACTGATTCCATGATCAACCGTACACATCTTGGACCTCGTGCACGACTACCACTGGGACTACCAAGCATAGATCCTAGGTACGCCACTAGGATTACCAAGCGCAGATCCCAATTACGCCACTGGGTTACTAAGCGTAGATCCTAGCTACAACACTGGGCTACCAAGCAGTCACACTTAAATGCTCGTAATCAAGTCGTACTCGTTCCGCTTCTAGGAGTTTAAGGGTGAGAGAAAGAAAATAGTAAATAACATTAAATAAATGACAGATAAATAAATAACAAAGTGAATGCTGCAATGATGAAGTAATCTCGATCTTTATTACCGGTCATGTGTGTGTCCAAGTACGGCACACTCGAATAAAGACACCGTACAATTACATTCACCACACTGCGGGTAGACATGGGAAAAAATCTAACTCTGGAGGGATCAAACTACCAGAGCTTTGCTGCTTCTAACGGGGATGTCAAATGAGGGAGAGCTGCCTCTTATTTATAGAGATTGCGACGCACTGCGATATTGCGTATGCGATATCGCAGGGGAAGACGCGATATTGCGAGGGATGCAATATCGCATCAGACGTGATATCATGGTTGATGCGCAACACGTCTCATCAGCATTCATGCTAACTTGGGAACTCACGCTAGATGCTGGACGCTATGGTCACGTTGTGGTCACGTTGCAACGTGACCAACTTTCACAGCTGCAAACAACCTTCAAACCGACTCAGAGTGACTTGATTTCAAACATGCAAGTCATCCTCAGACATCCTTGGGCTGAGCATTTGCAACCTCTGACTTCAACTTCCAGAACCTCCAGAAAATTCCAGTTCCAAAAGTCAAAAATTGCAAGTTTTTCCAGGTGTTTGTAGGTGACACTACAGGATATGCTATGGTCACACTGCAGCATGACCATAGTGTGACCTACCCAAAATAGCTAGCGTGACCTACTCAAAACCACTCAAATGCAAGCTCAAATTCTAGATTCTAGAGTTAAACACATTCAGGTAGTAGTTGCAGGCTTTAGAAATCAAAATTTGATGTCAAAAGGTCAAGTTTTCTTCACTCATGCTGGAGATCACACTAGGTGTGAGTGCAGCATCCACACATTGGGCACGCTGGAAGCTAGACACACGCTGGAGGTCACACTGGGCGTGAGTGTAGCGTGATCATAAATCAACCTACACTGAAGCTCAACTTGACTCTGAAGGCACATCAACTCATGTTGGAAGCCCTGGTCAAATAAAGATGCCTCGAACAACCTCAAATTGACATCTTGACATCC
>MNCI01022307.1:1255892-1272525 GCA_015680685.1 Gnetum montanum
AGTGTGACCTACCCAAAATAGCTAGCGTGACCTACTCAAAACCACTCAAATCCAAGCTCAAATTCTAGATTCCAGAGTTAAACACATCCAGGCAGTAGTTGCAGGCTTTAGAAATAAAAATTTGGTGTCAAAAGGTCAAGTTTTCTTCACTCACGCTGGAGGTCATGTTGGACGTGAGTACAACGTGAGTGCAGCGTCCACATGCTGGGCACGCTGGACGCTGGACACACGTTGGAGGTCACGCTGGGCGTGACCACAAATCAACTTACACTAAAGCTCAACTCGACTCTAAAGGCACATCAATTCACGTTGGTAGCCTTGGTCAAATAGAGATGCCTCGAACAGCCTCAAATTGACATCCTGACATCCTGCAGCACTCGATCCATGGTCAAGCAAGCTGGGTCGAATTTCTCTTGTTGTACATTTCATTGTAAATCCCCATTTGTGGGCATGCCAGGTCCTCATGGTCTAAATTAAATGTACTTTCATGGGCTTGAGTAATTGACGAGTTGTAAAATGTAATGTATCTGGTTAAGAACGTAGCTTGCCGACACACATCCAACTCTTGTTGACACACATCCAACTCATGCACAACTGTCCATTGGACATGTGTCATTGGATCCGTTTTCCTGTTAAATCCCAACTGTTGATTCCATTCTGGAATTCCACACCCGAGCCTGGCCCAGCCTTATAAATACCCTGTCAATTCACATGAACAGNGCACTCCTTAGGTGCTCGGTATTCTTGACTCTTGGCATCCAGGCACTTCTCACATACATCACATCACATCATCACATCATTGTGTCACATCACCTCCGGGCTAGGTGTTTGACCTGCCATCCACACATGTAGCTACGCTTTGACCGGTGCACATCTTTTCTATGCAATACAATATAGTTCATTTTTCCAACCATTATATTGTTTACTTTGCTTTAAATTCAATTTATGCTTTGTTTACAATATAGTTCTCTATTTACGTTCTGTTTAAATTTCGTGTGTCACTGTTTACATTTCGAACATTAGTTTACGAATAACCCAATGCAAGTCGTAGTTTACGCTCGGGAAGTCCTTGGTTGATTTGCATGCAGACCATCCAAGGCACTCTGCTTTCATTTACTTTTCCAACTTGCCCTCGGGTGAAGGCAGGGTCAGCTATGTCTGCCCGACAATCTTTCAGTGTTTGTTTCCCTTCCACCCTTTCACCAATAATTTAGGTCAGTACAGTAAATTGGCGCTAGAAAGAGGGCCTGACTTCTGACTTGTTTGTTGTCTGTCAAAACGTTACCTGTCTAAACAAAGTGTCAATTTGCACTCGCTAGCTTAGCTCACCCATCTTGTCCATCCTACCTCACCCTGTAGTACTCACGCTGTAGTCTACTCATGTCGCCTCTCACACCACCTCTTACACTGCCTCTTATGCTGCCTCTCACGCTGCACATGCCTGTTGCTACCTTAATTACACTACCTTGGTTACGCTGCTTGTTGATTATGCTTGCTTGCTTTTAACAACACATTGTTTGCCACGATTTACTTCTCATGTTGTTGTTAGTCACGTTGCGGTCGCTTATTGTCAACTCATCTAGCCCAATTTAGTCACGTTCATTATGGAATCTTTCAAGAGCAACCCAACAACGTTTCCTATCTCAGACTTTGGGGTTGAAACCTCAAACTCTGTGACTTCCATAGAATCCATAACTGTTATTGAACAAGTAAATCCCCAAGGCTTTACATGCCAATCACTCAAGCTACAAGGCAAAGGCACTACTCATGCGACTCTTACACCCAAACAGTATAACTTCATCTATGTCAAAATCCAAGCCAACCTACCTATTGACCGTATAGAGAGGGAAGTGAAAAGAGAATATGAATTTATTCACAAAGGAGGACACGAGTTCATCCCTTTAGCATTTGACATAATCTCGTTGTCTAAAAGCCATCATAAACTCATATCCCAGCTTCTTATGGCAAGAAGTCAAGCCTTGCAGCTACCTCCAATAGAGCCTCAAGATGAGGAAGATGACTTTGCAGCCCAATCTGAACATGGAGATTCCTACCACATCATCAGTCCCCATGCCTATACAAATCCATTATTCCACCCTTTCCTAGAAGAAACTGTGCTTCCTCCTTCATCTGTAAACACTCGAGCACCAGTTTCCTGACAAGAGGTTCTTGCTCCCATTCCTATCTTCTCCGTACCCAATAATTTTCACTCTGATGCATCCACTTCCATCATTCCTCCACAAGTACAGTTCCAACAACTCCCACCCCAAACTAATGTTCGATCTTAAGTAATTGGAATGCCATTGGTCCTACCAGCTTCCACATCAACCCATTACATACCTCAGGTGCAGATCCACGAGGCACCATTGATTACTCCAACCCAACACATTCAGGATGTTACTTCACAACCTGTGGCTGGGAAGTGGGTTCCACTAGTAGTCTCAGTCCTGAATACCATCCCACCACAACAAATGTTAGCCCAAAAACCTCTCTTTCCACAAACAATGCAACAATTGAATCATTATCATCAACAATCTGCTCAATCCACTAGTTTGCCTACTTCCCACGAATGGGCAAACACACAAAAAATGATGCACTCGTTGGCAGAGGAATTAAAATGCCTTAAAACTATGAACACTGAGGAAGTCAAGGTGCTAGATTTCTATCAAGATGACCTAATTAACCCCTCAGTTCGACCCTTAACCTTGCCAAAGGGAGTCTCATTACCCCAGCTGACCAAGTAAAATGGAGAGGGAGACCTAAATTCCCACCTAGTGACATTTCAAATAGAAAGTATTTTGCTTTAGGCATGGCCCCATGTAATTTTGCGAGTGTTTGCAATGTCCTTAACCGGAAAAGCCTTAGACTGGTACTGATATTTACCCCGTAGCTCCATATCTTCTTTAGAGGATTTGTTGCATCAGTTTGTCACCTATTTCAAGTACAACCTAAAACTGGAAGCGACGTTAGATAGATTAATCCAAATTAAATAAGCACCACTTGAGCTAGCACAGAAATTTATCCAAAGGTGGAGTGCAACCTTAAATAAACTTCACGAACCCATCCCTGAAACATATCTTCTTACCATCCTTAAGTCGGCTATGAATGACTTTATTAAGTCAAAAATTTACTACCTGAAAGCCCGCACATTGAGCCAAGAATCAAAGACATAGAAGAGGTGACAAAAACAAGTAATGACCTAGCATACTCAACCTTTAGGAGCGAACATACGAGGAAAGATAAATCCAAAACAACAGTAGCAGTAGTGGCTGAAACATCCCAACCTAGTCATCTAGGACAAAAAGGAAAACAACCTGCTGTCCCAAACAGCTATGAAAAAACCACACCCACTACTGCACCTGAAAATTCTTCAAATAGAAATAACAACACAAGTCATGCCTGTACCTTTGAAAGAAAAGACACCACTCAAAACACACCATTACCCATGAAGCCTTCACAATTGCTTGGTCAACTTGTAAAGGCCAGGTTAATTCAACACAAACAAATGTCTCCTGCGACCTCTCAAAGGCACGATCGATTTTGTGAATTGGCCAAAAATCTAGCCTTAGCAACAACCAATGAACCTCCCATTCCAAAAGGCTTTAGGTTGGATAGGTTTTGTGAATATCACCAATGGTGTGGTCATGGGACTGATTACTGCTTTACATTGAAACAGGATATACAACGCATGATTGACAAGGGTGAAATAATGTTCGACGAGGCAAACCCAGTAAGATCCCAAAACCAATCCATGGGGGTCTACAAGGATCCTCTCAATACCAATGATGCACCATATGTGATTAATACTATTCATGTGGAAGACAGATAAGACATTCCTCGAAAACCTTTTTTGATTCGTAGGCCTTCAAAAAACACACCTACCCTAACACATCCTCAAATCCATTTCATTATGCACACATCCCCCACACCACCAAAACCATTCGTTATATGTGTACCTCCTTTTGTTGCAGCCATAACCATACCATTTGAAAACTAACCCATTCCCTTTGTGATCCAAGTGCCAAAATGCCTTGATACACAACCCACCTCCATTCCCCCACGACCTCTATGAGAATTTCTTGCCAATAGACTAACAAGAGAACGTTTGGAAAGAGAAAACCATCGATACAAATTAGGACCACCAAAGCCAACACCGCTAAATGCTGTTCCCATGGGCCCGCCCATTAATGAGCTTGGTATGAGTCATTAAAACGAGGATAATATCACGAGTCATGTCCCAAACCTAACATCTTCAGTAAAAACATGGGAAATACGAATGCTGGGTCAAATGGACCAAATCTCTACAGACAAGGGTGCCCCAAATGGTAAAGACCCAGTGAATGCGTTGACCTAGGTTACACAAGCTTTAAAATAAAAGAATACTTCTTTAAGCCTATATGATCTAGTAATGACTTCACTAGTACATCGAGAAGCTCTCGTGCGTATGTTAACTTCGGTCCTTGTTAGTGAGGACCTTCCTGTAGATGAACCATCCATTCATGCAATATTGTTTGCACAATCTCAGGAATCAAAGATTACATCCCTAGAGTTTTGCACTAAGGACATTAAGCTAAATGAGAAAATAGGAGAAGTTACTACCACCCCTATGTTCATAATGATACAGGTTAATCATTTCAAGATACGTAGGGTGCATGTCGACGATGGTGCTACAACCAATGTAATACCTTATTCCATCATCGAAAAACTAGGACTTACCAAACAAATACAACCCACGACAACCTCTTTCCTAAAATCCTTCAGCGGTTCCCGTGTTGGAGTGAGAGGTATGGTTACCTTGAATTTCATAGCTGGGGACCAATTCCCCACATCAGCTGAATTTATAGTAGTCGATGAAATGCCAGAATTTAATCTGATCCTAGGACATCCTTGGTTGGCTCAACTTAAAGCCGTATCCTCCCCAATCCATCAGGAGCTCCACCTACCTTATGAGGGTGGTGAGATCATCATATATGGGGATGCAATAGTACCGCCTACTTCCTCACACCCTAGAGTGAATCAAGAATCAGAAATTGAGTTCGTTGAGCCTAAGCAAAGAACCATGAGCATACTTCAAAACATAAATCCAACGTTAACTCCCAATCCTACTGGAACTGAAGAAACATTAGACAATACAAACATAGGTGCCATCCCTACTGATGTCTCTTGGTCGAAATTACCCTTTGATATCACCGATGAAGGAGAAGGTGAGTATAAAATCTTACCCACATGCCCAATCCCACATGTTAAGCTACAAAGGGTCAAGAAGCAACTCAACAAATAGAATTAAACTACAACTGTCCGAAATGACGTTAAACTACAACTGTCGAAAATGACGTTAAACTACCGATCGTTCGGTATGACGTTAAAATGGCCAACAAATGTCCGCAATGACATTAAACTAGCCATGGTTAGAAATGTTTGGTTCCATTTCAAACTTTTTAAAAATGTTACTACCTTTGGCCCACCATGGCATAAAACTAGTAATCCTTTCTTTATTTAACAATAGATGCAATAGTCCATCATGACTTTAAACTAATATACCCAGCCTGAAATGGCTTTAAACTAGAGCCAACAAGTTACAGATTCACGAACTCCTGTCATTTTACATTGAATTTTCATTTTCAAGTTACAAGTTACAATTTAGATTCATGCATGGTCGTTGCCTTCTTTTTTTAAACATTTACCTTATGTTTTGCTTTACATTTTAGAAATTTATGTTACCTTTAGTTGCATGCACATGTTCACAATATACTCGAGAAAACAAAGAAAAACAATGAAAAACATGAAAAATAACAAATATATATATATATATGGGACATCAAAGTAAGAAAAAAAACATAACCATTTCATTCTGCAATTAAATCTAGGTCATTACATTAATCTTTATACATTCTATCAAACATCCAAAAATCTAAAAACACTTAATGGCTTAAGTCTGACTAATGCAAAGCTCATAGATGGGGCTGATCCACAAGATCCTCTTCATAATCCACTCCTGCTCCACTAGCGCCATCTCCATCATTAACATGTCCCTATAAACAGAAAATAGAAAATAAAACAAAATAGGTGAGGGTAATAAAGCAAGTCATAAACATAAAAATCAGAAAAATAGTAACACTAACAATGAAAACAACAAAACTATACAAAAATAAATGTCACAATAAAACACTCACAAGTGAGGAAGGCCATAAGTGGGTCTCCAAATGCCACAAAATCTCCTTCTTGGGCACATTTGCCCAATCCTCCTCCAAGCCAAGATCAATGCTAACAAGTGCTTTGCCTTTGTCCACCGAGGTCCAAGTAGGATGCTCAAGAGAGAACACGCCTGTCGTAGTCTCCCTAGAGGCAATGGTAATTTTTCTCTTCGGAGATCCCTCCACCTCGGTGCACTTGACAAAGCTATCATAAGAAGGCTGCAAACCTAACCCATCGATGAACATCTCCACCCAGTGATGTTCAACTGACTCCTCCTTCAGTCATTTCTTATACTGATGTTTGTGGTCCCTTTGGTCTTGGCCCCACTTCCGTACTTTAGCAGCAAAGGATTTCCAATCTTGACATTTCCTATTCAACAAATCTATCTATGCTTTTTGTTCTGCTAAGTCCCATGTAGCCTGCACTTTACTATTCAAAATCATCCAATAACGTGCGTAGGTGATTTCAAATGAGTGCCATGTGGTATCACTAGACAACCTAGCGGTAGTAAAGTCATAATAGGACTGGAGATCCCTTTTCTCCTCTCTCTCTTTTGCTAGTGTCTCCTTCAGTGTGTGAACCTCATCCCATAGATGCTTAATCAAACACCTTAGGGTCCAAACTATCTTGGCATTTTGTACGACGCAACCAAAAACTGCATCATAGATCTTTCTTGGGACTTGCTCAATATCCCCTGGTAACTCAGGGAGAGCATCAATGTGGATAGCTTCAGAAGGATCCCACTGGAGTTTGGCACCTACAGGTACACACATAAATTAGTCATGATTTAAAATAAACACAAAGAATCATAGTAAAACCAAACACTTAGCATGACGTGTAATGTACACACACCTAGTTTAGGATGAGGTTCTTGTAAGTGGGTGACCACCTCATTAACGATGCCCGTAACAAAATCCATTTTGCTAGGCATCTCAAGCCATGGCCTCAATGGATCAGTCGATGTGGGATGAGCAGGGGAGGTTTCTTCAATTGGAACCTGCGATCCTGATGTTGCTTCTCGGGACATAGGTGCCTCAGGAATTTTAGCATATACTCCAAAATAGTCAAGAACAACACATAAAAACCAAAAGATGCAAAATATAGATTGAGCTAAAGAGGAACATACTAAAAAGACCTTCACTGTCCAACCTGGGCGGATCACCAAGCTGCAAAGACCCATTAAAGAAACCCTCAAGGACATTCCTTTCATCACTTGAATTCCTAAGTGCATCCAGGGCCTCCACAAGCTTCATCCCTGCATTACTTGTCGTACCCTCCTCTTGTGGGACAAGGATTTCTCCTTCCTCAATTGCTTCTTCCTTTTCTTTTCCTTCCTCCTTAGGTATTGGAGCCATGATCTCTCTTTCCTTCTCTGGACTTTCCTTTGAAATAACGCTAAAACCTTAAAGTTAGTATGATATAGCTCATAGGTACATCCAATAGCATATAAACAAAAAAAAAACAAATATGTAACAATAAAACAAACCACTTACCCTCCACTGGCAGTATAAACTGGATCTTCTTTTTCCTTGGGGGTCTCACATCTGGGGCAGATTCCTTTGCACGTTCCTTCCTTTTCACCTTTGCCTTGGACTTTCCAACAGTCTCACTAATTAAGTGTTCATCCCTCTTAACAGATGTGCGTAGCCTGGGCAGTTCCACTCCCAAGCTGTCATGGGAATGATGAGAATGGCTAACCATACCTTCAATAGTAACCGATACAGACTCCTCAATGTCTTCTGGTCGGTCCTGGGATCTAGTGGTGCTATATAAGTGGCGAATCCAAGGGCAGGATAATTGTGAATGGTATCTCAAAATGTAGTGGTTATCCTCATGAACTACTAGAAATTCGATGAACCTACGCAGGTATCCCACGAAGAAAGCAAAGGTGAAGTGGGATTTTGCATGGATGCTTGAACATAACCTGATAATTTTCTCACGAAGGCCAGATCCTAGAAATTGTACCCAATTGTATTGCATGCCTATTTCCAAAATCGCACGCATCAGATGCGCAAACTTGATCCCAAGGTTTCTCCCTTGAGAAAGAGATTTGGGGAACACCCGTGCCTGAAAGAGAGGATACAAGAAGTTCAGTTCCATTGATCGGGTATCCTCTCACATGGAAAATCCCTTGGGGCCCTTAGACAAACCTAACCATTGCTCAAGCTCCCTTATGACCTACCCGTCCTTAGTTACTTTATGCACGGCCACTGTGACACCATTCATGGGGATGCCAAAAAGATCGAAAAGAAACTCAATGGTTAGGTGGAATGATACCTTTAATCCCTGAACCCGTGTGATAAAACAAGAAGCATCACCACTGAAAGAGTCAACAATCATGACCATCTCAATAGTTAGAACACTAGTAGTCAAGGCTATAAACATGACCATCAAATCGGCCTGGGTGAGACGACCAACAATCAAATCAGAAGCTCGCTTCTGTAACCACTTTTGTGATTGGTCTACCTCCCCATACTTTGTAAAAAGCGTAGCCTTAGTACGCCCTTTAGTAATAGTACCTTTTTCAGGGGGGATGAATGCTGTAAAAGAAAAACATAGAATGAAAAGTTAGAAAAGGGATACAACAAGCAATGATGCAACAGAAAAGGAAAATGGAATCTAAGGTGCGGTCACTTATCATCTGTGGCTAGTGAAGGTGAGGTGGGCGTAGGATCAATCCTTTGAGGAAGAATTGGCCCATTAGGAGACCAATTTTTATGTAACCAACCGCAAGCCTGGCAACGCTCAAAGGCTCTTGAAAATTGCCTATGGGAGTCAGCAAGGGCCATCTTTGTCTGGTCTAACACCGTGACACGAAGAATGGGGCCTGCCATAAATGTCTCTAATGCTATGTGTATTAAATCAAGTCCACCATCATCATCGTGCATCCCCTGTTCATCAAAATGGGGCCTACATAGGAAAACAACATTCACATTTAGATGATGACATAAAATTAAAAAGAAATTGCAAGTTAAAGTAAGACACAAAGGAGCATACCGGTCCACTTTATATACTATCCCGGGTGGGTTTTGAAATAAAGTATGCACACAGAGGGCCAGGAAAAGTGTGTTGCTACTGTTGTAATGATTATAGGCAGGCATCTGCCACACATGAGTTAAAGGATGAGTGCATCTAGGACCCTCAGCAGTGCCTCCCTCCACTCTAAAAAGTTCCTCATCGATGTCAGTGATGAAGGCTAGTATCTCTTGTGTAGCCCTAGGCAAAATGGTCTCAATAATATCACGAGCCATTTGTTCACTTAGATGAGACCATATGAAAACACTGAAATTTTGTAGTATAAATGACAAGAACGAATTAGCCTTGGGACAGAACCATATTACACGAGGCCTAATTCGCATGTCATAGGGAGGTGTGTCAGGCCCAAGGGGGCCAAGCCAAGCAAGTACCTCAACAAGCTCAATAACAAGGAGAGAAGATTTAGGTCCCTTGCACATAAGCAAAACATTGGGTAAGTGAAAAATCCAAGAACTAACAATAGATCAACATCATATAAAACCAAAAAATCACATAAACAAATATCACACCCCATGAGACAAGGACACTAACATCTATTTAGTATAATCTTATGCTTACCGGGACACATTAAAATCAGTTTCAAAGAAAATCCATGTTTAAATAATTTAATCACAGAAAAATAATAAATAATGTAAACAATATAAAATTTATAAATCATTGAACATCTTCATGAAAAGCCCAGGATCAAAAAAAAAAATTTAAAATCCAAAATCCATGGTCACGCTGCCCCAGGAGAAAAACTGAAAAATCAAGTCACGCTACCCAGGGGAGAAAACTAAAAAATTCAAGACCTTGCTACCCCAGGACTAAATCTAGAAACCCCAAGTCATGCTGAGACCCTTTGTAAAATTCAAAATGTCAGTCACGCTGGGTTCCCTATGAGACCCAAACTTAAAACAATCACATTGAAATTCAAAATTTTGGTCACGATGAGATTCAAAATCTAAAACAGTCGCATTGAAGTTCCCTAAGAATCAAAATGTTGTAGTCACACTACCAAGGAAAAAATAGTAAGGATAGGATAGTTACGCATCATTCAGATCTGTTATGAAAGATTTCTTCATTTAGTTATTAACTAGCTTTGCATGTATACCAACAGTTTTCACCTACTGGGGAATTAGCTCAGTGATCGCGTACATCAATGTTGTTTCATTCTCTGTAGGTCAGATGCGAATGATGCCAAACGTGAACCACATAGTGTCAATGAAGGTAGCACACACAAATAAGCAAGTACATACCTACAAAAAAAATCATTTGATTTTTCATGATAGCCATTGTTCAAACGTTTGGATCGAGGTTGACCGCGTAGACATGATCAGAAGATTCCAAGCCCCAAAGTAGAAGGGAGAAAACGTTCTCGAGCCCAGGGTTGCCCTGAGTTGCTAGACTCATGTTCGACTAGTGAGTCTCACAATAAGGCCGACGTAACAGATGTAAATAGAAAATGAGTAGAAGTAAAGAAACCTCGAGTTTACGTTAGCTTTCCCTGCAACTAGTCATGCCAAGAAAGCCCAAAACCCTGCAACTAAGAACCTCTGCACTCATGCCCGAAATCGCAAGCCCAAAAATCCCAGGCACAAATTCTTGCCCTAGGTAACACTACTTGCAGAAATACCAGAAAAAAAAATCAGGGGCAAAGATTTAGCTTTGCAAGGCCCTATTCCACATTGTAATCTTGACTTCAGGGAGATGTTGGATGAGCTCTTCACTCTCCTCCACGAACGCCAAGGCTGCTTACTTCCTTCCCTTCCATCGGTTGCCTTCCCCTTGTCCTTATCTTTCATGGTCATGCTGACGCTGACGCTAATGCCTTGGCTCACACTGCACTCTGGGAAGGTCACGCTGTTCTCCCAATTGTCAGCAACTCATGATGACAAAAATGAGGCTTTTTTTTCAAAATTCCCTTTTCTATTCCCCCTTGGTAATTTATTTATTTTATTCTAATTTTTAGGCCTTTTATTTTGGTTGCTATTCTTGTTTTAACTACATGTTGTTGTTCAAGCCATCTTTGCCTTATGCTTGCGCAAATTTCCTTGTCATTCCAATCCCCCCAAATTGGGTGCAAAATTTCTTATGAACAGAGGAGGAAAGTGCAGAAAATCAATGAAAATACATATAAACATATATAAACATTTAGAAACAACATAAAATTTCATAAAACTTTAAAATATCCATGACCTTATTATCCACTTGAAAATTTAAAATTTAAATATAGAGTTTAAAAGTCAAAAAAATTTTAAAATTTAAAAATAGTGCATGCACTCAGTTCAAATGGCAAGTCAACATGTGGCCTGGTATGGCCTTAAACAACCACATGGCCCGGTATGGCCTTAAACTGCCATGATTTCCACCGCATCTCCTAATTTTGTTAGTACACAGTTTAATTATCCTATGTTCATTCACACTTTGTAATTCTCTTGCCAAAAGCGTGTCTCTTACTTCGCTCCCATTTTAAATTGGCAGGAGTGAGCACCATGGCCACCAAGAAAATCCTCTCAACATTGTCTCTCGATGGACCATATGGGAAGATAGAGAGAACGATCAACCCAGAATCCTTGGATCTAAATTCATCCACTTATACTGATTTGATAGCCTCCACTCAAGAAACTTAGACTGGCCTAAAAACATGACTAAAACTCTAGACCTAGAAGCTGATAATATCACTGAAGATCCTCTAGTTGAAATCCCCATTACCACAGTCAATGGTGAAGCTAGAACATTAGAATTGAGTGCCTTAGTAGACTCACAACTCGTAGGTGACATCACCCAAGTGTTAAAAGACAACATAAAAATGTTCGCATGGTCATATACCAAAATGCCAGGATTAGACCCCGAGATCATCGAACACAACATTACCCTTGATGAAAAAATTAAACCAGTAAAGAAAAAAGCACGAAAGGTTAGACCTGAAGTGGCATTAGCAGTCTGCGCTGAAATCATAAAGTGATACCAAGCCGGTTTCATCCAACTCGTTGAGTATTCTGATTGGGTGTCAAACATTGTTGTAGTTCCTAAGAAGAATGGTAGTATACGCATATGCATTGACTTTTGTGATCTCAATGTAGCCACTATAAAGGATGATTTCCCGTTACCTAGCATTGATCAACTTATTGACACGAATGCTGGGCATGCGCTATTGTCCTTCATGGACGGATTTTCGGGCTATAATGAAATAAGAATCAATTTGGGACATCAACTTAGGACAACTTTTATGATACCTTGGGGCACATTCTGTTATACGATGATGCCATTTGATCTTAAAAATGTAGGTGCCACATATCAGCGAGCAATGACATACATATTTAGTGATTACATGCTTAATTTGCTCAATGATTATGTTGACGACATCGTGGTCAAATATAAAACAATTGAACAACATGCAAAAGACCTAGACTTAGTACTTAAATGTTGTTTCAAATATGACCTTAGACTCAACCTGAAGAAATGCGTGTTTGGCATCAAAACGGGAAAAATGCTCATTTTCCTAGTCTCCAAAATAGGGATACGGGTAGACCCTGATAAGGTTAAAGCAATAACCAATATGCAACCTCTAAGAAACCTTACCGAACTACATGGCCTCCAAGGTAGACTACAATTCATCAGATGCTTTATCGAAAGGCTGACAGATAAGTTGAGTCCTATGCAACATCTATTATGAAAGAATGTATATTTCCAATGGACTCAACAATGCCAAGAGGCGTTCGAGAACATAAAACAAGAGTTGGCTCAACTACCAACTATTTATCCTCCACAAAGTGATAAACCTTTCTATATCTATCTTGCAACTTTCGGTTCCTCCATTGCATCCATGTTTATCAAAAACGTCAAGATGGAGCTGAGATCCCTGTGTATTATCTAAGCCACGCTTTAATAGCGTATGAACAATGATACAACGACGTAGAAAAATCATGCATCACCCTCATCTTATCCTTGAAGAAATGGCAGCATTATCTCTTCCGTAATCAGGTTCACATCATTTACAAGGATAATGTACTCCGTGCTAACACCTATGAGTCAAGTAGGTTAGCTAAGTGGAAAGCAATGATCGTAGAGTTTGACTTGCACTATCTCGCTCAATCTTCCACAAAAGGTCAAGTAATAGTCACACAACTAACTATCTCACCGATGCACGATCAAACGACAATAAATCCTGAATTCCCAGATGAAAATGTTAATAGTGTAGACACTGTACTTGATAACTACGAGGTAATCCTCTACTTCGATGGAGCTTCAACCTCCCGAGGAGGGAGTGCAGTGGCCATTTTAGTATGACCCTTTGGAGAAATCCAACCCTTTACCTACCGATTAACCTTTTCTTGCACCAATAACGTGGTGGAGTACGAAGGTCTTCTTCAAGGTCTTCAGGTAGTGTTAACTTCGGGAATCTCATGCCTTGTAGTTCGAGGGGATTCGCAATTAGTTATTAATGAAGTCACTGAGGTTTACACATGTAAAGCTCTCCATTTGCAACTGTATTGTGATTTGACCAAACATTTGGTGAGGAAACTAGTAGAAGTAGATGTACAACATGTCCCTAGAAGTGAAAACATCGTTAATGATGCACTTGCCACACTAGCCTTAAACATGACACCCGAAATGTTCCATGCGTTGCCAAGCTCTATAACAAGTTGCGCTGAACCTATAATTAATATGTGTGATGAAATGCCTATAGCATCCATTAGTACAACACATGTAATAGAATGGTATGATGACATAAAAGAGTACCTTCTAAGAGGCGAACCTCTACAATACTTGACAAGTGCTCAAAAGCATGCTATGCGAAAATGCTCTCGACAATATGCATTAATAGGAGACACCTTGTGTCGCAAATCCTACGAAGGCATTCTATTGATGTGCGTTAGTAACATCGATGGTCAAACAATCGTAGAACAAGTCCATGAAGGACTTTATGGAGGGCATATAGAACCCAAAGCAATGGCAACGAAGATTAGGTGCTTAGGCTATTATTGGCCACACATGGAGTATGATTACATATCCAAGGTAAGAATGTGTGACATTTGCCAAAATCATGGTAATCTAATACACGTGCCGCCTAATGAATTGCATACAACACAAATCACATGGCTATCCTTTATGTGCCTACTAGGGATTTGGATTGCCTCAGTGATTTGGAGCATGCTCCGAGTAGCCAACAACGACTCATCCGAATCATAGTCCTACTGAGGACCATGATGCCTGTGACAATTCTGGTGGCCCCTCCTTTCATGATGGTGAGGCTCGTGCTATTGGTCGCATGTTTCCTCACGTTGTTCCTTCTGAACCTTTTTACCATCATCCTTTTGCTCCTTCCTACCTCGGTTACATTCAGAGCCTGAGCTGGATGAAGGTGTAGGAGAGTGAGAGGATGGAGAAGAAGGAGAGGCATCACCACCGCTCTGGTGTCGATCTTTCCCTTTACCTTGATGATGGCCTTGATTATCTAGACTAGCCTTGCTACGTGACCCTCCATCCCCTTGAGGATTGTGGTCACTTAGAGGCTTGTTCTGAATGATGGATTGGAGGATCTGCTGCCCCAAGGGAAGTTCGGTTGAATGGGTATCATGAGAGACGGGATCCCCATCGTCTTGTAGCCCTTGTGAGAGTAAGGGGTTACTGAAGTGTTTTCCCTTCTATTGTTCATATCTGTCCCCCTGCTGTTGGTCTCTTGCTCTTTGTGCCTTAGTGGGACGATAGTCTCAGTAGTCATGGTCCTCCATGACATACTCTGCTCCATGGTTTTGGATGCCTAGTCTGTCCAAATTGTGATATAGGATCGTAGGAGCTGATCGGTCGGGTGGTAGCACGATGTTGTCCTCCATGTCCCGCCATCACAGGTGCTCATCCTAATGTAGGATGAATGTGAAGTCAGGGACATATTCATTGGGATGCTTGTATACCACCTGACATTCTTGTGGCACTGGTGGTTTGAATACCTCTCTCCTGTGAGAATACATATTGGATGTTAGATGGTCCATGTAATCAATGTACCTTGCTATTTACCTTAATCTGCCTAGTGTGCATAAATATTTCTATCCTGGGTCCATTCTAATGACTTGAATGATAATTTCACTAAGGTTAGATGATGCATGTAAGACTAACAGTCCCCGGCAACGACGCTAATTATGAGCGGCTAGGTACCCCTACGCCCAACCATACAAATCATGGGCGTTTACATGTGACTCGGTTAAAATCTATAGACTGTAAGCACTTAATAGAAACTAGACTCTAACTAGTGAAACCTTGGGTTGGAATGGTCGTTGTCCTCCTAATCTCGCTTGTGAGGTTCTGTTTACGATGGTTAAGTGAGACTAAGGCTAATGATTTTTATAGCTTTTTACTTATCTTTTGGCAGCTAATTAAGGTATGAAAAGTAAGGAATAAATTATTATCTAATCTCTAATTATCCTAGCTTGTATTCTAACTATTCTTAGCATAAGTATCCGATCCCATCTTCTGAGCATGTTCTGAGCATCTCCTAACACTTCTGGGTTACTAGACGTTAAGCGTCACTGGGTTTACCAAGTGTTTGATTTACGTTCGAGATGGTCATACTTATGGCCTTTACGAACTACGAATGAGTGATAGCAATTGAAATAATAATAATAGAAACCTAAGTAATTAGCAAGTAATTAATAGAGCATAAACATATTAAACTACTGAATGCATAAAATAACTAAGTCCAAATGCTGCAAGGAATGCTTGAATAGTTCATCTTTATTGCTATCACACCAATGGGCTTAGATACATCAACGCTCGAATAAAGAGTTGATCACTTTTGTTATACCTGCTGTAGGCACTTTGAAAATTTTTTATCTCCTATGGGAACAAATTGCAAGAGCTTCGCTACAACTAACTAAAAGGTACCTAAATGAGGTGGAAGGCCCTCTTATTTATAGGCCGAAATAGGCTCTGCGTAAACGGGGCCATGTTGATGCATGGAAGGCTATGTTGACAGGCCCGTGTCGACGCAGCCATGTATACGCAGCCCCGTATACGTGGCCTAGTCAATGCATCGACTCAAAGACACTTCATCATGTGTGTTGTGTCTTTATTTTGTTTTCTTCCCACACTGCGGCATCATCCCATTTTTCCATCTAATAATCCCATACCTATCCACTATGTAATCACTGTATCTTGAGGATGAGTTTTTATTCAGTCGTGGGGGTATGATGAGATGCCATTTGAGGCAACCGCGATATCGCATGCCCAGACGTGATATCGCATCCTTTACTGCGATATCATGTACGCGATATCGCAGCCCTCTGCCAGTCCTATAAATAGGAGGTGGCTCTCCCTATTTTTTAGTTTTAGATTTAGATTGTAGCTAGACTCTAGCAGTTTTATCCCTCTAGAGATAGAATATTTTCTAGTGTATGCCTACAGTGTGGTGAATGCAATTGTA
>MNCI01022307.1:1272719-1290940 GCA_015680685.1 Gnetum montanum
CCTTCAGGAGTAGCATTAGATTAGAAACCCATCATACACCTCACTCTGGACTAAACCATATGTGACAAAGCTAATACTAGTCTAGGTGGGAAGACCGCAAACTACGACCTAAGGCTAACTATCTAGGTGCCACAACTAGTCCATTTGTAGAGTTCAACCGAATCGCACTTGAAAACGCCCGTATTCATATGGTTGAGTGTAGGGGCACCTCGTGACTCATCAATAAGGTAACCATTTTGTCTTAAGTCTCCTTTTAATATTTATTCTAGGTATCCACATGGTTAAGCATTTTAGAGCATTTTAAAGCATTTCTAATATTTCATTCTTTAAGTTTGTTGATAGGTGATTATTTAGCTTGTATTATTTGGCAAGAGGTTGTCAGTTTGAGTCACACTTAAGGGTTGGGTCATTGAGTTATGAACTTCTAAATTGTCTACATGTCTAGGGATGTGCATATTTCATTTATTTTAGGTTCCAACCCATCTCTTCCCAGCCTCCACATGTCAAATAACTAGCATGAGGCAATATGTTATATTTTTTTGTAATTCTTCTAATGCATAGTGTTAGCTATATGTCTTGGGATATACCGAAGTATCAAGTTGGCTATGTGTTTTAGGAGTAAATATAATAAAAAATTTCTTGGTTTCGCAACCTCACTTCCAATGCAAGACAAAGTATATTGTTTTAAGATATTCTTTTCTAATTCATAGTTAAAGTAATAACTTTGAACTAAAACTAATGTATCATAATAGCTATGTAATACTTCTGTAGGTGCCTTACCTTGTAAATTGAAATTAACTAGCATATATCTTAGGGTTATACACTATATGTATGGTATTTTAGTTTGAATAAGGTGTTGAAGGAGGGATCCAAGCCTAATATCACTTATTTGTGAGTGACTACAATCTCATTCCAAGGGTGAGTGTTTCTTAGATAGTAGGGCATCATCTCTTAGTTTGATGCTAGCTATTAACTAAATCTCAAGGTTTTTAATCTTGACTTAGTCTTTTAGCTTAATGGTTAGCATTCTCTAGTATTGGATATCAAGTTTAAGATTTGAGTCAAAAGTACTCTATGTATTACAAGCAATTGCTTGTATCCTTGAGTGTTGAGAGATTATTTATAAACTATTAAAAAAATCTAAAAAATCTTTTTCTATGGTTTAATAAGATTGGGTAGGATTAGGAAAAGGTTAGGTCTGCCTAGGACATGCCCCTAAGCTAGCAACATAGCAACTGCATAATAGGCACAAAGAGGATGCCAGTACTAGGCTTTGAAGCCAACACATGTGAGTAAAAGCTATGCAACAAAATAATAAGTAAAGAAAATACAAAGTATATCAAGTCATCAACATAGAAATGAGAATTAAAAAAAGCCAAATAGTTTAAAAGATGCATTTTAAGGTTTTTATCCTAACGGACAATCTTGAAAAACTTTCCCTCTAGGGTAAAAAAAGGATTAGGCCTTTCCCTCATTTAAAAGCACCCTCATAGGTTTTCACTTCTTACTCAAGAGTCTTTTTTTAAAAGAGAAAAAGAATATTCTCTCCAAAGAAAAATAAATGGAATAATAAAAATTAGTAGAAAAACATTTATTTGCTTTGTAGATTTTTTAGGGCCTATGATTCTGTCAATCAGAGCAAGTTAGGGATGCATTTAGAATATTTAAAAGTTCCCAACACATTATTATGTACTATTAAAAAAATTTACAAAGAGGTACACATTTAGTTTACAAATAGAAAAGAAAAAATTTTATTTAATAGCTTTATTTCTCTTAAACAAGTATGTCTTCTCCTACTTTATTTAACCTTTTGATTGATGAACTTGAAGAGTGGATGCCTAAAATACTAACTCAATTTGCAATTACAATTAAAAGTAGTCTTGTTAAACTCTTACTCAATGCTAATGTTGTTATCATAATTTTAAATTCAATGGAAGGATTGCAACAAAAATTAAATACTCTTGATGACTTTTATAAGCATTTAGGAATGAAAGTTAATGTCTACAAAGCTAGAATCATGATTTGTGGTAAACATAATAAAATGTACAATTTTACTATGAGATATGAACAAGTAGATATAACTCCCTCTTATAAATAGCTGAGAATTCTCCTACAAATAAAAATGCGATTAGTGCATTACTCAAAGATTTACTAGTTTGTAAGCCTTATTTACTTTAAAAAAGCAAATGTAAGAAAGAATCTATTCCACCTTGGGATAATTGAAAACAACTTTATCATGCCATTGTTCAACCAAATATTCTTTAGAGGTGTGTTGTATGGGGTCCTACTCTATCGAATAAATATTGGAAATATATAGAAAAGATTTAGAAGCTTTTTCTACTCAATGATTATAAAGTGAAGAGATAGACACAATATGATATTTTACTTCTTGAAGTGGAGATGATGCCCTTAGAAGTTTTTATCCTTATATATTTTCCCAAAGTTTTTGAAGCATTACTTATTTTACCAATTTGTGAACTTGCTTAGGATTAGAATAAAGAATGCACTATTTAATATTCCATTTATTAATCCATATAGCACTCTCATAAAGCCATCATTTACCATGAGTTTCCATCATCACTTTTTTAAAGCATTTATACCATAAAGATGTAGAAAGATTTTGAGTGTAGGCAATAGCTTGATAAATAGCATTAACTTCTAATTTAATGATGCAACTTTGAATAGTACTAGTGGAGGCTTTAAATCAAAGGCAAACTATTTATTTGTTATTATTCTTAATAATTTATGATGCACAATTAGCAGAGCATAATAAGGATCTCATCATTTGAGAGTTGAACAATGTAGATGGCTCAAAATTCCTCATGATGAACAAATTTGTTGACTATGTAATATAAATTGTATTGAAGATGGATACCACATATTATTGCAATGTCTTGTATTAGAGAACATTTAACATCGATGCAATATTATGATTACAAATTTAGTTGATGTGTTCCAAATGTTATCGAGAATACTTGGTTATTTTCTTCCCAATGTTTTTTAAAACTTATAGCATGTATATCTCCATTATCCAATAGATCCGAAGGGTCTTAGATCTAAAGGATCTATGAACATAATAAAACCATATCGAGACCACTACAGATAACACCATCTCCTCTCCCCATTGTTCATTTCAAACTCCTACTCTTAGTTGAAAATTTTTGAATGCTGAACTAAAAGTTTTGACTAAAGACTTACAATGCAAAAAATTTCAACTAAGAGTAGAAGTTTAAAATGGAGGGTGGGGAGAAGGAGATGGTGTTGTTTGCAGGGTCTCAGTGTAATCTTTTCAAACATCCTTAAGGAAGCATTTTCTCCAAAGATAAGTGAATGTCTTGTAAATTGTCCTTAAGGCATTTTTTGCTTCTTGAAAAGTCAAACCTTGATTGACTTTTCTAGGCCATATGCTCTTAGCCACCTTATATATAAATTATATATAATTTAGTTCGATTATCCAATAGATCTAGAGGTTTTTAGATCCAAAGGGTCTATGGACATAATAAAATTTTAATTTCATTAATTATTCATTAAAAGTTATTGCAAATTCTAGATGTCCAATTCCAAGCATGTTGTGTAAGTGGACATCCATAAAAAATATATGAAAAGGAGTTTTGACTTCCATAAAGAGGACAATGAGAAGAAACAATTCTCATATACTAAAAACAAGTACCAAGAGGAAAACCTTGATGTATTAGACACTACAAGAAATTCAAAATTTTAGATAAGTGAGAGCTTTTTAAATATCTCTCATTTTTCTCATCCAAAATTATGGTGATAATTACATCCTCTAGGCCTTATTAAATTTGTTAGGAATAAGATTATTCTTAGTAATTATTTCATGTGTAAATTTTTAGTTTAAAAGTAAAACAAATCCATTATCCTTCTAAAAAATATTTAGAAAAACTTGATACAATCCATTATCAAATTTAAATACATTATTAAGATCATAAATTAATTTTTCAAAAGTTTTTTCTTCTTATCATATTTAGACCATAGAGGCTAGAAGCCTCCTTCTATATAATCCACTATCATGAATTTGTAAACAAGAAACTACAAAGATTTCTAAGTTGCTCTAACTAGTATACAATTTGAAGAAATAAGTAATCCAAGCCCCTTTGTCAAAAGGAAGCCACAATAAAGTAATTTTCATAAGCATGTCTTTTGAAATTGTAGTACAATTTTAGTACTAATGCTTAGTGGTTCAAAAACATTACAAGAACAACAATGTAACAAAGAGGGAGGTGTTGGAACCTAAAATAATTAAAACATAGGTACACTTCAAGATTTATAAAAGTTTATAACTTAGTGCTACCTAGTAGAAGTGAACCTATGACTTGGAGTTACTTAGCTAAGACCTGTACCACTAAGCTAACACCTCATTGTTAATAGTCTAACAAAGAGACACAATGGATACTATAATAATTATATTATTTCAAGAAAACAAGAAACTATTCATAGATAATAGAAAAATGGAAGGACCAAGAATAAGTCTACATGAACAAAAGTAAAAGGAAAGGTAGATACATGAAGTAGTTGATGATTTTAAAATAAATTTAAGTAAAAACCAAAAATCAACAAAAAGGGTGAAGTTGTGGAAAAGAAAGGTAAACATTCATAATGATGAATTAAAGAAGATGGAGTTAATTACACTAATAAATAAAGAAGAGTTTGCTAGATAGATATCAATTGGTCTATGATGTAATAAATAAATAAAATAATTATCCATGATAAAAGAATGAAGACATTTAATTGGAAGACCTACAAATGTAACAAAGTGAACAAACTAAGAGAACATGTAATTATAACATTAATTCATGGAAATGTCAAAAAATACCAATGTGTGTAGATACCTCATCTAAATAAGTTGAAGGAGTTAATGTAAACTCTCCTGAAAAGGTAGAAAGAAGATATAATCCAACTAGTCTAGTCATGATGAATAGTTCTTTGGTGAAGAGAATAGTTTGCTAGATAGATATCAATTGGTCTATGATGTAATAAATAAATAAAAGAATTATCCATGATAAAATAATGAAGACATTTAATTGGAAGATCTACAAATTTAACAAAGTGAACAAACTAAGAGAACATGTAATTATAACATTAATTCATGGAAATGTCAAAAAATACCAATGTGTGTAGATACCTCATCTAAATAAGTTGAAGGAGTTAATGTAAACTCTCCTAAAAAGGTACAAAGAAGATATAATCCAACTAGTCTAGTCATGATGAATAGTTCTTTGGTGAAGAACTAAGGAGAAACCAACTACTAATGAATATAACATTAGCTTATCAAATAAGATAAACCAAATCGATCAATTAATTGATGGATGAAACCAAATCAATCCATGTATGATGGATAAAATTAAAGTTATTTTACTATATCCTATGGAATTATTAAAGTACTATATTAATAGAGATAAATGTTACATATTTACTAAATATCCTTGGTGTCATATGCACTTTAGCTTTTTTCCACATAAATCAAGTTTTGGGTACATTCTATGGTTTCTTAGCTTAGAGCCATATTCAGTAGCCTAAATTCAACATCCTATGTCATTTGCAACATGGTTTTTGATCTCATCTTTAGCTCTTGCCAGAAGTAATGTCTCATGTCATCAATAGCATGATTTTTGGTTCTTCATCTACAACTCCTAGTTTCGATGTCTAGAGTCAACTCCTGCATCAATGCTGACTTCAACTCTTAGGAAAATTTGCTTCTTCAACATGAAGCATGATTTTGCCTCTTTAGGTCTCACATTAATCATACATTTGACATCTAACATTATTTTTTGTATCAACTATTTACATATTAATTCTCTTATCCAAAATATTCCAAAAGATTTTGTGGGCCCCAATGCATTATTTTTTCATGATCTACAACACATTTTGGCTTATAAATAGGAGAACACTGTAGGGATTGACAATCATTCCAATCAATGAGCCTTTTAAACAATTAGCACTTTTTGGCTATCTCAACTACTAAGCATAGTTGGATTTTTGCTTCTTAGTGATTTGGAAATGTTTCCAAATACTTTGCCTCTCTATAGAACAAATGTTCTCCTACTAGAGATATGATCTTTTATGATTTCTCTCTCCTTTTTAGCTTTTTACTTCTGACACATTTGTATCTCCTTTGTGTTGTCCTTCTAACATACGAAGAATTGCTCAGAATTAGGTCAACACACTAATCTAATCTGCTCCTCTTGCTTAGTCAACTTTTGAATTTGCAACATTCTTATTAGATCTGCATTAGGTATATGTATTGGAGAAAGAACAAGATAACACAACTTCTTGTCAAATGTATTTGATCTATGGTATATATCCTAGAACATTTAGAGTAGGTTCTTATCCTTTTTCATTTTGTAATCTAGATTTTCCTATTTTAGCTTTCTTATTTTTGGCATTATCTAGATCTACTTGAGATATGTATTATGTATTTTCATTTCGAATCTAGTTTTTTAAACAAATCAGCTCTATTTTGTTTCACTTTATTTTCAAAAATTCCTATTGCTAGCCACATGCCACTTTCTATTTATTTCATTTTGTGTTATACATATTTTTCCTTTCATTTTTATTTGTAGCTATTCCATGCATGCTACTTTTTGCATTTTATCTACTAACAGTGTTTGGCAAAAACGTTTATCTTAGGTTGTTGGATTTCTCCAATGATCTACAAGTTTCCTTTTGATTTAAGGGAAATTAATTGAAGATTTGGTTTTCTTAGATTATTTGGTGGTCATGAGATTGCTTACCTCAGTTTTGTGTTAGGTTGTGATGGATCTCATATTACGACAATCGTTATTGCAAAACTTAGTAATTTTTTCAATAGAGCATTGAAGTATATTACTAAAAAAATTCATTTTTGAAAATATAATATGAAAAATTATTGAAACATGTGCAATGGAGAATGATGAGCAGCGAAGGTACCCCTATGCTCAACCATACAAATCATGAAGTGTTTACACATGATTTGGTCGAATTCCAAGGACTCTATGTTCTCCGGTACACTAGTCATCTAGGTAGTGAATCTTACCTTAAGGTTGTTCATTGTCTTCCCAATTATACTAGTGATGTACATGGTATGGTTAAGTGTAATCGAGGTATATGATTTTTATGGTTTTAGGTTTTTAGGGTTTTTGGTGTTTAAATATAAAGGTAAGATGATTTAATACTATCGAGATCTAATGAATTAACTCATGTTTAACTAATCCTAACATAAGCATCTAGTCCCACTTGTTGTACACAATCTAAACCCATGTACCTACTGCTAGGATTACCAAGCACTATGCTACTAGGCAAACCAAGCAATAACGCTGCTAGGGTTACCAAGAAAATATGTGTTAGGCTCAAACTGGTCATACTTATGTATTTAATCTATCTAGCTTATCTAGCTTACTTAGCTTAATTACTAAAAAATATTGAATAATTGACTAAAAATATTAAATGCATAAATGAAACATTTAATCTATCCAAAATACAACAAGGTGTATCACAAATTTCATCTTTATTGTTGCACACATTGTTGTGCTCAGGTACAACAGTGCTCGAATAAAGATCCATACACTCAATGACTCCTACTGTGGGCACTCAGGAAAAATATTTTAACTTTTGAATGAACAAAATGCAAGAGCTCTGCTATTACTTAGAAAACTAGATGTCATAAATGCAACTAGTAAGCATGTATTTATAGGCTAGGATAGACCCCTACATTGATAGGGCGATGTCGACACAACAAACTACATCAATGGGGCCCAGTTGACAGGGTCGCATTGACATAATAGACTACATCGATGGGCCCTAGTCAACACAACAAGTTGAGACTCATCATACCCCCATGATTGAATGAAAACTCGTGCTCAAGTTCTTTACAAAATTGGGAAGGTATGGGATTATTAACTAGTTTTTAACATAACAAAATAAGGCAAAATAGACATAACAATACTGAGTTCCCAGTGTATGGATCAACACATTACAAAAAATTCGGTGTTCATGACACAAATTTGAACACCATGAAATGATTCTTCAAAAGCAAATAGCTTGTTCTTTGATGGCATGAAGTTGGTGGAGAAAGTTAAGTAATCCTAGGTGGTGGTGGCTCCTAAGGTTCTAAGCGACCTTCACCAGCTTTAGGCATGTGTGGTGGTCGAGGTGGCTGTGGCTATCCTGATACTATTATGACTTCAAGTGAAAGGCAAAAAGCATCCAATAATGCATTCATTATCTCTTCTTTACTTCTAGGATCGTTCATGGTCCATGCAGCTTTGCTAATGTGCACTGGAATTAGAATATCCCAAGGACAAGGCAAAACTAGAAATAGCTCCTTAACATTGACAAACTAGGCTATGAATTGCTTACACTCAATGTCAAACACTCAGAGTGTGTCTTGTAACACTTGGTAGTCATTCATTCTTTTAGCTAGGTTCTTTACGACTGATTGCTGCTCAGTAAAATTTGCCTTGAGAACCTCTAGTTCAGCATTTGCCACTGCAAGTTTTTGCTTGGTGTCTTTATGATTCTTGAACTCAACCTTGTACAATAAATACAAGTTGGCCACTTGTTTTTCAAGCTCAGACTATAGTCATATAACAATCAGCATCGCTAGGTTTGAGTAGCAGAGATTGGATAGCTCCATATATTCATTCATCTCTTCAATGTACAACTCCTTCATGCAAATTTTCACCTTATTGTAGGCATTAATCCCATCAACAATGGGTTGCCACATTTCTTTGCCTTGTTGGAGTTGTTGGAGGGCTTTATTAACCTTTTTCTTTGTTAGTTGGATATGTCTTTTATTCATCTCTTTCTATAGGCCAACTTGGTCTCTGTAATGATTTTTTACTTTTTTCAAATTTTAGAGTCTCATTTTTCTAGGTGGAAATCTTAATGGCTGATTTCTGGAATAAAGTGTAGACGTTCTCCATGGAGAGATTATGATTCTCCATTTCCAATCTCCTCAATTCGATGTTTGCTTTGGTGAGCTACTCTTGCTGTTGATGGATAAATCCTTCTAAATGTTGTTTTTGCACATCAACTCTTTGCAGGTGATGATTCTCTATGCTCAGAGGTCTCATTTCTTGGCACATCTACATCAAGTCCCTTCGTACTGAATGAGTTTTTGCTTCTGCTATGGACTGATTAAAGACCACTGTAATCATTTCTCCCTCAACTTGCTTTAGTTGTTCTTGAAGTTGTTGAAAAAATTCATCTCATGTCAATGTAGGGTTGATAAAAATAGGGTTGATAATTTGGGCACGCAATTCAACAACTTCTGCAGCCAAGCATTGATTATGTGCTTGAGTTGTTTCAAGTTGCTCTTCTAAGATGACACACTTGCCCTTTGCCTCCAACAGCTCCTACTGGGTTACAATGATGGGATCCGAAAAATCAAAGATATTTGGAATCTTTTACCTAGTTCCCAGCAGTTGGTCCAATAGTTCTTCATGCTGGGATACACTTAATCTTTTGCTGATTGTCCCTACAAACATCTACACATCTCTTAGTGTAGAAAAATCTAGTTTAGGCACTATAAGTGTGTTTAATGCCTTAGCAACTCGATTGGAAATGATCTCTATAATTGTCTATTGCCCTTGGTGCTACATCACTAATATGGTTGCCTCCTCACCATCCTTCAAGTGCATCAAAAAGGAAGTAGCATTCCTAGAGATTTTTGGAAATAGATGATGTTGAGAGAGAGACATTGTTATGTCTTGGGCACTTGGATTTGACCTTGCAAGAAATTGCATTTATTGGGCAGACAACATTGATCCACCTCCCTCCATCTGGTTAATTGTGCAAGCAACTTCTCTAAGGTGACTTATGGCCAGTTTGTACATAGATGGGTCTCCTCCACTAGTTCTTGCCTACTGCTCCCATTGTTGTAAGAGCTACTCTTGGATTTTCTACATGTGTTCAACCATAGTGCAGGCCTCCAGTGTTTGTTGATGAGTAGGTGGTGAATATGGTCATTGCATCTCCTCTTTTGTGATCATGGTAGTTGTCTTGTCTTTCATCATCTTAGCCCACGAAGCATTAGGAGCATGCCTAAGTGTATCATTTGTATAATAGACTATCCCTACCCTTTTGCATAATTTTCTAATCAAGTAAGGGAAGGACAAGGTTTTTCTTCCATGTTCATTCTCCTTAAAGCACTTCTTTATCTCCAGATAGATTAGTTGTGAAAGATTTTCTAGAAATTTTTTGCCTAGAGCAATGCATTCTTGGGTGGAGAAGGCTATCACTTTACTAGGCCTCATGGATTGAGGTGGTAGGTTGCTATCTTAAAATAGACTTGCTTCGTCGGTGTGCATGCCAAACTTGTGGCAGTTAACCCCATATCACTGCTGAGTCCACTCCTTTGCTCTAGGATCCACTTGTGTGGACAGCTTTGCCAATTTTGTTTCTAGATTTGGCAACCTAAGGACTTGTGCAATGGCTTCTATTGAGTAAGACACTTGGATATTCTTGATTTTCACAACAGCTCTTGCTTTCCTATTGTTCCAAAAGAGATATGTTTCTTCCATGTACCACTTCCCATTGGAAGTGATGATTGGCCACATGGAAGAGGCTTGCAGTTAGTTTTGACATCTTCTAGAGCCCATTCAAGGAATGTTCCAAAATTCAACTCTTGGAGAATTGAGCATTGAACATCACAGTTTCCAATTATGTCAAGGCATGCCTGTGTAGGTATGACTTCTAGTCTGGGTATAGGGCTTGGCGTCTCACATTGTTGTGAATGTTCAAATGTAGCTTCTTCTTTGGGAATATGTTAGACGAATTCTACCTCGACCTCATCTCTAAGAGGTCCTATTGTGTGGGTTGCCTTAGCCTATTCTTGACCATGTTCTTGTTGGCCTCTTCCTCCTCTAGGTTGTTTTCTCGTGGTTGCGATGGTCCTTCCTCTTGTGGTCTCTTCGATCTTGGTGCCATCTATAATCACACATGACAATGGATTAGAAAATATTATGTAACTTAGAATGATTGTAATACTTTATCTCATAGGGAGGTTACACTTGGCTAAGGTGTGATTATGGTTATATGGATTTAATATTTAATTATTAATTTAATCTTTGGTCTATTGAAGTTTTTGGAAGGGTTATAAGAAATTAATGATTNTAGAATTTTTCCCATGTGCCCGCAGTAGGAGTCCTAGAGTGNCAAAACCTTGGGGTTTGCTACCACAATGACTAAGAGCTTACCTTTGGTAATTGCAAGATCAAAGAATGGGGTGATTTGGATAAACGGTGCAAGAGTTATAGGCTCGGGAAGGTTTTTTGGGCTCTAAAAATTGCAAAAAATCCTTGGACATTATGGACCAAATGTGAAAAATTAAAAGCGTTTAGTGGTATTTATACTATTTTTATGTTTCATCGACGGGGCCTAGTTGACATAACTATTGATCATTGTTGACTTTCATTAACTTGGTTCAAACTTGAAAATTACAAAGAGATTTTGAATGAAATTAGGGTCAAATGGAAGCCCAAACAACCATGAGCATGATGAAAATATGAGAAGAGGATGTTGAAGTGTTGAAAATTAAGAAATTTAAGAAAATGGAGGAAGAGGATGGAAAATGAGAGATCAAGGAGCACACAGTTGTTTGCACAATGGAATATGTGAAAGATAAGATTGTAGCAATGTCTAAGGTAAGGGACTTAACTAATTGAACTAAAAGGTATGCAAGTGGGTCCTCCCCATAGCAAGCTCATGCCCTTGTTGCCCTTGCATAACCTCAACTAAGGAGTCCTTGGGCCCCATAGTTGATTAATGGTCATGAAAATTAAGGACTAACCAAAAAGAATCTATCCAAGAATTCAAAAACATCAAACTAAGACATAGAGCATAACATAGAACTTGAAAATGAAGTGAGGTGTGGCAGCATGGATGGATGATGAAGAAGGTGGAATGGAATCCTGAAGTGAGGTCATACAAAGTCCCTTGTTGAGTTTGTGTTTAAAATGACTTGAGAATATCCATCCTTACTCCAAACCAAAACTAGTTGCTTTTAGTGACTTTGCATCACCACTCTAAGACCAATCCACCCCCTCAAGACACAAGAGTGTTTTTACAAAACAACCACTATTCCACAAAGAGAAGAAAAGAGAAGTAGGAAGTGAGAGAGGGCCTTAGTTTAGAGGGGATCTTCAGGCATGGGTGCATGTCTTTCTAGTCCCATAACTAGTTCTTGTAGCTTGTTTATTTGTCTAAGGGGTGTGCTTTGAATTCCCATCATGGTTATATATATATAATATCTTTTTTAAATTTTTGGATGGGAAGCACACCATGCAACGACTTTATTTAACTTCCTAGAGTGGTTGAAATGGAATGGTAAGAAGTTGATTCAAAACACTTAGGCTCAAGCAAGTAGAAGAGTACAAAGAGTATTAAGTCCCCTTGAAGTTACACCCTCTACAAACCTTTGAATCCTTCCCAATTTTGGAACTACCAAGATCACAAATTGATTAAAATTTTCTTTAATTCCCAGAACAAGGAAAACCATAGAGTTTATTGGATGGGTGTTAGAACTCTTCAACGATAAGTATCAAACGTACTCCAGAGTGTCTAACTTGCATAAGCAGATCCAAGGATGGAAGCAAGGTCATCATGAACCCTTGGATGCTACCATGGCCCGCTACTACACATTGTTACATCGTTGCCCAGGCCATGGATACGTTCAGCGGGATCAACTTCGCCACATCGTGGATGGGCTAAGGCATGAAACTAGAAGAACCCTTGGGACTTATGCCCAAGGGAGACTATCACAACTTAGAGCCCATGAAGTACATCGCTTGTTGGAACAAGTAGCAAAAGAAGAAGGTGAGCTACGAAAAAGGAAAAGTGTGGAAGAATACAACCGTGATCCCTCCCTTTGGAAGAAGGGAGTACAATTTTGTGATGAGGAGGATGAGTCACCACTCAAAGAGATGGTGAATAGAAAAACCTTGTCGATTCAGAAGCTAACAACCGAAGTATCAGCTAAGATGGATCAATTGTGGGATTCCTTGGACTTCAAACTTGAAAGTGTCTTGAAAATTGTAGAAGAGTCTAAGGAGAAACAAAGTAGTGACAAAGATAAGACAAAGCAGAGAAATTCAGGCCTTGCACATAACAAGGGTAAGGGAAAAAAAACTATCTTCGATGGAGTTGTCGATTCAGACATAGACTATGACAGTGGATGTGAGATCTACCATTATGAACATTCTAAGGAATGTTGTCCAATCATCTCACATCTATAGGAGTCTAGGGTGTATGCACTTAATCCGAGACTTAACCAACGACAAACACCCCGAAGGTTACCTTATCCTCAAGGTAACCCAAGGTAGTTCCACCAACCACTAACGTACTATCCAAGTGGAACTTCACCACAACCCATTGGACAACATTAGTAGTGGCAACACCCACAGTCATGGGGGATGCCTCTGCCAACACAACAGTACCCTTACCGGCAACCTGATCCTTATGACTATTATGTGCAGCAGCCAGTTTCTCCAGGTGACTTTATGGATCACACAACTCCCCAACGTCACTACCAAGTTTAGGAGTACTTTAGGAGGACTCCTTCTCCTTTGGGAGACATTCCACATTCATCCCATCCTCCAACTCCATCTGCACCTCTTCCACCTATAGTTCCCATACAACCTGCTCCAACAATGCAAGGGGAACTCCCTACTCAACCACAGCAATGTAACGCTGCGAGAGCTGTAAATATTCAACCTGCTGCTGGTTTTAAAAACTATAAAAAGAGAAGATCCTTCTTCAAAACCAGAAGCCCATAAAAACTCTCGCAACAACAAGTGGTTGAGCCGATGTACATACCTCCACCATCTAACATTTCAGAGCACCCTTCAGTCCATCAAAGCTGTACGCATATGGTTATGTTAACCTATATCGTAACCAACTAGATCAAGATAGGCCACCTTCCTAGGAAACTCTTTGATCTTGGGAGCCCCTTAATCTATCTACAAATCGTCGAAAATGCACCACATAAGGCTCTTCTTGACTTAGGTTCCAGAGTCAACTTAATCTCAAGAGAAATGTATCAAGCCTGGATCCTGCCCCAACTTAAGAAGAACAACATTCAACTAGAGTTGGCTGACCAGTCCATCACCATTACCTTGGGATTGGTGGAGGACATCATTACCACTGTGTGTGGATGGTCTTACCCAGCTAACTTCCTAGTGATTATAGTTAACAGTAATAACAAGGGCTTTCCAATTATAATGGGAAGGGCATGGCTGAGTACAGTAGATGCATACCTAGGGATCCACGATCTTTCCTTGCAGATATCTAAGATAAATGTTTACGGAAATATCGAGAAGAAGAAAGTTCCATGCATCACATACAGTGACTCAAAGGGTGATGACATGAAATAATGTCCAACATCTCTTTCATGTAATCGATGTGCCCAAGAAACACAAATCCAAAGATGCCTGTATGTAGCAACCACACCAGTAGTAGACACCCCGTGGTTGACAGCTACTAGAAAGAGCAAACTAATATGCATGAAACAAACTAAGGAAACTCATGCTAACAACGAAGGCATAGACACATTGGAATATGAGTGTCACTGACTTCCACCCCTTAATCTAAGAACATCAATGGGGAGAAGTTGGGCACTTTTACAAAATTCAAATAGACATTCATTATTTTGGATCTCTTCCTTTCAATTCAGTCATGGGGAAGATGGCCACCTATGCTGATCATTGGAGGCCCTCAGTTCTTTTTAATTTTTGTTTTACACATTTTTGTCTTACATGTTTTTGTTTACATATTTTTGTCTTACACATTTTTGTTTTACAAGTTTTTGTTTTACAAATTTCTTTAACTTTCCTTTTTTTTTGTTTTACAGCATCATTATATTTTTCCAATGTGTGTATGTGTGTGTGTGTGTGTGTGTTAACCATCCTGTAAGTTTGTCACCTAATAAGTGTTCTTCACAATGGTATGTTTTCTTATTGATTACTAAAGTTTGGTTTTTATCTTTAAGTCACGATGTTGATACTAAGGTATGTTTCTTTTGATATGGCAAGCAATGAGTCCACTTCATCCATCCATCCACAAAGTCTATGGTCTCTCTTGGCTTGGAAATGTACAGTCTTTTCTAATAAGAACTTCAACAAATCGGTGACTGGGTACTTCTTAAACTAAGGAAGGACTCAAGGATTGAAAAGGGTATGACTTCAAGGGAACTTGATGCATTTGTGTTGGTCATTTTCTTGGGTGTTTGGATGTTTTCTTCTTGAGTTTTCTCATCGTTCCAATGTTACCCAATTTTCGGAAGCTAAGTCAATAAAAATAAGAGGTCTTTACATGGTGTGGTTCTCATGCATAAAAACACAAAAAGAAAGTGAGAATTCAAAGCACACCCTTTAGACAAAATAATCCCTTGGGCTATAAGCACTGGTTATGGAACCAAAAACGTTCCCTCTAACTAAGGCCCTTCTCTCTTCCCATTCTCTTCTTTGTTTCGTCGGAATGGTGGTGGTTCTTTGGAGATGCATTCTTGTTATTCAAGAGGATGGTTTGGCCAAGTGCATTGATGTGAAGTCAATGGATGTGGTTGGTTTGAGGCTGGAGTTGGAATGATATATGCCAAGTCACATTAATCATAAAATACACAAGGGGCTGTACACCATCTTGTTCTTGGGATTCCATTCCATTCTCCTCTTTCCACCCTTCTCTCCATTATTTACCTCATTGCTGGTTGTATCATTAGTGTATATTTTGGTAGATACATCGTTTTCTTTTTGGTAAACTCTCACAGTTAAGACTTTAACCCTTGTTCCAAAGGACATTCTCAAGGCCTATGGACTCTTTGAATGTGGGTTTGTCAGGGCATTAAGGGTATGAGCCTGCTTTGGGGAGGACCCACTAACATTTCTATTTGGTGCACCAGTTAAATTCTCTCTCTTAACATTTTTCAATTAATTTTATTTGTTCATTTCCATCTTGACATCCATTTCATCAATGTCTTAGTTGTCTCTTTTCATCCATCCTTCTTATTCCTTTTCTTTTTCCATTCTCTCGCTACCGACAGTTCGCAATTAGTCATGGGGGTATAGGGCCCAATTTTTTTGATTTTCTCCTAACCCCTACACCTTCGGTAGTCACCATTATATATCTCTAGACCCGTATTAGCCATACCACAACCCAGCCAATGGACTTTCACTATAGCAAGGTATCAATTACATGATAATTCATTTACCCTTGCTAATATAAGACTGTGTTGTATGTGCAGATGTCGATTATGCAACAACAGACCAGATCTAGAAGGAACGCTTGGAATGGAGTAGTACAGGAAGCAGTTATGCAAGGAGCAAGATTGATGGCACACTTACGGATGGACAACGAAAGGCACAATCTTGGCGTTGGTAGCAACAAGACTTCTTCTTTCTTCTTTCTTCTCTTTTCTCTTAGCTACCAAATAAGGCCTGATGTCAATGTAATAAGGTGTTCACCCTTGTTGTCATGAACACCAGTTGTTGTATCTTTTAATGATGATCCGTTCACATGTCATCCCATTAGATCCATTTGAGTCAATAATCCCATACCTTCCCAATATTATTGTAATGAACTTAAGGACGAGTTTTCATTTAGTCATGGGGGTATGATGGGACACGATATCACAGCTGTCGCGATATCGCATCCCTCGTGATATTGCGTCTTCCCCTGTGATATCATGTACGCAATATCATGGTGCATCGTCATATCTATAAATAAGAGGTGGCTCTCCCTTGTTTCATCATTCTAGGTCAGACAGTAGGGAAACTCTAGCAGATTGATCACTCCAGAGATAGATTATTTTCCATGTGCCTACAGTAGGAGTCCCAAAGTGACTGGATCTTTATTCAAGCAAACATTGTACCTAAACATAAGTTTGTGTACGGCAATAAAGACGAGCTTTTCAAATAAACCTTGTAGCGCAAGGAATAGGATTTTATTATTGTTATTTATTACTTGTTATTTACTATTTTCCTTCTCAACCCCTTCCTCCTAGTTAGGTGCCTCAGTACGACCACTTCGAGCACGTGCGTTACATGTGGTGATCCCAGCAATGATTAGCGTTTGGTAGCCATGGTTGCATTGGTTCAAGGTGTGTACGGTAAGTGGGAATGGATGCTGACGCTAGGTTAATTTAGACTTAGTTCATTAGTTAGAGTTAGTACTTAGTTTCTCAACCCTTCACCCTGTTAGCATAGGAGACATAAAACATAAAAACCATAAAAAATCATATACCTCGGACTTACTTAACCATACACCGTAACAACTACAAGTAAGTCTGGGAAGACAACAAATAATTAACCCTAAGTGTTTGATGAGGCGTGTAGGCACTTAGTCTGCGGAGTTTGACCTGATCATGCATGCTACACTCGTATTTGTGTGGTTGAGTGTAGGGGTATCTCACCACTCATCAATCTGGTTAGTGTAAATTCAATGCTAGCATATCCTAGGACTAATCCCTATGAGTTCAGGATATGACCAAGCAAAAGCTATTGACCATCTTTCAACTACTTTTAACATATTTTTTTGTTCTAGAGCAAGTCTTACATTGATTATAACCAGCTTCTTATTTTTCAAAAATACATATTCCATTCCAACTAGTAGCATTTTCAGTTTAAGGGGCTATTGCTTGAAGTTCTTAGGAATTTCCAACTCTTCCCAATAGGTATCATCATTTGTATCATCAGAGAGTTGGTGATGAAGTTGCTCAGTTTCATCCATGCTTATGAAATATTCACATGTTGAGTTCTCAGCTGGTTCCATGCATAGTATGTTACTTTCTAAATTAGTGGTCAGCCATGAGGTAGCCTCTTGTTTTGTGGTTGCTGTGTATAGACACCTTTGAATTTCTAATTCTGGGACACACTATTTGCATGCAAGATGAATGCTTGCTTGATGGCCCAAAGTTTTTTCACATAATTGCACCCACTATTGCTGTATGTGATGCATGGAACTCTCTTCTTCTCAATCTTTCCAAATGCATTTTCTTTAGAGATTTCTAGGGAAAGATCTCTGATGCCCATTCTTACATCTACAATTCTCAACCATGCTATTCCCATGATGATTGGGAAGTCCCCTTTACAGTTCTCTACTTTAATTACTAGGAAGTCAGCAAGATAAGACCACCCATAGATAGTGGTCACTATGTCTTTTACTAGTCCCAATGGAATAGTGATGGACTGGTTTGCCAATTCTAATCTAATGTTGCTCTTCTTAAGAGGAGG
>MNCI01022307.1:1291501-1316999 GCA_015680685.1 Gnetum montanum
TTTTCCTTTGTGTAAGTCGTGGATGTAAGGCATACACCCTAGACTCCTAAAGATGTGATACAATAGGGCAACATCCCTTGGGATGTTCATATTGGAAGACATCACATCCATGATCATCATTTGACTCACTATCTGCAACCTCTTCTATTGTAGAAAATTTTCCCTTACCTTTGTAATATGCACGTTCAGCTTCCTTGCACCTCCTGCACTCATGATCACTACCTTGTTCTCAAGACTCTTTAGCAATTTTGAGGATAGCTTAAAATTGACTATCCATGGAATCCCTTAATTGATCAACCTTGGCTATAAGTTTAGATTGGAATTATTGAAGTGATAAGGCTTTCTTATGCATCCCCTCATTAAATACAGGTTCATCCTCATTGTCACAGAATCGAACCTTCCTTTTGTGAATGAAAGGATCATAGTTGTACTCCTCTACACTTTCTCTTTTTCTTAGTTCATCCTCCTCTTTGATGACTTGCTCTATTAACCTTTGTACCTGATGGACAGTTAGTTCTGACAATCACCCTTGGGCATAGACACTAAGAGTTTTCCTCATTTCATTACGAAGATTTTCTACAATGTGGTGGAGTTGAGCCAATTGAGAATAACCATGGCTAGGGCATATATGTATCAAAGTATAGTATCAGCCAATGGAAGCATCCAAGGGTTCTTGTGCTCCTTGTTTCCACCCTTGAATTTTCTTCCTTAAGTTGGACACCCAGGAGTACATTTGATACTTATCATTAAACATTTCAAGCATGGTACTCCATCATTTGATATATTTTGGTTCTAAGGATCGGTACTAATTCTCTACTTCTTTGATGAGTTTCCTAGGAAATAACTTCAATTTTTGCCATTCGTTCTTTATTTTTTAAAAGGTACATGCATCTTGAAAATCTTGAAGATGATTCTACAGATTAGAGTTATATCATCCTTCAAATCAAGAAATATTATTCATGTCTAACTGTTTGATTCGACTATCTTTCACATGCCTTGTTGGAATTCTGATTACCTCTGCAATGTTAACCATACTTCAGCGAGCAAATAGAGGCTCATCACAGCCTTGATCATGGTGCCTATGATGTTGTCTACTACCCCTTCATTCATGGAAATGTGCTTCTCTTGAATGTTTGCATCCTTGATCTTGCCTATCTTGATGGTCCCATTGATAGTTTCATTCATTTCGATCACCTCCATCATGGTCTCACCTTCTATGGTCATGGTTAGAGCCAGAAGAAGAAGAAGATGATGAAGGGGAAGAGGAAGAAGAACCATCACCATCATGGTGCCTACTATTGCCTCTTCGGTGATTGTGACCATGATCATGATTGTACTTTGTGCTAGCATCCCTGTCTTGACTTGCCCCTTTGGATCCATCTTTGTTATTAGATCCCTTGTTACTAGAATTAGGATTGTGAATTGTTGAGTGCAGATTTTGGTTTTGACCTTCATCATTGAAGTTAAAGAGAGAAGCATCATTAAGTGGAAGATCCCCACTAGCTTGTTGGTACAACAGGAATGGAGAATCGTTAAGTTCTTTTCCCTTCGAAAGTTTATAGTGTTGCTCTAGCTACTGATCTTTTAGGTGTTGTGCTTCGGTGGGCTGATAATCCCTAGCATCAACATCTTCCATGATATATTTCCCATGGTGGTCTTGAAGACCACATCATGCAAGCGTTTGATAAAGCATTGCAGGAGCAGCATGGTTAGGTGGCAACATGTCACATCACTGTAGCTATTCATCCTGGTGTAAGATGAAGGTAATGTTTAGTACATACTCATCAAGATGAGTATATGCAATTTGATACTATTGAGGCTTTGATGGATGAGCGTTATCAAGCTTGGGCAGAGAAGTGCTTCTGTGAGAAGAAGACATTGTCGATTAGCAAAACAAAAATCATAGTGTGCTATGAGAATTTGATGTAGTAATTATAACACAAGATATGACTTTCAGGTTCATTCCAATGATTTAAATGCTTTTATTAGATCCTACATAGTGCACAAAGCAATAAAAAGATCCCCAGCAATGATGCCAATGATGAGTGGCGAGGTACCCCTACGTCCAACCATATGAATCATTAAGGTGTTATGCGTGATCTGATCAAATTTCATAGACCTATAGTTGTCTCATACACTAGTTCCTCTAGGAAGTGAAATAACATTGATAATGTTTGTTGTCTTCCCAACTACACTTTCAAGGCTCAAGGATATGGTTTAAGTGTAATTAAGGTATATGAATTTTTATCGTTTTATATTTTATGGATGTAATCACCTACAATAAGAATAAGGGTAGAGTAGATTGAAATTAATGGTTATTGCCTAGCTAGCCTAACACAAGTAACCACCCCACTTTCTTGGACACATCCTAAACACATATAGCATTGCTAAGCTACCAAACGTTAAGCGTTGCTAGGTTACCAGGTACTACATGAATGCTTGAAGTTGTCGTGCTCGTGTTCATTAACTGCTAAAATTAAATTACGTAATCAAATGAATTAAAGTAAAGAATAAGAAAGTAGAATGCATTAAAGAAAATATTAAGCTATTATTAGTGTTGCAAGGATTGTCAAAAGAGTTCGTTTTATTCTTGTCACACTGCTACGCTAAGGTACATCAGTGCTTGAACAAAGAAGCATACACACTTTGGAATTCTTCTGCAGGCACTCAAAATATTAAATATTCTAACTCTAAGGAAAATAAACTATAAGAGCTTCACTACTCTGACAAGAAATGATCAAAAACTTACTCAAAACAGGAGCCCAGGCATGGTATTTATAGACTTGGGGAATATACATCGACATTGAATATTCGACGCTAACGTCGCAACCAACACAAAACAGTGATTCATCAGAAATAAATTACCTCAAATCCATTTTCCACATCTCTTCTTATCTGAATTAGAAAATAACTTAACTTTGATGTATTAATTTGGTAGTTAATTGAGTTCATTCATTTAAGCATCGAGACTTGTCAAAAGAATTATTATGAATTACAAGCATTTTATGTTGGTTTTTTAGGCTATTGCTATATCTCTTTATTGATGTTGATGTGGCAAAGTCTATTAACAATCTTGTATTTCAAACCTAGGGTCTTAGGTTTGGTATTTATTTTGTTATGCTTAATGCTTAAGTACAAAGGTATATTTTGTAATATAACATAATTTAATTTATATTGTGGCTAGTGGTATATGCTAATGTAAGCTTGGTGGTAAGACACTTGATTTGGAAGCTCCATGTCATGGGTTTGATTCCAATGGGTATGTTGGGTTATATAAAGTTCTAATCAGACTATATATCTTGGGGTGTACTTATGTTTTACTTATTTCAAGTTCCAACACCCTGATATAAGCTAGTAATATTTTAATATATCTCTCATGCCTATGCTTATGGTTGTGCATCTTGAGGTTTGAACCCTTGAGTCTTAGTTAAGCATGCATTTGTGATACATTGGTATTTTATTTACTATCTTAGTTATATATTTAATATATATACCTATAATTTGGCCAAGAGAAGCTTGTAAAAATGAAGTTGAAGTTTAGTTCGTCTATTGTATTAAAAATTATCCAAGTTGTCATTCTACCAAATTCTATATATTCTATAATAGTTTTGGTTAGATCACTATGCTTACATGATGAGAAGGATAACTAATTCCAAGTTTGGTACTAAATGTTGTGCTGCAAAATATTTTGAATTTTCATGGATTATTGTTTCATACATACTCTTGTGCCCTTCTAAATTTTCTTCCTTATGCATTAAATTAACTAATTTCAAGTTTGGTACTAAATCTTATGTTGCAAAATATTTTCAATTTTCACAGATTGTTGTTTCCATACATACTCCCATGCTTTTTGAAATTTTATTTCTTATGCATTGCAATAAAAAGACATAAATGTAGAAGCCATTGATTACTTGGAGCAAATATGGTAGGATTTTGAATAAAATATTATTCAATATTATAGAGCGGCTCTCCTTGGAATGTTATGGATGAAATATTATTTAGTGTTACTGATAAGCTCTCCCTCTAGCATTATGGACAAAATATTATTTAGTATTACCAATAAGCTCTTCCTCTAGCATTATGGATAGAATATTATTTAGTGTCACAAATAAGCTTTCCTTGGAGCAGCATGGACCAAATATTATTTAGAGTTATCGATCTATGATTGGTGATTGGCCTTTTAATGTTATTAATGAATCCTCATTCTGTCATGTCAATGTGTCCTCCTTGATGTGACCTCGTTGACGTAGCCCCATCTACGTGGTGTTGCCCCGTTGATGGGGCTACGTTGACTTAGCGTTTGTTGCATTTATAGGGCCTTGTTGACGTAGCTCTTGAATAAAGTCTCTAAGTATGTGTGCATCAGTCATGTTTATGGCAAGTCTTGTCATAGTGGTAGTAGAATTCTTATAGTTTAGTCATTTAAGAGTTATAATATTTCTTTAAGTGCTTGTAGTAGGAGTTAGAAAGTGTACAGATCTTTATTTGAGCATTATTGTACCTGAACACACCAGTGTGAATGGCAATAAAGATGAGCCTTTTGATCAAACCTTGCAGTACTTGGAATAGATTAATGATTCATTTATGCATTTATTGTTTTCATTAATTATGTAATTAATTAAGATAAATTATAATTCAAGTGATTAGTTAATTAATTAAGCTAAATAGATTAAACACATAAGTATCACTGCTTTAAGCATAAACACGTACTTGCTTGGAAATCTTAGTAGCATTATTGCTTGGTTCACCTAGTAGCATAGCGCTTGGTAATCCCAGTAGTGGATACGTGGGTTTAGGGCATGTATGGAAAGTGGGAATAGATGCTTATGTTAGGACTAGTTAGAGATTAGTTAATTAGTTAAGTTAAATTAGTTATTAAAATACTTTAATTCTCTATTTTAAGCACCAAGAGCATGAAACATAAAATGATAAAAATCAAAAGCCTCGATTACACTTAACCATACCATGTGAATCACAAGTGTAATTGAGAAGACAATGAATGACTATTAGGGAAAAGTTCACTTCTTAGAAAACTAGTGAACTGAAAGACATAGAGTCTGTAGAATTCAACCGAATTGCATGTGAACGCTTTGTGATTTGTATGGCTGAGTGTAGGGATACTTGAATACTCATCATTTACACCATTTCTAGGGACTCTTTTTGATTGAATTGTGTGCTATCTAGGTTTAGTGAACATTATTAGCACTGTTGGACAAACCCTAAGGTAAAAATCATTCTCATAATAAATATAATTGCATAAAAATACTAATATTTTATTTGTATTACAAAATTTCTTCTTCTCATAGGCATGATGATACTAAACTATTGATCGCTCAAAAATGCAAGGTGGTTTATACTCATCTAGATGAGTATGTGCCTGACTTTACCTTCATCTTGCATCAAGATGAACAATTGTGATGGCATGATATGGAAGGCAACATTGTAAGGCCTCCTGATTAATTTGTGCCTATGATGCTACTTCAAACTTTTAAGAAGTTTGGCATCCAAGATCTTTAAGAGGAGTACATTGTGCATAATTATGACTATCAGGACTACCATCCCATTAAAACACAACGTAGGAGAGATTGACACCAGGAGAAGCATCATGAGTTTGTGAAGGGGAAATGGTTCACCAATCCCTTGTTCTTGCTTAACTAAGACAACAATGAGGATCATCCTTATAAGGGATCTCAACATGAAAATTCTCCACCCCTTGTTACTAGTGATGGGGAAATTTGTGGTCCACTATTAACAATCCAAGTTCAGGTAAAGATGGGAGTCAAGGTAGGGGCTCAGATAAGCATCAAGATGATAAGAAAACTAGGGAACATGGCCATGAAAATTGAAGGAGAGTTGGTAGATACCATGGTGGTGGCAATCTTCCTTTCTCTTTGTCCTCTTTATCTACATATTTTTCTTCCTCTCCTAGTTTTGACAAATGTCATAGAAAGAACAACTGTGATGGAGGTGAACAACAGGACAATAATGATGATCTCTAGCCCCATAATGATCAAAGAGGTAACAAAGGAAATCATGGAAAAAAATGAAATAATGATGATGATGAGTCTATGATGGCAACTTGTAGCATGCTAAATATTGTAGAGGTTGTAAAAATTTTGACTAGGAATGTGAAAGATAGTTAGATTAGATAACTTGATATGAACAACATTCCTAGATTTAAGGGGGGATATAATTGTGATCCATAGACACATCTTAAAGCTTTTTATGATGCTCGTGCCTTAAAAAATATTGAAAATGATTAGTAGAAACTAAAGCTATTTCCTAGGATACTCATCAAAGAAGCAGAAAGCTAGTACTAGTCCTTGGAGTTAAAATCTATTCACTAGTGGAGTACAATGCTCGAGCGATTTAACGATAAGTATTAGATATACTCTAGAGTGTCTAATTTGAAAAGGTAGATCAAAGGTTGGAAGCAAGGAAGCCATCAACCCTTGGATGCCACCATGGATAGATCCTATTCCTTCATACATCGATGCTCTAACCATGGTTTTTCTTAATGGGAACAACTTCGCCATATCATAGATGGACTTAGATTAGAAATGAGGAGAACTCTTGGGGTCTATGCCCAAGGAAAACTATCAAAACTTAGAGCCCATTAGATTCAAAGGCTAATTAAGCAGGTAGAATAAGAGAAAGAAGGGTTGAGGAAACATGAAAGTATAAAGGAATACAATAGGGATCCTTCCATTAGAAAGAGGGAGGTTCAATTTTGTGGTAGTGAGGAGAAATCACCACTTTATGAGGTGATAAATAGAAAGACCTTACTGATCCAAAAATATATGTTTGAAATTTTAGTTAAGATGGATAAAATGTGGGATTCATTGGATGAAAAATTTCAAACTGTTATGAAAATCACTGAAGAATCACGAGAGTAGAGTAGTGATTGTAATCACAGGAGGAGAAAAGAAGCTGAACATGCTTATCAAAGGGGTAAGGGCAAGATTGTTGCAATAGATGAAGTTGTAGAAATTAAATTAGATGACGAGGGATGTTTCCCCATTATGTCACACTTATAGAAATCTGGGGTGTATGCTCTAAATCCATGACTAGTAAGAAGGCAAGCACCCAAAAGGTTGCCTTATCCTTAAGGCAATCCTAAGCAGTTCCATCAGCCATAATAATATTATTCAAGTGGAAATCCACCGCAAATGTACATGCAATATCAATAGTGGCATCAACCATAGTCATGGGGGATGCCATTGCCAAGGCAGAAGTACCCTTATAGGTAACTAGATCCATATGGGTATTACGTTCAGCAACCCCTATCTCCATGTAACTCTTCCAGTCATGTTTTTCCTTTTCAACATCATTACCATCCTCATGAATACTACAAAACTTATTCTTCACATTCTAGGAGGGATGCCACATTTTATCCTTATCCTCCTTTTGTTTGTGCACATGTTTCTCAACCCTCAATGCAACTACCACTTGCTCCATTCATGTAGGATGAACTTCCAGCCTAGCTGCAACAACATAATGCTACAAGGGTCATCAATCTACAGCTGGTTCATCAATTGAGGGGTTCAAAACCTCATGCTCATAAAAAACCATTCTTTAGACCCAAAAGCCCTATTAAGCCCTCATAGACTCAGGTGGCTAGTCACCCTACTCCTACTTCATCCTTTGCAAATCATTCCATTGGATTTCCTTTAAACCAAATGCTATCCAAAATCCATACTATTATGCTTACCCATGTTGTATCTGATTTGATCTGGGCTAAAAACCTTCTCAGGAAATTAGTTGATCCTAGAAGTCCTCTTATCTATTTACATATTATTAGGAATGAACCATGTAAAGCTCTTCTTGATTTAGCTTCTAGTATGAACTTAATATCTCATGAGATGTATACTACCTAGAACCTGCCACCTCTTAAGAAGAGCAATATAAAATTGGAATTGGTACAACAACCCATCACTATTCTATTAGGATTGGTCAAAGACATTGTAACCATTGTATGTGGGTGGTCTTATCCTACTAATTTCCTACTAATCAAGATTGAAAATTGCAAGGGAGACTTCCCAATCATTATGGAAAGGGCATGGTTAAGCACTATTGATGCAAGAATGAGCATCAGAGATAGTTCCCTAGAGATATTAAAGGAAAATACATTTAGAAAGATCAAGAAGAGATGAGTTCCATGCATTGTGTATAGCATTACAGGGTTTCATTGTGTGCAAAAACTTTGGTTTGTGAAATGAGTGTCTATTTTTACATGCAAGTAGTGTGCACATGAGGTAGATATTCAAAGATGTTTGTATGCAATAGCTACAAAAAGAGGTCATCTAATGGCTAACTGTTAATTCTAATAGCAACACAATGTGCATGGAACCTACTGAGAGCTTGACATGTGCTTATGTCGCAAGCATGGATGAATTAAAGGAAGTTGAACACCAAATCTCTGGTGATGAAAAAGATGATAACAACTGGGGAGAGTTGGAGATCCCTAAGAATTTTAAGCAAGAGCCCCTAGAGTTAAAAACACTACTTGCTAGCCTAGAATATGCATTCTTAAAAAATGGCAAGCTACTCATACTTAATGCTAAACTTGCTCCTGAGCAAAAAGCAAAATTGTTAAAAGTGGTTAACAAATAACCAATAGCCTTTGCTTGGTCATTCATTGGTCAGGTGTTGGACACCATATCTAGGCATTGCTATTATAGTTTTCTGGATGGTTATAGTGGCTATAACCAAATCCAAATTGCACTAGAAGATTAGGCCAAACCAACATTCACAAGTCCCTAGGGGACCTTTGCATATTGCAAGATGCCTTTTGGTCTATGCAATGCCCCTACCATTGTTCAACTCCTTGTCTTAAGTATCTTTCAATAGCAAATAGTTAGTAGAGTGAAAGTATTCATGGATGACTTCTCCACTTATGACACTACCTTCAAGCAAGCCTTTGACCACCTTAAGAAAGTACTAAAAAGATGTGTGGAAATAAATTTGTGGTTCAATTGGCAAAAGAGACACTTGATGGTCTAAGAGAGCATTGTATTGGGGCACCAAATTTCATAGGAAGGGATTGCGGTAGAGCTCAAAAAGAAAAGGGTCATCCATGGAATCACCCATCAACCAGAAACTATCAAAGATGTTTGATCATTCCTTGAACATACTAGTTACTACTAACAATTTATAGAAAGTTTCTCTAAGATTGTGAAACTATTGGTTGAGTTGACAAAGAAAGATGCTTCCTTCATCTAGACTAAGGAATATGTAGATGCATTCAAGAGCCTCAAATAGAAGCTTTTAGAGACTCCAATTATATGAGCACCTGACTAGTCCAGACCATTCCATATCATGATGGATGCATCTAACTATGCCTTGGGAGCTATGCTTACATAGTTGGATGATAAAAAATGTCCATATTACATCCACTACACAAGTTGAGGCATCATGAGTGCACAATTGAATTACACTACCATGGAAAAAGAACTAATGGCCATGGTGTATGTTTTAGAAAAGTTCAGGCACTACATGCTTGGATCTAAAGTGTTTGTGCACACTGATCATAGTGCCATTTTCTTCCTCATTAATAAGTTGATGGTGAGCCCCTGTGTTATATGGTGATTAATGATCTTGCAGGAATTCAATTTTACAATGATAGATCGAAATGGAACTAAGAATGTGGTTGTTGGTCACTTGTCTTTGTTATGATGGGATAACAAAGAGGAGGAGAGTCTACCTTCTAACCAATTTCTTAATAAACTCCTCTTTGTTGTTGCAATAAATAAACAAATGCCTACAGAACCAAAATGGTATGATAATATCCTTACTTATCTACTCACTCAGGAGATGCCACAAAATTTAGACCACTTGAAGAAATAACAGTTTCTTCATCGAGTTAAGCACTCATGGAAATCAATAGACACCCTTACAAGGTGTGTGCTAATGGCCTGGTTTGCTGTTGTGTACCTAATGTAGATTAATTACATGTTCTCTAGGATGCTCATGAAGGTCCTTGTAGGGGCCATTATGTTGGGAGATGCAACAAGCAGGCACGAGTGCCAAGGACCCATCTGTGTACTAGCTAGTGATGAGTGACCTAAATGAGGTAACTCAAATAGTTAGCTTGATGGGTGGAGGTGGGAGCCACTTCCATAAATATTTGGGAACATTATGACTTTCTCAGTGCACTTGGAGGAAGGCAAGGGGGCAACAATGTTGGTGATGTAGCTTCAAGGGTAGGAGATAGTAGCAGAGGTGGTTGCTGAAAAAATTCCCAAAACACTGAATGCACCTGCAACGTCTGTACAAGATGTTACTACACTCAAAGACATGTAGATGTCCATAGGAATCATAAGTGGCAAATTAAGCACAACATAACATGAGGAATTGCTCAATCGACTAGTGGGAACTAGGAAATTGCTTTCGAATGTCTTCGATCTTTTGGATAGTATCATTGCAACATAGTTGGAGCTACTAGAGGTAAGGGGTAAAAACATCATCTTGGAAAGGCAACTTGAAACATCAAAGGAGTTGAACGAATGCTTGGCTAATGAAGTTGCTAAATTAAGAACCCAAATTGCCAACCCTGCATTTTTCAACCCAATATTAATAAGAGATGAAGCTCTTGAATAGCTTCACACTAGACAGAAAGGGGTTGAGGGTGTGATGGAGATGGTGGTGTTTTATCAACCCTTAGCAAAGGCTACATACCACAAAATTTAAAAGGTCTTAGATCTAACCTACCAAGAGAATGTGCAACTAACTATAGAAAACCATCACCTGTAAAATGTTGATGAGCATAAACAATTGTTGATCAACTTTATCCATCAACAACAAAAGAAACTAGCCAAAATAAACACAGAGCTAAGAAGATTGGTAGTTGAAAATAAAAACCTCTTCATGGAAGAGGTTTGTGTCCTTTACTAGAAGATTGCAATAGAGGTAGCCACCTAGAAATTAGAGGCTCTCAAATTTGATAGAGTTAAGCATCATTAGAGAGATGAAGTTGTTCTACAAAAAGAAGTTAATGAAAAGCACATCTAGTTGATGAAGGTAAAAGTAAATGAAACCCTCCAGTAACTCTAGCAAGGAAGAGAAGTTTAGCAACCTATCCTTGATGGGATAGATGCCTACAATAAAGTAGAGATCTAAATAAAGGAGTTGCAGATTGAAGAGATGAAAGAATACATGGAGCTTGTTAATGTTCAATATGGAAATATGGCTATGTTGACTATCAGACAGCTATGGTTAGAACTAAAGAAGAAAGTGGCCAGATCATACTTATTATATGTAGTTAGGGCTTTTAATGTAGAATGTAAATAATTTATTGCTTAGTTTGTCAATGTTAAGGAGTTGTTCCCAGTAATTCCTTGTCCATGGGATATCCCTATTCTAGCCCACATTGGTGATGCCATGTGGACTATGAGTGATCCTTAAAGTAAGGAGGAGAAGATGTAGGCATTACTGGATGCCTTTTGCATTCCACTAGAAGTTACAACCACAATAAGATAGCCACAGTTGCCTCAGCCATAACACATGCTTGAAGTTAGCGAAGGTCCTTCAGAACCTTAGGAACCTCAGCAATGAAATCTCAAAACCTATAACAAAAGCCTAGAAGCAATAAGCTAATCATTTTCTACATGGTGTATAATATATACCTATCTTCTTTGGCTATCCATTGGTCCTTGATGACGTTGGGTTTACTTAGGAGGTTGGCTTTGGAGGTTCTGTGTTTTGGTATCATCGGGGATCTCCTCCTTGAGTTGCAGTTGTTGCTACTACTATTGTTGTTGTTATTATTACTGGTAATGCTAAAGCTACCTCTTAGGGTGGAAGTCGTAGTGCTAGAGCTAGTAATGGAGGATAGATCTTGGGTTGCTAGGGTTGTGGATGATGTTTGCAACCATGGAATGTGAGGAAGGAAGAGATTGAGCAAGTTCATGTGAGGGTGAGGCTACTGCTCATTAAACTACAACTGATAATCTATGAGCCTAGTTTTGTTAGTAGTAATGAACACCATATAAGGGTGAGAAGCAAAAATAGGAAACAAAAGAGGAGGAGGAGGAAGAAAAAGAAAAAGAAAAGGAGCAAGGGGGGTAATTTAGTTATTTGAATGTATAGCCTAGAAGAGGCCTATTGTGCTTTTCACACCATTTATAGGACTGCTCAATGCTACTGCCATTCTAGTGTCGATGGACATTGGGCAATGTCATACCATAAAAATATTGTTCTATTTAGGGGAATCTTGTGTGGGACTATGGTTGATGGTGTGATAATTTCAATGAAAATGCAGTGGATGCACAAGAAAATACAATAGAAACAGAAACTAAACAAAAAGAAAAAAAGAAAATACAGACCTAGAAATAGACACTACAGAAATGAACCAAATCAACAACAACAACATGGGCAACTGCGCATAAATTGCAATTGTAACAGTCAACAACAGAGAGAGAGAGAGAGAGAGAGAGAGAGAGAGAGAGGACAATGCCTAAAGACTAAATTAAATGTAAATTTTTTCTTTACTACTTTTTGCTCCCTCTATGCATAGAATGACTCTTATCATCTTCATCAATGTAATTCTTGACTGTTAATCTATCCTCTATTACATGCAATGCAATTTACTTTTCATTCATAGAAACATTAAAAACATAAAAACCAATAATTTTTTTTTTCAATGAATTTTTTATCTATGTTAGGTGTTACATTTAAAGACTTTTTCAAGCTTGTGCAAATGGTAAAAAGCTTGACCATTCATAATTAAAACACCTCCTTCTCCACCTCACCTCTATAGCCTTAAATTCATTTTCCATGTTCCTTGCTGTCTTAATTAAGAAATAAATTAACTTCAAATTAATTAGGAGAAACAGGAGGAGGAGGAGGAGGAAGAAAAGGAGCAAAGAGACCAATTTGGTTATTTGAATGCAGAGCCCAAAAGAGGCCTGTTGTGCTCTTAACACCATTCATAGGATTGCTCAGTGTTGTCATTAATCTAGTGTTGATGGATGCTAGGCAATGACATACTATAAAAATGCTATCCTATGTGGGGGAATCTCATGTGGGATCATGGCCATTGGTGCAATAATTTCAATGAAAATGTAGCAGATGCACAAGAAAACACAACACAAATGAAAACCAAACAAAAAGAAAAAAGAAAATGTAGGCTCGAAAATAGACACTAACAAAAATGAATCAAATTAACAATAACAACATAGATAACTATGCATAAATCATTGTTGGGGTAGTCAGCAAGCAACAAAGAGAGAGAGAGAGAAGACAATGCTTAAAGGCTAAATGAAATGTAAAATTTTTTCGTTGTTGCTTTCTACTCCTTCCATGCATAAACCAATTCTTATGATCTTCGTCGATATAATTCTTGCTTGTTGATCTCTACTCCATCTTATGCAATGCATTTTACTTTCCATTCATAGAAATGATAAAAAAATTAAAGCTAATAAAAATTTCTTTTTTTCTTCAATCAATTTTTTTCTATGCTAGGCATTACGTTTACAAACTTTTTCAAGCTTGTGCAAATGGTAAAAAGTTTGACCATTCATAATTAAAACGCCTCTTTCTCCACCTCACCTCACCTCTCTAATCTTAAATTCATTTTCTACATTCCTTGCTATCTTAATTAAGAAATAAATTAACTAAATTAACTTCAAATTAATTAGCAAAAGTAGAAGGAGGAGGAGGAAGAAGAAGAAGAAGAAAAGAAGCAAGGAGGCTGATCTGGTTATTTAAATGTAGAGACTAGAAGAGGCTTGTTGTGCTCTTTACACCACTCACAGAACCACTTAGTGTTGCTGCCATTTTGGTGTTAACAGACATTGGGTAGTGCTATACCACAAAAATACTATCCTATTTGGGGGAATCTTGTATGGGACTATGGTTGGTAGTGTGGTAATTTCAATGAACATGCATTGGATGCACAAAAAAACACAATAGAAACATAAACCAAACAAAAAGAGAAGGGAAAATGTAGACTTTGAAATAGACACTAACAAAAATGAACCAAATCAACAACAAGATGGGCAATTGGACATAAATAGCTATTACGGTAGTCAATAGAGGGAGAGAAAAGACAACGCTTAAAGGCTAAACAAAAGTAAAGTTTTTTCTTTGTTGCTTTCTGCTCCCTTCATGCATAGACTAGCTCTTATCATCTTCATTGAAATAATTCTTAATCATTGATCTCTCCTCCATCCCGTGCAATGTAATTTACTTTCCATTTATAGAAATGATAAAAACATAAAAGTTAATAAAAATTTATTTTTTCTTCAATCAAATTTTTTCTATGTTAGGCATTACATTTAAAGACTTTTTCAAACTTTTGCAAATGGTAAAAAGCTTGACCATTCATAATTAAAACGCCTCCTTCTCCACCTCACCTCTATAGCTTTAAATTCATTTTCCATGTTCCTTGCTATCTTAATTAGGAAATAAATTAATTTTAAATTAATTAGGAAAAGTAGGAGGAGAAGGAGGAAGAAGAAGAAGAAGAAAAGGAGCAAGGAGGCTGATTTGGTTATTTGAATGTAGAGCCCAGAAGAGGCTTGTTGTGTTCTTGACACCATTTGTAGAATTGCTTAGTTCTGGTGTTGACAGATGCTCGACAATGCCATACTATAAAAATATTGTCCTATTTGGGGGAATCTTGTGTGGGACTATGGTTGGTAGTGCAGTAATTTCAACATAAATGTAGCGAACACACAAGAAAACACAACAGAAATGGAAACCAAACAAAAAGAAAAAACCAAATGCACACTTAGATATTAACAGAAATTAACCAAATCAACAACAACAACATGGACAAGTAGGCATAAATCGCTATTGTGGTAGTCAGCATTAGAAAAAGAGAGAGAATACAACACCTAAATACTAAACAAAACATAAATTTTTTTTGTTACTTTCTACTCCCTACATGCATAGACTAGCTCTTATCATCTTCATTGATGTGATTCTTGACCGTTGATCTTTCCTTTATCTCATGCAACACATTTTACTTTTTAATCATAGAAATGATAAAAACATAAAAGCCAATAAAAATTTCTTTATTTTTTCAATTAATTTTTTTCTATGCTAGGTGTTACTTTAAATACTTTTTGAAGCTTGTGCAAATGGTAAAAAGCTTGACCATTTATAATTAAAATGCCTCCTTCTCCACCTCACCTCTATAGCCTTAAATTCATTTTCCATGTTCCTTGTTGTCTTAATTAGGAAATAAATTAACTTCAAATTAATTAGAAAAAGCAAGAAGAAGAAGAGAAGGAAGAAAAAGAATAAAAGAAGCAAGGAGGCTGATCCAATTATTCGAATGTAAGCCTAGAAGAGACCTGTTGTGCTCTTGACATCATTCACAGGACTACTTAGTGCTGTTGCCATTTTGGTATCGGCAGACGTTGGGAAATGCCATACCATAAAATACTATCCTATTTGGGGGAATCTCATGTGAGACTATGGCCGACAGTGCAGTAATTTCCAACGTAAATGCAACAGATGCATAAGAAAACACAACAGAAATAGAAACGAAAAAAAAAAAATGAAAAAGAAAAAAGCAAATGCAGACTTAGAAACAGACACTAACAAAAATGAACCAAATCAACAACAACATGGGCAACTTGGCATAAATCACTATTGTGGTAGTCAGCAGTAGAGAAAGAGAGAGAGAAGACAACACTTAAAGGCTAAATTAAACGTAAAATTTTTTCTTTGTTGCTTTCTGCTCCGTCCATGCATAGACTAGCTATTATCATCTTCGTCAATGTGATTCTTAACCATTGATCTCTCATCCATCTTGTGCAACGTATTTTACTTTCCATTAATAGAAATGATAAAAACATAAAAGCCAATAAAATGTTTTTTTCTATGCTAGGCATTACGTTTATAAAGATTTTTTCAAGCTTGTGCAAATGGTAAAATGCTTGATGATTCATAATTAAAATGCCTCCTCTTCCACCTCACCTCTATAGCCTTAAATTCATTTTCCACATTCCTTGTTGTCTTAATTAGAAAATAATTTAACTTCAAGTTCATTTTCCATGTTTCTTTGTATATTAATTAGGAAATAACTTAACTTTAATGTATTAATTTGGTAGTTAATTGAATTCATTCATTTGATCATTAGGACTTGTCAAAAGAATTATTATGAATTACAAACATTTTATGTTGGTGTTTTAGGCTATTACTAATATCTTTATTGATGTTGATGTGGCAAAGTCTATTACTTTAAAAGAAGAATTAATGTTTTAGCTATGCTTGTTATGTAATAATCTTGTATTTCAAACCTAGGATCTTAGGTTTGGTATTCATTTTTTTATGCTTAGTGCTTAAGTATAAAGCTATATTTTGTAATATAACATAATTTAATATTATATTGTGGCTAGTAGTATATGCTAATGTAAGCCTAGTGGTAAGACACTTGATTTGGAAGCTCCATGTCAAGGGTTTGATTCCAATGAGTATGCTGAGTTATATAAAGTTCTAATGGGACTATGTATCTTGGGGTGTACTTATGTTTTACTTATTTGGGGTTCCAACACCCTAATATATGCTAGTATATTTTAAGATATCTCTCATGCTTATGCTTATGGTTGTGCATCTTAAAGTTTGAACCCTTGAGTCTTAGTTAAGCATGCATTTGTGATACATTGGTATTTTATTTACTAGCTTAGTTATATATTTAATATATATACCTATAATCTGGCCAAGAGAAGCTTGCAAGAATGAAGTTGTAGTTTACTTCATCTATTGTATTAAAAATTATTCAAGTCATCTTACCAAATTCTATGTATTCTATAATAGTTTTGGTTAGATCACTATGATTGCGTGATGGGAAGGATAACTAATTTGAAGTTTGGTACTAAATCTTGTCCTACAAAATATTTTTGATTTTCATGTATTGTTGTTTTATATATACTCTTGTGCCCTTCTGAATTTTATTCCTTGTGCATTGAATTAACTAATTTAGTTTTGGTACTAAATCTTGTGCTATAAAATATTTTCAATTTTTGTAGATTGTTGTTTCCATACATACTCCCATGCTTTTTTGAATTTTATTCCTTATGCATTGCAATAAAAAGACATAAATGTAGAAGCCATGGATTACTTGGAGCAAATATAGTAGGATTTTGAATAAAATATTATTTAGTGTTATAGAGAGGCTCTCTTTGGAATGTTATGGATGAAATATTATTTAGTGTTACCAATAAGCTCTCCCTCTAATATTATGGACATAAAAATTATTTAGTGTCACCAATAAACTCTCCTTCAAATGTTATGGACCAAATATTATTTAGCATTACTAATCTATGATTGGTAGTTGCCCTTTTAGTGTTACCAATAAGCTCTTCTTGGAGTGTTATGGACCAAATATTATTTAGCATTACTGATCTATGATTGGTAGTTGGCCTCTCTACCAAAATCAACCAAAATATTTAGAATATCATGATATATTTGCATGTAGTCCTATGCATAATGTATATTGGAATAATTCCCTAGTATGATTTCTTCTTACTGTTAATCTTCCCTTCACTTGATAATGCAAGTATTTTGGTAGTTGTAATCCTTTGATTCCATTTACCCAACCTAATTTCAATGTGCTCTTCGCCAACCCATGCAATGCATTTTACTTTTCATTCATAGCAACAATAAAAACATAAAAGTTAATACAAATTTCTTTTATCTCCATGAATTTTTTCTATGTTAGACATTAAGTTCATAGATGTTTTCAAGCTTCTACAAATGTTAAATTAGGTATCATAGCATGGCATGACATGGGCTTGATCATTTATAATTAAAAGGGCTACACCTCTATGGCCTTAAAGTCTTTTTCTACATTTATTTTTGTCTTAATTATGAAAGAAATCAACTTCAATGTATTAATTTAGTAGTTCATTGGATTAATTAATTTGACCATTAAGACTTGTCAAAAGAATTACCATGAGTTATAGGCACTTTATGTTTTTTGTTTGTTTGACTATTTCTAATCTCTTTATTAATGTTGATGTGGTAGTATTTGTTACTTTAGAAGAAGGAATTAGTGTTTTAGCTATGCTTGTTGATGAAACATCAATAATACAGTCTACATTGATGTAGTCTTGTCAACACATCCCCATTGATGCATGGTAGGATGCATTGACACAAATNTTGTCAACAAATCCCCATTGATGCACGGTAGGATGCATTGACACAAATATGTCGACGTTGAAGCAATCATTACCTATATAAATGCATGCATCCCTTGCACTCATAGCATGTTTCAGTCATGGTCTTAGCTAAACTCTTATAATTTTTTTTCTAAAGTTAGAATATTTTCCCTCTAAGTACCCACAATGTGGATTTAAGAGATTGTATGAAGTTTTATTCAAATGCCCTTGAACTTGAATACATTGGCATGATGACAATAAAATTGAGATTTCCTATATCCATTGGAATACTTAGACTAGCTTAACTTTACGTTTATGCACTTTAGTTTACTTGCATTTTTCATTATTGCTTGTAATTAAGTAATTAATATTATTAATGTTATTAATCATAAATACATGAGTACAACCATTTAGAGAGCATAATGTGTTAATGCTTGGTAATCCTAGTAGTGGATATTTGGTGCACTCAATAATAGCAACTTGGTAACCCAGTAGTATTAACACTAGTTTAGGATGTGTACGGTAAGTGAGAATGGTTACTCCATATTAGGATAGTTACTAGTTTAGCTAATTAGTGAGATAGTTAATTATTAAACCTTTATTCACTCATTTAGCCATTAGGATAAAAATATCTTAAAAATAATTATAAAAATATACATCATGTGCCTTAACCCTACTTAACCATATGTGCTAATAGCACATGAATGTGAGTTAGGAAGATAATGACCTTACAACCACATGATTTACTATTTAAGAATATCAACCACTTTATAACTAAGTCCATGAATTTTGACCAAATTGCTAGTGAACACTTGTGATTCATATGCTTGGGCATAGGTGATACCTACCACTCATCATTGGCATCAATGCTGAGAACTTAGTTTTTACTAAGTTGATGAAATATTAGTAACTAGTGAATTCATACACAAGCATTTGTTGACCTTTTGGTATGTTAAAACCTTAAGGAAAATGGACAACATAGAATGTTTGTTGTGGATAATGTGTTCACAAGACATGAATGAGAACTTTACATGAGATCTAAGAACTCAATGAAACAAGATCTACAATGAAAAGGCAAAGTGAAGAGTACATGGACCAAGATGAGAGCATGGACAAAAACGAAGGCTACAAATTAAAGGAAGATGCTCCAAGGACTGGTAAGAAGGAAAATTGATAGGAAAAAGCCTCAGAAGATAGAGCCCAAAAGATAAGGAGACGTATCCTAGAAATAATAGATGTCTCTACATTATAGTAGACATCTCCCTAGAGATGTCCCATAGAAGATGTTCCATTTTTTAGTGAGACATCTGTCCTGAGTTGAGGCCAATCTCAAGTAGGCATCCCAACTTCGAAGGAGATGTCTATACTAGCAATGTGGTAGTCATTGCACGAATTCTAAGAAGTTTTTAGAAACTTTGATGCTACAAGAAGATACCAAAATCTTGGAAATTATTCAAGCATTGCTCACATTAGATAATTATTTTCTTATATATGCTATGGTATTTTTGTTCTTGATAGTAACATCATTTGCTTGGTTGCATGTTGTATTGAGCTTCAATGAAAAGGACCTATAAATTTAGTTATATTCTTTCCTTATGTCTTTTTCTTTTTCTTGTAGTTCTACAAGGTTCATGTGCTTTTTGTGAGAAGGCATCCACATTAAGCTTGTTAAAACCTTGCAAGGTTGAGCAGTTTTGCAACATCAAGACACTTTGGAGTGGAGCTCAATTTTGTAAAGTTTGTAGGATCTTTGAAACCACATTCTAATCTTGTTAGGACCTTGTGGGTTGAGTGGTTTCATAGTGATGAAACACTCTAGTGTAGAGCTTAGAGCTTGTATAGGGTGTGGTACCCTTCAAACCATATTTTTTGCTTGGTTGTATGTTGTATTGAGCTTCAACAACAAGGACTTGTAAATATAGTTATATTCTTTCCTTGTATCTTTTTCTTTTTCTTGTAGCCTTGCGGGGTTGATGTGCTTCTTACGAAAAAGCATCCACATTGAGCTTGTTAGGGCCTTGCGAGGTTGAGTAGTTTTGTTGCATCAAAATACTTTGGAGTGGAGCTCAATTTTGTAAAGTTTGTGGGATATTTGAAACCACATTATGAGCTTGTTGAGACTTTGCAGGGTTGAGTGGTTTCACAACGATGAAAATATTTGGTGTAGAGATCAAAGCTTGTACAAGGTATGATACCCTTAAAACCACAATTTTTTCTTGGTTGTATGTTGTATTAAGCTTCAATGATAAGGACTTGTAAATTTAGTTATATTCTTTCCTTGTGTCTTTTTCTTTTTCTTATAGCCTTGTGGGGTTGATGTGCTTCTTGTGAGAAGGCATCCACATTGAGCTTGTTGGGACTTACGAGGTTGAGTAGTTTTGTAGCATCAAAACACATTGAAGTGGAGCTCAATTTTGTAAAGTTTGTGGGATACTTGAAACCACATTTTGAGCTTATTGGAACCTTATAGGGTTGAGTGGTTTTGTAGTGAAAAACCACTCTAGTGCGGAGCTTAGAGCTTATGTAGGGTGTGGTACCCTTCAAACCATATTTTTTAAGAAATAAAGTCCAAAGGTATGCATGCATTCTACCCTTCAAATTTTGACATACCCAAGTTGGGGAACCATGTAAAATTTGGTGTTTTTGTGTGACAGGTGCAATTTCAATTGGAGAACTTATTTAACCCCCCTTCTAAGTTCTTGATCCATAATGTTGTGAGGAGAATAGAATGAAATATCTCTCATAATAATAGTAATATTATCTTAGGGTACACATACATCTATTTTTGCAATGGCTTTTGCTCATGGGAATATCCACCATGCGATGAAAAAAATAAATAATAGGTAACAAGAGAGGATGTTATAAACTATCAATGAAAAGCCTCAATAGTTGAAAATTATTTACACCCATCTAGATTTCTATTATCTAGACATCACATTCATTCTTCATCAAGATGAGAAATTATGTTGGAGACATATGGAAGGTAGTAGTATGTTACCTCCTAATTGATTCATTCCTACTATGCTCATGAACCTACTCATGGATTGGATGTTGAAGTAGTAGGGCCTAAATATGAAGTGATGAATCAAATCTCTAGGAACTACTAGCCTACTAAAGTGCAACATCATAAAGACAAATGCATGGATGCCTTTTATGAAGCCTCTAAGGGCAAGCACATCTTGATACCGTTATTCTTGTAGCAACATAAAGAGAGCAAGGATTTCATTTATGGTCATTAGAGAATATATAGATTCTCCTTTCTTCTTTGAGGAGGATACCCTTCACTAATGGTTGCAATCAACCTTGGAAACATTGGTGATGGGAAGATAGGGTCCAAAGGCTAGGGAGCTTCAAAAGACAAATATCATAGTCATTTATTTAAGGATAAGAAGAATGATAAGGAGAAGAAAAAAGATAAAAAGAAGGACCAGGACAAGGATTGAAAAAGATGGACTAGAAGGCACTGTTCTTCTAGTCCTTTATCTTTATCATCCTCCTCATCCTTAAACTTTGATAGGAGAAGCTACAACAGAGGTAGAGGAAATAATAGTTGGGATCATGATGAAGATGATAGGTGGTCCCAACATGATGATAGGACCTAGGATGGGGGTCATCAAAGAGAAGAGTAAGAACATTGTTAAGAAAGGAGGCATAGCAAAACTTACCATTGGAGGCATGATCATCATAGGCACCACCATGGACATAATGATGATGATGAACCATTACTGACCATTAGAAACATGTTGAATGTTTCAGAAGTAGTTAGAGTTTCTACTAGGCATCAGAAGAATATCATGATTAAATGGTTAGAAATGAACAATATTTTCAAGTTTGAGGAGGGATATAATGTAAATCCACAACATCATCTACAAGCTTTCCATGATGCTTGTGCCTTACAAAACATTGAAAACAACTAGCAAAAGTTGAAATTGTTCCTAATGATACTCATAAGACAAGTAGAAATTTGTTACCAGTTCCTGGAACTGGAATCCATTCACTAATGGAGTACAATGTTATAACTATTTAGTGACAAATATCAAACATACTCCCAATTGTGTAACTTGAGGAAGCACATCCAAGGATGGAAGAAAGGGAATCATGAGTCCTTAGATGTAGCCCTATGTAGGTATTACTCTTTAAGCCACTAATGCCTAGGCCATGGGTTCTTTCAATGGGAACAACTTCACCATATTATAAATGGGATTCAGAACAAAACAAGAAAAACTCTTGGGGTCTATGCCTAAGGGAGACTTTCTAAGATGAGAGCCCATTAGATCCAAAGGCTAATAGAATAAGTGGCCAAGAAAGAAGGGGATTTGAGGAAATGAGAGAATGCAAAAGAGTATAGTAGAGATCCCTTCATTCACAAAAGGAAGGTATGTTCCTATGATATAGAAGAAGGCACACTACTAGATGAAGTGATAGAAAGAAATACCTTGCTAATAAGAAAATATTTCTCTAAAATATTAGCTAATATGGATACAATGTGGAACTCTTTAGATAAGTAATTTCAAACTACTTTGAAAATTGTAGAGGAGAAGGCAAAGCAAAGAAGTAGTGAAAAAGAAAAAAGAAGAAGAGATACAGACATGAGGTATCCACAACAAAAAGATAATGCTACCATGATAGATGAGGTTGTAGATTTTGAAACCAATGATTGCGGATGTGATATTTGTCACTATGAACATCCCAAGGAATGTTGTCCTATGATGTTGCATTTGCAAGAACCTAGGATATATTTCTTGAATTCAAAATTTGCAAAAAGAAAGCCACCTAGGAGATTGCCTTATCCTTAAGATAATGCAATGTAATAGTTCCACCAAAAATAGTACTATTTGAGTGAAGCACCACCTTAACCTTAAGAGCAATATCGCTAATGGTAAAATCCATAGTCATGGGGGATGCCACCACTCAAACAATAGTATCCTTAATGGTAGTTGGATCCCTATGAATACTATGTCTAAAAGCTTATATCTCATCATTACTACTACTACTACTACCCTCTAGAATATCATTGAATGCATACTTCACAACTTGATGCTTCTTCTACTTATCCTTCTTCTTATCCATCACCCAACTTTGCATCATCAAACACCACTCCCTTACCACTTGCTTCATCTATGGAATATGAGATTCCACCATAGTTGTAGTAAAGAAATGTAATGAGGGTTGTTAAATTACAGTTGTTAGCCATCTAAGTGGTTCTGAAGCTAAACCTTGAAAGAGAATTTTCTTTAGGATCAATAGTTTACTAAAATCCTTGCAGACACCTATAATTACTAATCTTGCATTCATTCCTTCTAAAATAACCATCAAGCATCCTTCAAACCAATTGTTCTTGAATGAGCATACCGTAATGTTGACTCCTATGGTTACTAATTAGATCAAGGGTGGGCATCTTTCTAGGCAACAATCTGATCCTTAGAGTTCCCTTATCTACTTACAGATCACTAGGAATGATCCATGTAAGGCTCTATTGGATTTAGTTTCTAGAGCAAATTTAATCTCAAAGGAAATGTACAAGACCTTGAACTTGACTCCATTGAAGAAATACAACATTAGACTAGAGGTTGTTCATCAATCCATCATTGTTCCCTTGGGATTAGTGAAGGAAATTGTAACCATTATTTATGGGTGGTCTTATCTTGTAAACTTCCTTGTGATCCATGTTGATAACTACAAGGGGGATTTTCCTATTATAATAAGAAGGGCTTTTCTTAGCACAATTAATGCCATGATGGAGATTCGAGACCTTTCCTTGGAAATTTCCAAGGAAAATAAATTTGAAAAATTGGAGAAGAGCCAAGTTCCATGCATTGCATGTAGTGATATAAGGTGTCATTTCATGTAGAAAATATGGGCAATACAAAGTACATCCATCAAAGCATGAAAAAAGTATGTCAAGTCATCTATTGTTTAAAAGTGCTTGGATGTAGCAACCACAAAATAGGAAGATGCATAGTGGCTGACAACAGAGGGTGGGATGAACTCAAAAATATGAATGGAACAAACAAATAGTTGTACAAGTACCTACGTTAAGTAAATCAATGAAATAGAGAAAATTAGTAGCCAACCCTTCCATGCATAGACTGAGATGGATTGGGTGGAGAGAGTTGGAGATCTTAGAATAGTTTAAGTAGAAGCCTCTTGAACTAAAGGCCTTACTTATTGATCTAGAATATGCTTATCTTGATAATAGCAAGCCAGTAATCATCAATGCACATCTTACTCAAGTGCAAAAGAAGAAGCTACTGAAAGTGGTTAACAAATGACCTACAACCTTTACCTAGTCATATTATGAACTAACAAGAATTAACCTAAGGATATGCCAATATTAGATCTTCAAAGATCTCTCCATGAAACCCAAATGATAGCTGCAGAGGCAGTTGAATCCTACGTTGAAGCAAGTTGTAAAGGATAAAATTGAGTAGCTTCTTAAGGTGGGATTCATTTATCCTATTGCAGATAGTAAGTGGATTAGCCCATTCATCATTGTACCTAAGAAGGATGGTAAATTAAAGGTCTGTATAGACTACAAGCTATTGAATATGACAACTTTCAAGGATTATTTTCCATTTCCATTTGTGAACTAGGTGTTGGATAGTATCGAAGGGCATGACTACTACAATTTTCTAGATGGTTATAGTAGCTATAACTAAATTTTTATTGCATTAGATGATCAAGCCAAAACTACCTTTACAAGTCCCTAGGAGACTTTTTCATATAAAAAGATGCCATTTTCCCTATGTAATTGATGAGCGGTGAGGTATCCCTACGCTCAACNCATAGGGAAAATGGCATCTTTTTATATGAAAAAGTCTCCTAGGGACTTGTAAAGGTAGTTTTGGCTTGATCATNGATCATTGTCTTCCCAAGCTTACCTATATGTCATGATTGTATGGTTAAGTAAGCTTGAGACATATGATTTTTTATAGCTTTTATGTTTTTATGTCTTATGCTAGTAGAGAAAGAGAGAGGCAACTAAGTGACTAATTTAACTTAACTACTCATTAACCAAGTTCTAACTAATCTTAACACTAGCATATGTTCCCACTTACCATACACATCTTGAACCAGTGCAACACTGCTGGGATTACCAAACGCTAATCGTTACTGGGTTACCAAGTGTTACATGCATGCTCGAAGTGGTCATGCTTGTGTAATTTAATGATTTACTTGATTGATCAAAATGAATTGCTATGCTAATAATAGAAATGCAAAGTGCATAAAATAAAATAAATTCATAAGAAAATAAAATAAAAGAAATGAGTAAGAAAATAAATCTTAAGTGCGGCACGTATGAATCGAAGAGCTTGTCTTTATTGCCATACACAAGGTATGCTCAAGTACACAATGCTCGAATAAAGATCCATCCACACGTAGACCTC